>OZ030016.1:104578055-104961612 GCA_964023405.1 Apodemus agrarius
AGAGTTAATCAGAGGCCAAGCAGAGCAATTGCCTGAGGATTTTGGAGAGGCTCCATTGAATCAGTCATCTGGAAAGAGATGTTGGAGTTGAACTGGCAAACCAGAGTTCTAGAAGAGAAATTCACTGGGGATGTCTCCAGAGGAAGAATCATCTCCTCATGTTCTACAGTGTGAGCAGAGACCTTTTTGGATCCATGGAGCCACTGGAGAATCAAGCCCAGAGCACGAACAAAGCAGGGGTCTATAAGAAGTTGGTAGTAAACTCACAAAATAGGCAAGTTGAATTGTATAGGCAGATTTTGACTGCATTCCAAATGGAAACTCCAATTCTGATCACACAGAAGGGGAATGGTTGAAGACCAACCAAAGATATTTGAGAAAGTCGTTCCTCTAATGATCTCCACTGTGATGGAGGCTGTAGACACCCTATGGTCTTCCATGGCAATCTTTACACATTTCCCCTCAGAAGAACTTGAAAAAAGAAGCGTACAGCTAGAAACTATCTCAAAAATGGATGAAAGCTAGCTGTCCAACAGCAAGAAATAGACCAACTAAGAGACAAAGTATCCATGATATCACAAAGGCTTGAGAGACAAGGGGCAGAGGAAGTAAGAGACCAGGAAGTGCTTAATTGTGGACCTGTGGTGCCTGATAAAATTGAGGCGCTAGAGAGACAGGCCATTGAATGCAGTACACAGACTCTTAAGTAGACTGAGGCAAACCTATCTTTCCCAGGTGCCCCCAAACAAAGGCCTGAAAATGGTTTTCAGGAGCAAAGAGAGACTTTGGATCCAAATACTAGGAAGCCTTACTGTAAAACCATGTGGGTGTTCCAGTTCTCCTCTCGTCGAGCCAAAGGATGCCCAAATCTGCCCACCTCTGGTGCCTCAACTGGGAACCTCAGCTCCTGATGCACGTTTGGAAGGATCCTCTGATCACCACTATTCCTCATTTACCAAGCTTCAAAGATTTGAAGCTATCCTGAAGACACCTTATAGGCTAGACTTGAGAATTGAACCAGCGAGAGAGGATTTGAAGCTTATTGTTATAGATAGCAGTAATGTTGCAATTACCCACGGTCTGAAAAAGTTCTTTAGTTGCCGAGGCATAGCATTTTCAGTCCAATATTTTTGAAAACTCGGCAACAGAACCATCAGTGTGTTTGTCCCACAGTGGAGAACAAGAAGGCATCCCAATGCCAGAGAACAGCACTTCTTAAGACAGCTGGAGGATCTTGGGCTATTAGCTTTCACTCCTTCCCGGGACATCTTAGGGCAAAAGATTGCTTCTCATGAAGACAGGTTCCTGTTCCACTTAGCAGAGAAGACTGGCGGTATCACTGTAACAAATGACACTTGAGGTTGTTTTTGACTCAGTCGGTTTCCTGGAGAGAAAATGTTACCAAAAGACTGCTTCAGTACACATTCGTCGGGGACATATTTATGGTTACTGATGATCCCCTGGGAAGACATGGACCTCCTCTAGAAGAATTTCTTCAAAAGGAGGACTGTCTTGGCGCCATGCAGCCAAGTCCCGAGGCCCGGCCAATGTGGGTGCCTTGGCTGCCAGAGCCACACCACCCAGGGCTGCAACCCAAGCTGAGAGGAGACTCCATCCCGCATCCAGAGAGCCGCTTTGGCCCCTTGGCTTCGTCAGCAGCCCCACTCCACACCCTGGGACATCCATGAATGCAGCAGGAATTTCCTGGGCTGGCCCAGAGAACTTGTGTAGAGAAAGTCGAGCTGAGGCAGGTGTTGGTCAATATCTTCCCTGACTCTGAGCAAAAATGGAAGATCGACCAGATTCTGGCAGCTAATCCCTCTGTGAAAGACCTGAATGCCCTCTCTTTCATGGTGTTGGACTGTTGACTGGCCTGAGAGTCTATTATTGAAGGGGGTCCCAGGTGGACCTGGATGAAGATGAAGGGGGAGCTGACAACTCTGGAAAGTGCCATAATGGGAAGAAGCCCACACTGTACATTCCTGTGTTAGAAGACAAGAGGAAAGGGGTTGTCTGCTCTGAACAACATGAGGTGCTCAATCAAGGGATGGGGGAATCAAGGACAGCAGGAAACAGACTGAGGAATGCTGAATCACTCAAGTGGAAACTTAAGGATTCTGTGGAAATTCGGGAGGGTGGGGTTTTGCCTGTGCAAACAGGTGAAGGAGTGTTTAGCTGAAGCAGAAACAGGAGAGAGGATGTTCTGCTAAAGTGAGCAAGCAAAGAGACATGTGTTTGGTATGAAAAATTCGTTCAGAAGACAGGCATGTGTTGGTCCAGCTTACATTGCCTAGTTGAGGTGCACTTTGGATGCCAGAGAGACAGGTGCACCAAAACTTGCCCTTGAAAGTTGGCTTGCAGCTTCTGTGGACTTTCGATGATCTGCCCAGTGATGGCATCTGGGACATGTTCTGAGGCAAGATCAATGGAGGACACGTGATGTTTAAATGGAAATAAAGAGAACTTGAGGGACAGTGACAGAGGCTGAACTAGGCTTGCAGATCGTGTTAGCTGTGCAATGCTTGTGGATCTTGAGACTTCTTGCATCATCTTCCTTTCTCTAAGAGAGGACAGGGAAGAACTTCTGGTCTTCCACCTGCTCCCACCTGCTGGTGCATGCCTAGACTGAGGCCTGGCTCTCTCTGCTATCTAATGCCACCACTGCTGATTCCTGCTTGCTATTCCAGCATTGAGAATTAGACAGCTGCTGCATCTGGGAAGTGTGTGCTAGTGAGTTGAGCTGCTGTGCTTAACTGTGAGCTGAACTGAAAATTTCCAGAGAACACAGGCAGGGCTTGATGCAGAGACCTCTCATTGTGATTAGAGACAGGAGACTTACATGCCTGCCGTCTGAGAGGGCCAACCAGTAGCATAAAGGATCACATGGAGATACTTTCACCCAACTACAGGACAGAAGCTGGGGACCCCTTTGGTTGTAATTGGGAGAAGCTGATAGAAGCTGAGGAAGATGGTAACCCCACAGGAAGGACAGCATTCTCGACTAAACTGGATCCTCAGGATCACTTAGACACTGAGCCACCAACCAGATGGCATATACCTCCTGATATGAGGCCCCGAAGATATACATGCCAGGGCAAAGCCTGGTCTGTGAGGGGGAGCTGCTATTTGGTCAGAGAGAGTCAGAGGATGGGTGGGGACTTGGGATGATGAATATACTTTAAAATAAAGTTTAAAGCATAAAAAAGTACCTTTCTTTTTTATATTTTTTCTTTATTTTCTATATTCTTTGTTTACATTCCAAAGACTTTCCCCTTTCCCAGTTCTCCCCTCACCACATGTCCCATAAGTCCTCTTCCCTCCACCCATTCCTAATCACCCCCTCCATTTCTCTGTTCAGATACTCTCCTATAAATCTGGATTCAGTCTTTTCAGGACCAGGGTCTTTTCCTTCCTTCTTCTTGGGAATCTTTTGATTTGCTAGTTGTGCCTTGAGTATTCAGAGCTTTTGGGCTCATTAATATCCACTTATCAGTGATTGCATTTCATGTGTATTCATTTGTGATTGGGTTAACTCACTTAGAATGATATTTTCCAGATCCAACTATTTGCCTACATATTGCATGAATTCATTGTTTTTAATTGCTGAGTAGTATTCCATTGTATAAATATACCACATTTTCTGTATCCATTCCTCCTTTGAGGGATATCAGGGCTCCTTCCAACTTCTGGCTATTAAAATAAGGCTGCTATGAACATAGTGGAGCATGTGTCTTTCTTGTATGCAGGGGATTTCACTGGGTATATGTCCAGGAGTGGTATGACATGGTCTTCTGGAAGTGACATGCCCAATTTTGTGAGGAACCACCAGGCTAATTTCCAGATATGTTGTACCATCTTCCAACCCCACCAACAGTGTAGGAGTGTCCCTTTTTCTCCACATCCTTGCCAGCACCTGTTGTCCCTTGAGATTTTAATCGTAGCCATTCTGACTGGTATGAGGTGGAATCTCAGGGTTATTTTGATTTGCATTTCCCTGATGACTAATGATGTTGAACATCTCTTAAGGTGCTTCTCAGCCATCCGTATTTCTTCTGGTGAAAATTCTTTGTTTAGCTCTGTACCACATTTTTGATAGTGTTATTTGATTCTTTGGGGTCTAACTTCTTGAGCTCTTTGTATATTTTGGATATTAGCCTTCTGTCAGATGTGGGGTAGGTGATCTTTTCCCAATTTGTTGGTTGCTGTTTTGTCCTTCTGACAGTGATCTTTGCCTTAAAGAACCTTTGCAATTTTATGAGGTCCCATTTGTCAATTCTTGCTCTTAGAGCATAAGCTATTGGTGTTCTGTTCAGGAACATTCCCCCTGTGCCTATGTCCTCCAGGGTCTTCCCCAGTTTCTTTTCTATTAGTTTCAGTGTGTCTGGTTTTATGTGGAGGTCCTTGATCCACTTGGAGTTGACCTTAGTACAAGGAGATAACAGTGGGTCAATTCACGTTCTTCTGCATGTTGACCTCCGGTTGAAACAGCACCATTTGTTGAAAAGGCTATCTTTTTTCCACTGGATGGTTGTAGCTCCTTTATCAAAAATCAAGTGACCATAAGTCTTTGGGTTCATTTCTGGGTCTTCAATTCTATTCCATTGATCTACTTGCCTGTTGCTGTACCAATACCATGCATGCCAATACTCTTCAAACTATTCCACAAAATAGAAACAGAAGGAACGCTGCCCAACTTGTTCTACGAAGCCACAATAACACTAATACCAAAAGCAGACAAAGATTCTACAAAGAAAGAGAGCTACAGGCCAATTTCCCTTATGAATATTGATGCAAAAATACTAAGTAAAATTCTTGCCAACCGAATCCAAGAACTAATCAAAACGATCATTCACCATGATCAAGTAGGCTTCATCCCAGGGATGCAGGGATGGTTCAATATATAAAAATCCATCAATGTAATCCACCACATAAACAAAGTAAAAGAAAAAAAACACATGATCATCTTATTAGATGGTGAAAAAGCATTTGACATAATTCAGCATCCTTTCATGCTAAAAGTCCTGGAAAGAACAGGAATTCAAGGCCAATACCTAAATATAGTAAAAGCAATATACAGCAGACCAGTAGCCAACATCAAAATCCATGGAGAGAAACTTGAAGCAATCCCACTAAAATCAGTGACTAAACAAGGCTGCCCTCTCTCTCCATATCTTTTCAATATAGTACTTCAATTTCTAGCGAGAGCATATAGACAACATAAGGAATCCAAAGGGATACAAATTGGAAAGGAAGAAGTCAAACTATCACTTTTTGCAGATGATATGGTAGTATACGTAAGTGACCCAAAAAACTCCACCAGAGAACTCCTACAGCTGATAAACAACTTCAGCAAAATGGCTGGTTATAAAATCAACTCAAGCAAATCAGTAGCCTCTTTGTACTCAAAGTACAAGCAGGCTGAGAAAGAAGTTAGGGAAATAACACCCTTCACAATAGCCACAAATAATATAAAGTATCTTGGCGTGACTTTAACCCAACAAGTGAAAGAACTGTATAACAGGAACTTCAAGTCCTTGAAGAAAGAAATCGAAGAAGACCTCAGGAGATGGAAAAATATTCCATGCTCATGGATTGGCAGGATCAATATAGTAAAAATGACCATCTTGCCAAAAGCAATCTACAGATTCAATGCAATCCCCATCAAAATCACAAATCAATTCTTCATAGATCTAGAAAGAGCAATTTTTAAATTCATCTGGAATAACAAAAAACCCAGGATAGCTAAAACTATTCTCAACAATAAAAGGAATTCTGGCGGAATCAATATCCCTGACATCAAACAGTACTACAGAGCAAGTGTGCTAAAAATGAACCTTTCTAAACTTGTCAACTACCCCATTTTTCTTTATTTTCCTCTCCTTCTTATGTGTGGTGTGCTGTGTGTCATGCTACTAAGGAAGTTAAGGTGTGTTAAAGCAATCTCTGAGAATAAGATTCTTAGTTTTAATCCTAGCCTTTAATATGGAGGGAGCCATCCCTGCAGCAGGAAGATGGTAGAGAAACCCTCATCAATGTAAGGGGATATAAAGGCATTTTTCCTTCAGGGCAGTGGTTGGTGTATGTACAGAACACTTCTGTTGAAATCAGACTTAGAGTAATTCCATCTAAAATGCCTGTTTCTTTCCTTTGGATACATCTCAGGGGAGGGTTCTAGACATCTGACTGGCCACATGTCTGAGGAGTCTCAATGATAGGGCAATGCCCCAGTCTGCAAGGTCTGATATGGCACCATTACTGACGCCTTCAAATGGTTGAATATGGACTGACAAAAGAAGAGAATTTGTTTTTTTTAAAGAGTAGGATGCTCCTGGAACATGTGTTGTTTTGTAATCACAGATGATGAATACTGTGAGTATAAATGATGGATGAAGTACCTCAGTCCTTGCAGTAAGATTGGAGATGAGGGCAGGTACTGAAGCTGAGGCTAAGAATCCCTGCCAGGAGAAATTTTGGGCTTATGCCACACATGCTTTGTCATGGGGAATGGGAAGCCCTGCCAGGATCTTCGCTCGCATTGTTCGGGTTGGCAGGGTTCTCTCATTTCATGTCCCCTCCTCCCACCCCCATTCCTCTTTCTGATCTCCTCACCCACTCTCTCACCCCCAACACACCAGCCCGTTGCCCTTTGGTCTGCACACCATGCATGAAGTCAGGATGAACAAAAGACTGCCATCTTCTGCCTCCATTTTAATGGAAATTTGAACCAGCAATATGGCTGCTCTGATCACAACCAGGATTTTCAAGGTCTATGTGATCCTGCGGAAATACAGACACACCCTGACACACACCTTTAATCCCCCACAAGTTCATCAGGTGGACAGATTAGGTCTCACAGGGTGTGTCAGAGATAGGATACATCCACCTCACTGGAGGAAACCTATATAAGCACAGCACAAGAAGAGAGAGTTCTGTTCAGTTAGCGGAATTCACTGGAGTTAGCAGTGCATTCATTGCCAGTGTGCTTTGCAGTTGAGTAGAGCTGTTTGTTTGTTTATTTGTTGTTTTCTGTTTGTGAGAGTTTCTCCAGAGAAAGTTCAGGACTGGGAATCGGAAGGAGTCAGAATTGACAGTTAGTCTGAGGCCAAGCAGAGCAATTGCCTGAGGATTTTGGAGAGTCTCCATTGAATCAGTCATCTGGAAGAGGTGTTAGACTTGAACCGGCCAACCAGAGTTCTAGAAGAGAAATTCACCGAGGTTGTCTCCAGAGGAAGAATCATCTCCTCAAGTTCTGCAGGGTGAGCAGAGACCTTTTTGGATCCCTGGAGCCACTGGGGAATCAAGCCCAGAGCAATAATAAAGCAGGAGCCTCTAAGAAGATTGTAGTAAACTCACAAAAAAGGCAAGCATGATATTACATATGATAACAGATAAAATTGAAGATTTTTTTGGAAAATCTCAAATACAATGAAAGGCATTCAAACAGAATTTTCACACAATGGAAAATGAAGTGGAGACATTTTCTGGCAAAACATAGAAGCTTTTTTCTAGAGAATATTTTCAATTAATCAGTTATCCAATGTAATGCTCAATTTTGTCATACTTATGTTAAATGAAAATCTAAAGGTTTATGGGAAAATGTCTTGTCCTCTTTTTCAATTGAATTTGAATAATATTTGTAAGCTTCTCATTGTATCTGAGGGTTTTTTTGCAAAAAAATTCATGATTTTTTAAAATTACCCTAAGTTTTCCTCAATTTTATCACACAAATGTTAGAGGAATATCTTCAGTTTTATAAGAAAAGGCTCCACTTACTTTTTCTATTACATTCTATATGAATTTGTATGCTTACCATTGTATCTATGAAAATTCTGACAAAAATCTTCAATTTTCAAAATTTTCCTATGAATTTCCCTTACTTCATCAGAAATATGTTATATGAAATCTTTAGTATTATCAGAAAATGACTCCAGGTACTTTTCAATTATCTGAAAATCTTTTTGTATGCCTATCATTGTGAGTTTTTTTCCAAAAAAATCTTCAATTTGATCAGATATCCTATGTAATCTTCAATTTTATCATGCATATTTTAGATGAAAATATTCAGTTTTATCATGAAATATCTCCACTTTCCTTTTCAATTGAATTCTAAATATATTTGTATGGCTATCAATTAATTTGTTTTTTTTTCAAAAAAATTTTCAATTTTATATGTTATGTTATCCTCAATTTTATCATACATATATTAGATGAAAATATTCATTAATTTATGAAACTGTCTCCATTTCCTTTTCTTTTCTTTTTTTAATTTTTATTTTCTATATTCTATGTTTACATTCCAAAGGCTTTCCCCTTTCCCAGTTCCCCCCCACCATACATCCCATTGTTCCTCTCCCCCCCCCGAACTATTCCCCAATCATTCCCCCTCCACCCACGGTTTCTTTACAAAAATGGATCCAATCTTTACAGGCACAGGGTCCTCTCCATTCTTCTTCTTGTGAATCATTTGACTTGCTAATTGTGCCTTGAGTATTTAGGGCTTCTGGGCTCATTAATATCCACTTATCAGTGATGGCATTTCATGTGTATTCTTTTATGATTGGGTTAACTCACTCAGGATGATATTTTCCAGGTCTAACCATTTACCTACAAATTGCATGAATTCATTATTTTTAATTGCTGAGTAGTATTCCATTGTTTAAATATACCACATTTTCTGTATCCATTCCTCCTGTGAGGGATATTTGGGCTCCTTCCAATTTCTGGCTATTATAAACAAGGCTGCTATAAACATAGTGGAGCATGTGTCTTTATTGTATGCAGGGGAATGCTCTGGGTATATTCCCAGGAGTGGTATGCCAGAGTCCTCTGGAAGTGACATGCCCAATTTTCTGAGGAACCGCCACACTGATTTCCAGAGCGGTTTTAACATTTTGCAATCCCACCAACAGTGGAGGAGTGTTCCTCTTTCTCTACATCCTCACCAGCACTTGTTGTCTCTTGAGTTTTTAATCTTAGCCATTCTGACTGGTATGAGGTGGAATCTCAGGGTTGTTTTGATTTGCATTTCCCTGATGACTAATGATGTTGAACATCTCTTAAGGTGTTTCTCGGCCATCCAAATTTCTTCTGGTGAAAATTCTTTATTTAGCTCTGTACCCCATTTTTTTGATAGGGTTATTTGGTTCTTTGGGGTCTAACTTCTTGAGTTCCTTGTATATATTGGATATTATCCCTCTGTCAGATGTGGGGTTGGTGAAGATCTTTTCCCACTTTGTTGGTTGCCGTTTTGTCCTTCTGACAGTGTCCTTTGCCTTGCAGAAACTTTGTAATTTTATGAGGTCCCATTTGTCAATTCTTGATCTTAGTGCATAAGCTATTGGTGTTCTGTTCAGCAAATTTCCCCCTGTGTCCATGTCCTCCAGGGTCTTTCCAAGTTTCTTTTCTAATAGTTTCAGTGTGTCTGGTTTTATGTGGTCCTTGATCCACTTGGAGTTGATCTTAGTGCAAAGAGAAAAGAGTGGGTCAATTCGCATTCTTCTGCATGTTGACCTCCAGTTGAACCAGCACCATTTGTTGAAAAGGCTATCTTTATTCCACTGGATGGTTGTGGCTCCTTTATCAAAGATCAAGTGACCATAAGTCTGTGGGTTAATTTCTGGGTCTTCAATCTTATTCCATTGATCTACTTGCCTGTTGTTGTACCAATATCATGCAGTTTTTAACACAATTGCTCTGTAGTACTGCTTAAGGTCAGGGATATAGATTCCCGCAGAAGTCCTTTTATTGTTGAGAGTAGTTTTAGCTATCCTGGGTTTCTTGTTACTCCAGATGAATTTGAGAATTGCTCTTTCTAGATCTATGAAGAATTGAGTTGGGATTTTGATGGGGATCGCATTGAATCGGTATATTGCTATTGGCAAATGGCCATTTTTACTATATTGATCCTGCCAATCCAGGAGCAAGAAATATTTTTCCATCTTCTGAGGTCTTCGATTTCTTTCTTCAAGGACTTGAAGTTCCTGTCGTACAGATCTTTCGCTTGTTTGGTTAGAGTTACACCAAGGTACTTTATGTTGTTTGTGGCTATTGTGAAGGGTGTTATTTCCCTAACTTCTTTCTCAGCCTCCTTGTCCTTTGAGTACAATAAGGCTACTGATTTGCTTGGGTTAATTTTATAACCTGCCACTTTGCTGAAGTTGTTTATCAGGTGTAGAAGTTCTCTGGTAAAGTTTTTGGGTCGCTTAAGTAAACTATCATATCGTCTGCAAATAATGATAGTTTGACTTCTTCATTTCCAATTTGTATTCCTTTGATTTCCTTATGTTGTCTAATTTCTCTTGCTAGAACTTTGAGTACTATATTGAAGAGATATGAAGAGAGAGGGCAACCTGGTCTAGTCCCTGATTTTAGTGGGAATGCTTCAAGTTTCTCTCCATGTATTTTGATGTTGGCTACTGGTTTGCTGTAGATTGCTTTTACTACGTTTAGGTATGGGCCTTGAATTCCTGCTCTTTCCAAGACTTTTAACATGAAAGGTTGCTGAATTTTGTCGAATGCTTTTTCAACATCTAATGAGATGACCATGTGGTTTTTTTTTCTTTCAGTTTGTTTATGTAGTGGATTACATTGATAGATTTCCATATATTGAACCATCCCTGCATCCCTGGGATGAAGCCTACTTGATCATGGTGAATGATCGTTTTGATGTGCTCTTGGATTCAGTTAGCAAGAATTTTATTTAGTATTTTTGCATCTATATTCATAAGAGAAATTGGCCTGTAGTTCTCTTTCTTTGTTGGATCTTTTTGTGGTTTAGGTATTAGCATAATTGTGGCTTCGAAGAATGAATTGGGCCGTGTCCCTTCTGTCTCTATTTTGTGGAAAATTTGAAAAGTATTGGTGTTAAGTCTTCTTTGAAGTTCTGGTAGAATTCTGCACTAAAACCATATGGTCCCATACTTTTTTTGGTTGGGAGGCTTTCTATAACCCCTTCTATTTCTTTAGGGGTTATGGGACTATTTCGCTGATCTACTTGATGCTGATTTCATTTTGGTATTTTGTATCTATCAAGAAAATTGTCCATTTCCTCCAGATTCTCCAGTTGTTTTGAGTATAGACCTTTGTAGTAGGATCTGATGATCTTTTGAATTTCCTCAGTTTCTGTTGTTTTGTCTCCCTTTTCATTTCTAATTTTGTTAATTTGTATACTGTCTCTGTGTCCTTTGGTTAGTCTGGCTAAGGGTTTATCTATCTTGTTGATTTTCTCAAATAACCAGCTCCTGGTCTTGTTGATTCTTTCTATGGTTTCCTTTGTTTCTACTTGATTGATTTCAACCCTGAGTTTGGTGATTTCTTGTCTTCTACTCCTCCTGGGTGAATTAACTTCTTTTTCTTCGAGGGCTTTTAGGTGTGCTGTTAAGTTGCTAGTGTATGCTCTCCCCAGTTTCTTTTTGGATACACTTAGGGCTATGAGTTTTCCTCTTAGCACTGCTTTCATTGTGTCCCATAGATTTGGGTAGGTTGTACCTTCATTGTCATTGAATTCTAAAAAGTCTTTGATTTCTTTTTTTATTTCTTCCTTGAGCAAGTTGTCATTGAGTTGAGTATTGTTCAATTTCCATGTGTATGTGGGCTTTCTCTTGTTTTTGTTGTTATTGAAGACCACTCTTACTCCATGGTGGTCTGATAGGAGGCATGGGATTAGCTCAATCATCTTGTATTTGTTGACATCTGTCTTGTGACCAATTATATGATCAATTTTGGAGAAGGTACCATGCGGTGCTGAGAAAAAGTATATGCTTTAGCTTTAGGATGAAATGTTCTATATATAACTGTTAAATCCAATTGGTCCAAAGTTTCAATTAGTTTCACTGTGTTCCTGTTTAGTTTCTGTTTTCCTGATCTGTCCATTGAGGAGAGTGGAGTGTTGAAGTCACCCACAATTATTGTGTTAGGTGTAATGTTTGCTTTTACTTTTAGTAAGGTTTCCTTTACGAAATAGGGTGCCCTTGCATTTGGAGCATAAATGTTCAGTATTGAGAGCTCTTCTTGGTGGATTTTCCTTTTGGCCAGCAAGAAGTGACCTTCTGAGTCTCTTTTGATGACTGTAGGTTAGAAGTCTATTTTATCTGATATTAGAATGGCTACTCCAGCTTGTTTCCTGAAACCATTTGCTTGTAAAATTGTCTTCCATCCTTTCACTCTAAAGCAGTGTTTGTCTTTAACACTGAGATGTGTTTCCTGTATGCAGCAAAATGTAGGGTCCTGTTTCCATATCCAGTCTGTTAATCTATGTCTTTTTATTGGGGAATTGAGTCCATTGATGTTAAGAGATATTAAGGAATAGTATTTATTTCCTCCAGACATATTTGAAATTATTTTATTTATTTATTTTTATTTTTATTTCTTTTTTATATTCGAGAGGTTATCTTCTCTTGGGTTTGATGAAAGGAGGTTTATATCTTGCTTCTTCCCCGGTGTAATTTCCGTCCTTGTCTTGGTGTTTTTCCCCTATTATCCTTCGTAGGGCTGGATTCGTGGAAAGATATCGTGCAAATTTGGTTGTCATGGAATTCCTTGATGTCTCCATCTATGGTGATTGAGAGTTTTGCTGGGTAAGTAGTTTTGGCTGAATTTTGTGTTCTCTTAGAGTTTGCATGATATCTGCCCAGGATCTTCTAGCTTTCATGGTCTCAGGTGAGAAGTCTGGTGTTATTCTGATAGGTCTTCCTTTATATGTTACTTGGCCTTTTTCTCTTGCTGCCTTTAGTATTCTTTCTTTGTTTAGTACATTTGGAGTTTTGATTATTATGTGACGGTATGTATTTCTGTTCTGGTCCAGTCTGTTTGGGGTTCTATACGCTTCTTGTGTATTCATGGGCATCTCTCTCCTTACGTTGGGGAAGTTTTCTTCTATAATTTTATAGAAGATATTTGCTGGCCCTTTAACTTGTAAATCTTCACTCTCGTCTATACCTGTAATCCTTAGGTTTGGTCTTCTCACTGTGTCCTGGATTTCCTGGATGTTTTGGGTTACAACCTTTTTGCATTTAGTATTTTCTTTGACTGTTGAATCAATGGTTCCTATGGTATCTTCGGCTTCTGATATTCTGTCTACTATCCCTTGTATTCTACTGTTGATATTTGCATCTATGGCCCCTGATTTCTTCCCAAGGTTTTCTATCTCCAATGTTGTCTCCCTCTGTGATTTCTTAGTTGTTTCTACCCTGTTTTTAGTATCTGAATGGATGTGCTCAGATCTTTCGATTGCTTGATTGTGTTTTTATGTATTTCTTTAATAGATTTTTGTGTTTCCTCTTTCATAGCTTCTACTTGTTGGCCCACGTTCTTCTGTATTTCTTTAAGTGATTTTTGTCTTTCTTCCTTATTGTCTTCTTCTTTTTGATCCATCTTCACCTGAGTTTCTTGAAGTGATTTTTGTATTTGCCTTGTAAAGGCTTCTAACTTTTGATCAATTTTCTCCTCTATTTCTTTACGAGATTTTTCTATGTGTTCAGCTACCAGCATCCTGACCAGTGATTTTATATCCAAGTCTTGTTTTTCTGGTTTTTGGGGTATCCAGGGCTTCCTGTTGTTGGAGAACTGGGTTCAGATGCTGTCATGTTGCCTTGATTTCTGTTAGTAACGTTCCTTCATTTTCCTTTTGCTATCTGGTTATTTCTGGTGTTAGTTGGCCTTGTTGTCACTGGCTGGTGTTTGAATTGCCTGTGAGGCTGGGCTCACCTCTTGTTTCTCTACTGGTGAATATGTGTGACTGCTGCTCTAAGGGATCATGAGCTGGCTGCCACCCTTGTGATGCTAGCCCCTGATGGAGTCTGTCTATCTGGGCCTCTCCTGCTGTGTCCTGGTTGCAATAAGGAGGCCCGCCGCTACTGCTGGTCCCAGGCCGTGAGCTGGTTGCTGCCTGCTGCCTCGGTGCACGGTCTGAGGGCACAGGGGAAGTCCCACAGAGCCTAGGCGGAGCTCAGCCTGCCTGGTGTTGAGAGCCTAGCAGATCCCCCCCCCCCCGTGAGGGTAGCCCCGGTAGGAGTGTCTACCTGGGCCTCTCCAGCTGTGTTCTGGTTGCAATATGGAGGCCCGCCGCTACCACTGGTCCAGGGGCCCCTGAGCTGGTTGCTGCTCACTGCCTTGTTGCACGGCCTGAGGGCCCTGGGGAAGTCCCGCAGAGCCTAGGCGGAACTCAGCCTGCCTGTCGGCGAGAGCCTAGCAGATCCCCCTGCGAGGGTAGCCCCGGAAGGAGTCTGTCTACCTGGGCCTCTCCAGCAGTGTCCTGGTTGCAATATGGATACCCACCGCTACTGCTGATCCAGGGGCCCGCGAGCTGGTTGCTGCCTGCTGCCTTGGTGCACGGCCTGAGATAGCAGGGGAAGTCCTGCAGAGCCTAGGCAGAGCTCGGCCTGCCTGGTGGGGAGAGCCTAGCAGATACCCCCGTGAGGGTAGCCCCAGAAGGAGTGTCTACCTGGGCCTCTACAGCTGTGTCCTGGTTGCAATATGGAGGCCCACCACTACCACTGGTCCAGGGGCCCTCGAGCTGGTTGCTGCCAGCTGCCTCGGGGCACGGCCTGAGATCCTGGGGGAAGTCCCGCAGAGCCTTGGTGAAGCTCGGCCTGCCTGGCAGGGAGAGCCTAGCAGATCCCCCTGTGAGGGTAGCCCTGGAAGGAGTGTCTACCTGGGCCTCTCCAGCTGTGTCTTCTCCATTTCCTTTTCAATTACATTCTAATTGTATTTATATGTCTGTCAATGTATCTGAGGATTTTTAAAAAACATATTCAATTTTATAAATTATGTTATTCTCCTTTTTATCATATATATATTAGATGAAAATCTTCAGATTTATATTAAAATGTTTCCACATCTCTTTTAGTTATATTCTAATTGTATTTTTATGCTATCACTGTATCTGAGTTTTTCCTAATAAATCTTCAATTTTATCAATTACCCTAGCTATCCTTTATTTTATCATATATATGTTAGGTGAAAATCTTCAGTTTTATCAGAAAATGTATATACTTTGTTTTTCAGTTGTATTCTTATTGTATTTCTATGCCTATCATTGTATCTGAGTGTTTATCCAAAAATCTTAATTTTATAAATTACCTTATGATATCCTCATTTTAATCATATGTATGTTATATGAAAATTTTCAGTTTTATATGAAAATGTATCCACATTCTCTTTCAATTATACTCTAAAATATTTGTAGGCATATCATTGTATCTGAGATTTTTTTCAAAAAATATTCAATTTTATAAATTATCTTAAGATATCCTCAATTTTATTATAGATATTTTAGAGCAAAATTTTCATTTTAAATATAAATGTCAGCACTCACCACTCACCGAGGGCACCGCCAGCATCCTTGCAGCTCTCTGGACTAAGCGAGCTGAACGAGGTACACATGATGTCCAGAATTTGGGATCTCTGGGGACTCAAGGCCACCAGGCAGGTATCTGGGCAGAGCATTGGTTCCTGGGTCCCAACCAGGCATGGGCTCTGTGCCCTGAGGTGGTCCCTGCACTCTGCGCAACTGCGGCCATCTTGATGGCAGCTGCTTGGATTCAGAGGGGCAGAACCAGAAGATACACCAGGGGTCTAACAGCACCCAAGAGGAGAACAATACATCAGCAGTCTGTGCCAGGGGCAGCCCAGTCATCCAGTGGTGGGGAAATAGCCATACGAACCCTCAGGAGGTTCAAGCACCAGCTAGTGACTACTGGACCAACTAAGGCCAGAGAAAACCAGATGGCAAAAGGCAAACATATGAACACTAACACAAATCAAGGCAATATGGCAGCATCTGAACCCAGTTCCCCGACAGCAGTAAGTCTCGGATACCCCAACATACCAGGAAAACAAGATTTTCATCTAAAATCACTGGTCCAGATGCTGATAGTGGAACACACAGATAGATCTCTTAAAGAAATACGGGAGAAAATGGATCAAAAATTAGAAGCCCTTACAAGGCAAACACAAAAATCACCTAATGAAATTCAGGAGAATATGGCTCAAAAAATAGAAGCCAATAAGGAAGAATTACAAAAACCACTTAAAGAACTACAGGGAAATGTGGGTCAACAAGTAGAAGTTATGAAAGAGAAACCACAATAATCTCTTAAAGAAATACATGAAAATACAAACAAGCAAGCAGAAGATCTGAGCAAAAACACCCAGGATAAAAACAGAAGTAGAAACAACTAAGAAATCACAAACAGAGACAATTTTGCAGATAGAAAACCTTGGTAAGAAATCAGAGGCCATAGATGCAAATATCAACAATAGAATACATGAGATAGAAGAAAGAATCTCAGATGCCAAAGATACCATTGAAACCTTTGATTCAATAGTCCAAGAAAATGCAAAATTCTAAAAGCTTGTAACCCAAAACATCCAGGAAATTCAGGAAACAATGAAAGGACCAAGCCGAAGGGTTATAGGAATAGATGAGACAGAAGATATACAACTTAAAGGGCCAGCAAATATCTTCTACAAAACTAAGGAAGAAAACTTCCCCAACCTAATTAGAGATGCCCATGAATATACAAGAAGCCTACAGAACTCCAAACAGACTGGACCAGAACATAAATACTCTTGTCACATATTTATCAAAACCCCAAATGTACTAAACAAAGAAAGAATATTGAAGGCAGCAAGAGAAAAAGGCCAAGTAACAAATAAAGGAAGACCTATCAGGATTATATCAGGCTTCTCACCTGAGACAATGAAAGCTAGAAGATCCTGGGCAGATACCATGCAACTCTAAGAGAACACAAATTTCAGCCAAAAATACTATACCCAGCAAAATTCTCAATCCTCATAGATGGAGAAACCAAGGTATTCCATGACAAAACCAAATTTGCACATTATCTTTCCAGAAACCCAACCCTACAAAGGATAATAGGGGAAAACACCAACACAAGGAAGGAAACCACACCCCAGAAAAAGCAAGATGGAAACTTCGTCTCATCAAACCCAAAAGAAGATAACCACTCAAATATACAAAAATAATGTCAAAAATGTCAGTACATAATAATTACTATTACTTAATATCTCTTAACAGCAATGGACTCAATTCCCAAATAAAAAGACATCAAGTAACAGATTGGATATGGAAACAGGGCCCTACATTTTGCTGCAAACAGGAAATACATCTCCGTGTCCAAGACAAACATTACCTTAGAGTAAAGGGCTGGAAGACAAGTTTACAAGCGAATGGTCTCAGGAAACAAGGTGGTGTAGCCATTCTAATATCAGATAAAATTGACTTTCAACCTAAAGTCATCAAAACAGAAATGGAAGGTCACTTCTTGCTGGTCAAAGGAAAAAATCCACCAAGAAGAACTATCAATTCTGAACAACTATGCTCCAAATGCAAGGGCACCTTCATTTGTAAAAGAAATTTTATAAAGTTCAAAGCACACTTTTCACCTAACGCAATAATTGTGGGTGACTTCAACACTCCACTATGCTCAATGGACCGATCAGGAAACCAGAAACTAAACAGGGACACAGTGAAACTTATTGAAGTTTTGGACCATTTGGAGGTTTTATATATATATATATATATATAAAACATTTAATGCCAAAGGAAAAGAATATACCTTTATCTCAGCAAGCATGATACCTTCTCCAAAATCAATCATATTTTGCCACAAGACAGATGTCAACAAATACAGGAAGTTCGAACTAATCCCATGTCTCCTACCAGATCACTACTGAGTAAAAGTAGTCTTCAATAGCAAGAAAAACAACAGAAAACCCACATACACATGGAAACTGAACAATACTTTACTCAATGACACCTTGGTCAAGGAAGAAATAATGAAAGAAATAAAAGAATTTTTAGAATTCAATGAAAATGAAGGTATAACCTAGCCAATCTATGGGACACAATGAAAGCGGTGCTAAGAGGAAAACGCATAACCCTGAGTGCCTCCAAAAAGAAACTTGAGAGAGCATACACTAGCAGCATGACAGCATACCTGAAAGCCCTGGAACAAAAAGAAGCTTATTCACCCATGAGGAGTAGAAGACAGTAAATCCATGAAACTAAGGGCTGAAATCAATCAAGTAGAAACAAAGTGAACCATACAAAGAATAAACAAAACCAGGAGCTGGTTCTTTGAGAAAATCAACAAGATAGATAAACCCTTAACCAGATTAACCAATGGACACAGAGACAGTATCCAAATTAACACAATTAGATATGAAAAGTGGGATATAACAGAAACTGAGGAAGTTCAAAAATCATCAGATTCTACTACAAAAGCAACTGGAGAATCTGGAGGAAATGGTCAATTTCCTAGACAGATACCAAATACCAAAATTAAATCAGGATCAATTAGATCAGCTAAACAGTCCCATAAACCCTAGAGAAATAGAAAGGGTTATAAAAAGTCTCCCAACCAAAAAAAAGTACGTACCAGATGGTTTTAGTGCAGAATTTTATCAGACTTTCAAAGAAGACCTAACACCAATACTCTTCAAACTATTCCACAAAACAGAAACAGAAGGAAAACTGCCCAACAGCTTCTACGAAGCCACAATTATGCTGATACCAAAACCACACAAAGATCCAACAAAGAAAGAGAACTATAGGCCAATTTCCCTTATGAATATCGATGCAAAAATACTAAAGAATATCCTTGCCAACTGAATCCAAGAGTACATCAAAATGGTCATTCACCATGATCAAGAACGCTTCATCCCAGGGTTTCAGGGATGGTTCAATATTTGGAAATCCACCAATGCAATCCACTACAGAAACAAACTAAAAGAAAATAATACCACATGGTCATCTGATGGAAAAATATTCCATGCTCATGGATTCGCAGGATCAATATAGTAAAAATGGCCATCTTGTCAAAAGAAATCTACAGATTAAATGCAATCCCCATCAAAATTCCAAATCAATTATTCAGAGATCTTGAAAGAGCAATTCTTAAATTCATCTTGAGTAACAAAAAACCCAGGATAACAAAAACTATTTTCAACAATAGTAGGACTTCTGGGGGAATCAATATCCCTGACCTCAAGCAGTACTACAGAGCAACTGTGTTAAAAACTGCATGGTATTGGTACAGCGACAAGCCAGTAGATCAATGGAATAGAATTGAAGTCCCAGAAATGAACCCACAGAGTTATGGTCACTTGATCATTGATAAAAAAGCTATAACCATCCAGTGGAAAAAAGATAGCCTTTTCAACAAATGGTGCTGGATCAACTGGAGGTCAACATGCAGAAGAATACAAATTGACCCACTCTTATCACCTTGTACTAATATCAACTCCAAGTTGATCAAGGACCTCCACATAAAGCCAGACACACTGAAACTAGTAGAAAAGAAACTGGGACAACCTGGAGGACATGGACACAGGGGGAAAGTTCCTGAACAGAACACCAATAGCTTATGCTCTAAGATCAAGAATTGACAAATGGGAGTTCATAAAATTACAAAGTTTCTGCAAAGCAAAGGACACTGTCAGAAGGACAAAACGGCAACCAACAAAGTGGGAAAAGATTTTCAATAACCCCACATCTGACAGAGGGCTAATATCCAATACATACAAAGAACTCAAGAAGTTAGACCCTAAAGAACCAAATAACCCTATTTAAAAATGGGGTACAGAGCTAAATAAAAAAATTTTCACCAGAAGAAATTCAGATGGCTGTGAAGCACCTTAATAGATGTTCAACATCATTAATCATCAGAGAAATGCAAATCAAAACAACCCTGAGATTCCACCTCACACCAGTCAGAATGGCTAAGATTAAAAACTCAAGAGACAACAGGTGCTGGCGAGGATGTGGAGAAAGAGGAACATTCCTCCACTGTTGGTGGGTTTGCAAGATGGTAAAAATGCATTGGAAATCAGTCTGGCGGTTGCTCAGAAAATTGGGCATGACACTTCCAGAGGACCCTGTCATACCACTCCTGGCATATATCCAGAGGATTTCACTGCATGCAATAAAGACAAATGTTCCACTTTGTTAGTAGCAGCCTTATTTATAATAGACAAAAGCTGGAAGGAGCCCAGATGTGCCTTAAAGGAGGAATGAAAATCTTCAGTTGTTTAAAAAATGTGTCCTCTTCCTTTTTCAATAATACTCTAGTTGTATTTGTATGCCTATCCTTGTATCTGAGTTTGTGTTTTCCAAAATATCTTCAATTTTATAAATTATCTTCTGTTATTCTCCATTTGAACATACATATGTTAGAGGAAAATCATCTATTTTATCAGAAAACGTCTCTATAACTTTTATCAATTACATTATAATTGTGTTTGTAAGCCTATCACTGTATCAGTGAAAATCACCACAAAAATCTTCAAATTTTACAGTTTTCTTATGAATTTATTTTTATCAGATAATTATTATGTAAAATTCTTCACATTTATCGGAAAGTATCTCCACTTACTTTTCCCACTATATTATTATTTACTTGTATGCCTACCATTGTATCTGTGAAAATTACCACAAAAATCTTCAAATTTTAATGTTTTCCTATGAATTTCCATAATTTTATCAG
Source organism: Apodemus agrarius (assembly GCA_964023405.1). NCBI lineage: Eukaryota > Metazoa > Chordata > Mammalia > Rodentia > Muridae > Apodemus > Apodemus agrarius. The sequence continues at coordinate 104,598,563 of OZ030016.1, forward strand.
ATATAGGTTATGCAAAATTCCTGATTTATCAGAAAATATCTCCACTTCCCTTTTCAACAATATTATTATTTATTTGTATGCCTACCATTGTATCTGTGAAAATTACCACAAAATTCTTCAAATTTTAACATTGTCACATGAATTTCCATAATCAAATCAGAAATGTTGAAAAAATCTTCAGGTTTATCAGAAAATGTCTTCACTTTCTTTTCCAATTATTTGTTGTTTTACTTGTATGTCTTTCATTGTATCTGAGTTTTTATCACAAAACTCTTCAATTTTATCAATTTTCCCTATGTTATCCATTTCATCATCCATAAGTTATATGTCAAGCTTCAGCATAAAAAGAATATGGCTCCATGTCCTTTTTCAATTGTATTCTAATTGTATTTGTATGCATATAATTGAATCTAAATTATCTTATGTTATCCTCAATTTTATCATACATATGTTAGATGAAAATATTCAGTTTTATACAAAAATGTCTCCACCTCCTTTCTCAATTATCTTCTAATTTTGTTAGTATGCTTATCATTGTTTCTGAGATTTTTCAAAGAAAATCTTCAATTTTATCAGTTAACCTTTGTAATCCTCAAATTTATCATACATATGTTTAATGAAAATTTTCATTTTATGAGAAAATGTCTCATCTTCCTTTTTCAACTGAATTCTCAATGTACTTATAAGCTTATCATTGTATCTGAGTTTTTTATTTTTGCAAAAAAATCAATTTTATAAATTATCCTAAGTTTTCCTCAATTTTATCACACATATGTTAGAGGAAAACATTCAGTTTTATAGGAAAATGGCTCCACTTACTTTTTCAATTACATTCTAATTGTATTTGTATGCTTACTATTATATCTGTCAAAATTACCCAAAAATCTTCAATTTTCAAATATTCCTATGAATTATCCTTATTTTATATGAAATATGTTCTACAAAATCTTCGGTTTGATCAGAAAATGTCTCCACTTCCTTTTTCAATTATGTGATAATTGTATTTGTGTGCTTATCATTGTATCTGAGATTTTTCCAAGAAAACTTCAGTTTTATCAGCTATCCTATGTAATCCTCCGTTTTATCATTCATATGTTTGATGAAAATCTTCAGTTTTTTCTGAAAATATGTCATTAATTTTTCAAATGTATTCTAATTGTATGTCTTTGCCTATCGCTGAATCTGTGTTTTGTTTTTCAAAAAAATCTTCAGTTTCAATAATTATCTTATGTTATCCTCAATTTAATCATATAAATGTCAGATGAAAATCTTCAGTTTTGTAAAAAAATGTCTCCACATTCTTTTTCATACCTATTCTAATTGTATTTGTATGCCTATCATTGTATGAGATTTTTCCAAGAATATCAATATTATCAGTTATCCTATGTAATCCTCAGTTTTATCATACATATGTTAGATGAAAATTTCAGATCTATCAGAAAATGTGTCCAGTTATTTTTTCAATTGTATTCTAATTGCATTTGTATGCCTATCACTGTATCTCAGATTTATCCAAAAAGCCTTCAATTTTATCAGATATTATATATAATCCTCAATTTTACCATGCAAATTTTGATGAAAATATTCAGTTCTATCATAAAATATCTCCACTTCCCCTTTCAATTAAATTCTAATTATATTTGTATGGCTATCATTGTATTTGAGTTTTCTTCAAAAAAAACTTCAATTTTATACATTATGTTATCCTCAAATCTTCAGTTCTTTATGAAAATGTCTCTACTTCCTCTTTCAATTACATTATAATTGTTTTCATTTGCCTATCATTGTTTCTGTGTTTTTTAAAAAATATTAAAATTTCCATACTATCTTAGGGTATCCACATTTTTATTATACATACATTAGATGAAAATCTTCAGTTTTATATGAAAATGTCTCCACATCTGTTTGAGTTATATTCTAATTGTTTTATATGCCTATCATTGTATCAGAGTTTTGTCCAAATAAATCTTCAATTTTATTAATTACCCTATTAATCCTCTATTTTATCATACATATGTTAGATGAAAATCTTCAGTTTTATCAGAAAATGTCTCCACTTCACTTTTCAATTGTATTCTAATTGTATTTCGATGCCTATCATTGTATCAGAGCATTTTGTTGCAAATAATCTTTAATTTTATAAATTACCTTATGACATCCTCAATTTATCATATGTATGTTATATGAAAATTGAAGTTGTATATAAAAATGTCTCCACTTCCTTCTTCAATTATATTCTAAATGTATTTGTAAGCCTATCATTGTATCTGAGTTCTTTTTAAAACAATCTTCAAATTTATAAATTATCTTAAATTATCCTCAGTTTTATCATAGATATGTTAGAGGAAAAATTTCAGTATTAAACTAAAATGTCTCCACTTTGTTTTTCAATTACATTCTAATTTTATTTGTATGCCTATCATTGTATTGGTGAAAATTGCCACAAAAATTCAATTTTTAAAATTTTCCAATGAATATCCCTTACTCTATCATTAATATCTTACACGAAAACTTCAGTTTTGTCAGGCAATATCTCCACTTCATTTTCCATTATGTGATAATCCTATTTGTATGCCTCTCATTGTATTTGAGTTTTTTCCCAAAAAGTCTTCAATTTTATCAGTTATAATATGTAATCCTCAATTTCGTAATACATATGTTAGATTAAAATCTTCAGTTCTACCAGAAAATGTCTCCACTTCTCTTTTCAATTACATTCTAATTACATTTGGATGCCTATCATTGTATCTGAGTTTGTTAAAAAAAATCTAAAATGTTATCAGTTATTTTATGTAATCATCAATTTTATCATGCATATTTTAGATGAAAACCTTCAGTTCTATCAGAAAATATCTCCACTTCCTTTTCAATTATATTCTAAATGTATTTGTATGCAGATCCTTGTATCTGAAGTTTTTCTCCATAAATCTTCAATTTTATCAGTTATGCAATCCTCAATTTTATCTTACATATGTTAGATGAAAATCTTCAGTTCTTTACAAAAATTAGTCCTCTTCCTTTTTCAGTAATACTCTAGTTGTATTTGTATGCCTATCCTTGTATCTGAGTTTTTGTTTTCCAAAATATCTTCAATTTTATAAATTATCTTGTTATTCTCAATTCTAACATACATTTGTTAGATAAAAATCCTCAGTTTTATCAGAAAATATCTCTATTCCTTTTCTCAATTACATTCTAATTGTGTTTGTATGCCTATCATTGCACCTGTGAAAATTACTACACAAATCTGCAAATTTTACAATTTTCCTATGAATTTCAATAATTTTATCAGAGATATGTTATGCAAAATTCTTCAAATTTTTAGAAAATATCTCCACTACCTTTTTAACTATATTATTTTTATTTTTATACATAACATTGTATCTGTGAAATTTATCACAAAAATCTTCACATTTCATTATTTTCTCATAAATTTCCATAATTTAATCAGAAATGTTATACAGAAATCTTCAGTTTTATCAGTTATGTCTCCACTTTCTTTTTTCACTTATAACTTTGTTGCATTTGTATGCCTTTCATTGAATCTGAGATTTTATCAAACAAATCTTCAGTTTTATCCATTTTCCTATGTTCTCATAAAGTTTATCATATATGTTAGATACAAATCTTTAGAATTAACAGAATATGTCTTCACTTCCCTTTTCAATTGTATTCTAATTGTATTTTTATACCTATCATTGTATCCGAGTTTGGTCTGAATCCTCAATTTTATCATGCATATTTTTGATGAAAATCTTCAGTTCTGTCAGAAAATATCTCCACTTCCCTTTTCATTTATATTCTAATTGCATTTTTCATGCCTACCAATGAGTTTTTTCTAAATAAAGTGTCAACGTTATCAATTATCTTTTGTAATTCTCAATTTTTTCATACATAGGTTAGATGAAAATCTTCAGTTTTTATGCAAATGTCTCCTCTTCCTTTTTCAATAATACTCTAGTGGTTTGTGTGCCTATCCTTCCATCTGAGTTTTTGTTTTCCAAAATATATTCAATTTAATAAATTATGTTATCCTCAATTTTAACATATATTTGCTAGATGAAAATTTTCACTTTTATCAGAAAATGTCTCATTTCTTTTTTCAATTACATTCTAATTGTATTTTTGTAAGCCTATCATTGTATCTGTGAACATTACAACAAACCGTTTCAGTTTATAGTTTTCCTATGTATTTCCATCATTTTATCAGATATATGTTGTGGAAACTTCTTCATATTTATCAGAAAAATATCTCCACTTCTTTTTTAACTATATTATTATTTTATTTGTATGCCTACCATTATATCTGTGAAAATTAGCACTAAAATCTTCAAATTTTAACATTTTTACATGAATTTCCAAAATTTAAGCAGAAATGTTATACAAAAACTTCAGTTTTATCAGAAAATGTCTCTATTCCTTTTTTAAATTACGTTCTAATTGTGGTTGTAAGCCTATCATTTTATCAGTGAAAATTACCACACAAAAGCTTCAAATTTTAAACTTTTCCTATGTATTTCCATAATTTTATCAGGTATATGTTATGGAAAATTCTTCATGTTTATCAGAAAATATCTCCACTTCCTTTTATAACTTTATTATTATTTATTTGTATGCCTATCACTCTGTCAATATTTCCACAAAAATTTTCAAAATTTAACAGTTTCACATGAATTTCCATAATTTTATTAGAAAAGTTATACAAAAATCTTCAGTTTTATCAGAAAATATCTCTACTTTCTCACTTATATTCTAATTGTATTAGTATGCCTTTAAGTATATCTGAGATTTAATTAAAAAACCTTCAATATTATTAAGTTTTCTATGTTATCATCCATTTTTATCACACATATATTAAGTGAAATTCTCATTTTATACAAATTGTCTCCAGCTACTTTTTCAATTATATTCTAATTGTGTTTTTATGCCTATCCTTGTATGTGAGAATTTTCTAAGAAAATGTTCAATTTAATCATTTATCCTATGTAATCCTCCATTTTATCACACATATGATAAATGAAAATCTTCAGGTTTATCAGAAAATGTCTCTACTTCCTTTTTCAATTGTATTGTAATATTCTTTGTAATCTTATCATTGCATCTGATTTTTTTGCAAAATAATCTTCAGTTTATAAATTATCCTAAGTTTTTCTCAATTTTATCAAACATATATTAGAGGAAAATCTTCAGTTTTATAGGAAAATATCTCCACATCCTTTTACAATTACATTCTAATTGTATTTGTATGCTTATCATTGTATCTGTGAAAATTATCATGAAAATCTTCAATTTTTAAATTTTTCCTATGAATTTCCCTTACTTTATCAGAAATGTTACATAAAATCTTTATTTTTATCAGAAAATATGTCCACTTCCTTTTCAATTATGTGATAAATGTATTTGTATGCCTATCATTTTATGTGAGATTTTTCCAAAAAAATCTTCAATTTTGTCAGGTATCTTATATAATCCACTTTCTTTCTCAATTGAATTCTAATTTTATTTCTATGGTTATCATTGTATTTCAGTTATTTCAAAAAATCTTCAATTTTATACTTTGTCTCCTGTTATCCTCAATTTTTTTATACATATGTTGGATGAAAAGCTTCAGTTCATTGTGAAAATGTCTCCACTTCCCTTTTTCAATTAAATTCTAATTGTATGTATATGCTTATGATAGTATGTGCGTTTTTAAATAGATATTTAATTTTATATATTACGTTGTTATCCTTAATTTTATCGTACATATACTGGATGAAAATCTTCAGTTTTATATGAAGATGTCTTCACATCTGCTTTCATTATTTTCTATTTTTGTTTGTATACTATCATTGTATCTGTGGATTTTTTTAAAAAATCAATTTTGTATATTATCTTAAGTTATCCTCAATTTATCATACACATGTTAGAGGAAAATCTTCAATTTTAATAGAAAATGTTTCCACTTCATTTTCTGATTACATTTTAATTGTATTTGTATCCCTTCCATTGTATCTGTGAAAATTACTACAAACATCTTCAACTTTTAATTTTTTCCTATGAATTTCCCTTACATTATCAGAAATATGTTATACAAAATCTTCAGGTTTGTCAGAAAATGTCTCCACTTCATTTTCAATTATGAGATATTTCTATTTGTATTTCTATCAATGTATCTGAGCTTTTTCCAAAAAATCTTCAGTAACTTAATTTATGAAATTGAAGATTTTTTGGAAAAAACTCAGATTCAATGATAAGCATACAAATACAATTAGAATACAATTGAAAAAGAAGAGGAGATATTTTGTGATAAATCTGAATATTTTTATCTAATATGTATGATAAAATTGAGAGGATAAATTATAAATTGAATATTTATTCAAAAAATTGGATACAGTAATAGGCATGCAAATACTGTTAGAATACAATTGAAAAAATGACATGGAGTTATATTCTGATAATTCTGATGATTTACATCTAACATATATGATAAAATGGATAACATAGGAAAATTGATAAAATTGAAGATTTTTGTTATAGAATCTCAGATACAATGAAAGGCATACAAACACAACTATAAATAAGTGAAAAAGAAAGGAGATATTTTTCTGGTAAAAATGAAGATTTTTGTATATCATTTCAGAGTAAATTATGGAAATTCATGTCAAAATGTTAAAATTTGAAGATTTTTGTCATAATTTTCACAGATACAATGGTAGGCATATAAAAATAATATAGTTGAAAAAGGAAATGGTGATATTTTGCATAATATATATCTGATGAAATTATGGAAATTCATAAGAAAACTGTAAAATTAGAAAATTATTGTGGTAATTTTCAGAGATACAATGGTAGCCATATAAATATAATTGGATTATAATTGTAAAATGATGTGGAAACATTTTTCCTATAAAACTGAAGATTTTCCTCTAAGATATGTTTGAAATAATTGAGGAAATCTTAGGATAATTTATAAAATTGAAGTATTTTTTTGCAAAAAACTCAGATGTAATGATACGATTACAAAGACTATTAGAGTACAATTTAAAAAGGAAGAGGAGACAAATTTCTGATAAAACTGAATATTTTCATATAACATATGTATGATACAAATGAGGATTACATAGGATAACTGATAAAATTGATTTTCTTAGAAAATTCTCAGATACAAGGTTAAGCATCCAAATATAATAAGAATATAAATGAAAAAGTAGCTGGAGACTTTTTGAATAAAACTTAAGATTTTCACTTAACATATGTATGATAAAATGGATAACATAGGAAACTTTACAAAATTGATGTTTTTTTTGATAAAATCTCAGACATACTTAAAGGTATAGTAATACAATGCGAATATAAGTAAAAAAGAAAGTGGAGATATTTTCTGATAAAACTGAAGATTTTTGTATAATATTTCTAATAAAATTTTGGAAATTCACGTGAAAATGTGAAAACTTGAAGATTTTTGTGGTAATTTTCACACATACAAAGGTAGGATTAAAACACATTTAGAATGTAATTGAAAAAAGGAATAGAGACATTTTCTTTTAAAACAGAAGATTTCGTATAACATATTTCAGATAAAGTAAGGGAAAATCATAGTTAAAATCTAAAATTGAAGATTTTTGAGGTAATTTTCACAGATACAATGGTAAGCATACAAATTCAATTAGAACATAATTGAAAAATTAATTGGAGCCATTTTCCTATAAAACTGAAGAAAATCCTCTAACATACATATGCTCAAATTGAGGATAGCATAATTTATAGCATCAAAGATATTTTGAAAAAAAATCAGTTGCAATGATAAGCATACAAATACACTTAGAATACAATTGAAAAAAGGAGAGGAGACATATTCTGATAAAATTGAAGATTTTCATCTAACAAATATATGATAAAATTGTGGATTACATAGCATAATTGATAAAAATGAAGATTTATTCAGAAAAAACTCAGACACAATGATAGGCATACAAATACAATTAGAATACAATTGAAAAAGAAGAGGAGACATATTCTATTAATTCTAAAGATTTACATGTAACTTAAATATGATAAAATGAATGATAACCTAAGAAAATTGATAAAATTGAAGATTTTTTTGATAAAATCTCAGATTCAATGAAAGGCATACAAAAATATGATTATAAGTGAAAAAGAAAGTGGAGATATTAACTGATAAAATTGATTACTTCGATAATATTTCTGATAAAATTATGGAAATTTATGAGAAAATGTTAAAATTTGAAGATTTTTATTGTAAGTTTCACAGATACAATTTTAGGTATACACTTAAATAATAAAATAGGTGAAAAAGGATGTGGAGATATTTTCTAATAAATCAAAAGAATTTTGCATAACATATATCAGATAAAATTATAGAAATTCATAGGAAAACTGTAAAATTTGTAGATTTTTGTTGTAATTTTCACAAAAATATCTAAAAAACTCTTCAATTTAATCAGTTATCCTCTGTAATCCTCAATGTTATCATACATATCTTTATTGAAAATATTCAGATTATCAGAAAATGCCTCATCTTAATCTTTCAATTGTACTCTAATAACCTTTGTAATCTTATCATTGTATCTGAGTATTTTGCAAAAAAAATAATCAATTTTATAAATTATCCTAACTTTTCCTCAATTTTATCACAAATATGTTAGAGGAAAATCTTCAGTTTTATTGGAATTTGGCTACACTTCCTTTTTCAATTTCATTCTAATTTTATTTGTATGCTTACCATTGTATCTGTGAAAATTACCACAAATATCTTCAATTTTTAAATTTTTCCTCTGAATTTCCCTTACTTTATCAGAAATATGTTATACAAAATCTATACTTTTATCAGAAAATGCTCCACTTCTGTTTCAATTATCTGATAATTGTATTTGTGTGCCTATAATTGTATGTGAAATTTTTCCAATAATATCTTCAATTTTATCAGATATCCTATGTAACCCTCAATTTTATCATGCATATTTTTGAAGAAAATCTTCAGTTTTATCATAAAATGTCTCCACTTCCTTTTCAATTGAATTTTAATTATATTTGTATAGCAAACATTGTATTTGAGTTTATTTTTCAAAAAATTCTTCAATTTTATACATTATCTTATGTTATCCTCAATTTTATCAAACATATGTTAGATGAAGATCTTCTTTACTTTATAAAATGTCTCCATTTCCCTGTTCAATTACATTCTAATTGTATTTATATGCCTTTCAATGTAACAGAGATTTTTTAAAATAATATTCAATTTTATAAATTGTTATGTTATCCTCATTTTTATAATACATATACTAAATGAAAATCCTCAGTTTTATATGCAAATGTCTCCATATGTCTTTTAGTTATAATCTAATTGTATTTTTATGCCTATCATTGTATCTGAGATTTTTTCTGAATGTCTTTATTTTTATTAATTATCATATATAATCCTCAATTTTATCATAAATATGTTAGATAAAAATCTTCAGTTTTATCAGAAAATGTATTCTCTTCCTTTTTCAATTGTATTCAAATTGTATTTGAATGCTTATCATTGATTCTGAATTTTTATCTAAATATCTTCAATTTTATAAATTACCTTAAATTATCCTCAATTTTATCACACATATGTTAGAGGAAAATCTTCAGTTTTATAGGAAAATGTCTCCACTTCTTTATCCAATTACATTCTAATTGTATTTGTATGCGTACCATTATATCTGTAAAACTTACCACAAAAATCTTCAATTTTTAATTTTTTCCTATGAATTTCCCTTATTTTATATGAAATATGTCACTTACAATCTTCAGTTTTATCAGAAAATGTCTCCACTTTCTTTTCCAATTATGTGATAATTGTATTTGTATGCCTATCATTTTAGCTGAGATTTTTCCAAGAAAATCTTCAATTTTATCAGTTATCCTATGTAATCCTCACTTTTATCATACATATGTTAGATGAAAATCTTCAGATCTATCAGAAAATGTCCAGTACTGTTTTCAATTGTATTCTAATTGTAATTGTATGCCTATCATTGTATCTGAGTTTTCATTTTCAAATAATCTTCAGATTTAAAAATTATCTTATGTTATCCTCAATTTTATGTTAGATAAAATTTTCAGTTGTATACAAAAGCATCTCCACCTCCTTTTCAATTTTATTCTAATTGTATTTGTATGGCTATCACTATATCTGAGATTTTTCCAAAAAAATCTTCATTTTTATCAGATATCTTACGACATCTTCAATTATATCATGCATATTTTAGATAAAAATATTCAGTTCTATCATAAAATGTCTCCACTTCCCTTTTCAATTGAATTCTAATTATATTTTTATGGCTGTCATTGTATTTTATTTTCTTCAAAAAATCATAAATTTTAGACATTATCTTATGTTATCCTAAATCATACATATGTTAGATGAAAGTCTTCAGTTCTTTACGAAAATGTCGCCAGCCTGGTCTACGGAGTGAGTTCCAGGACAGCCAGGACTACAGAGAAAGCCTGTCTTGAAAAATAAGCAAGCAAGCAAACAAACAAACAAACAAAAAAGAAGTCTGTTTAGCTGGGCAGTGGTGGCACACGTCTGTAATCCTAGCACTCTGGGAGGCAGAGACAGGCAGATTTCTGAGTTCAAGGCCAGCCTGGTCTACAGAGTGAGTTCCAGGACAGCCAGGGATACACAGAGAAACCCTGTCTCGAAATTGCCAAAAACATCAAAAACAAAAACAAACAAACAAAAAACCCCAGAAAACGAAAATGTCTGCACTTCCTCTTTCAATTACATTCTAATTTTATTTGTATGCAGATCATTGTATCTGAATATTTTTCCATATAAATCTTTAATTTTATCAATTAACTTATGTAATCCTCAGTTTTAGCACACATTTGTTATCTGAAAATCTTCAGTTCTTTACAAAAATGTGTTGTCTTCCCTTTTCAATAATACTCTAGTTTTATTTGTATGCCTATGCTTGTACTGAGTTTTTGTTTTCCAAAACATCTTAAATTTTATAAATTATCTCATGTTATTCGCAATTTTAAAATATATATGTTAGATGAAAATCTTCAGTTTAATCAGAAAGTGTCTCTTCTATTTTTCAAATACATTCTAATTGTGTTTTTAAGCCTATGTTATCATCCATTTTATCATCCACAAGGTAGATGTAAAGCTTCAGAATTAACAGAATATGTCTCCACATCCTTTGTCAATTGTATTCTAATTGTATTTTTATGCCTATAATTGTATCTGAGTTTTTTCAGAATAAATCTTCAATTTTATCAATTATCCTATGTAATTCTTAATTTTATCATACTTGTTAGATAAAAATCTTCAGTTTTATCAGAAAATGTCTCCTCTTCTTTTTTGAATTGTTTTCTAATTGTATTTTTATACTTATCATTGCATCTGATGTTTTTTTTTTAAAAAAAAACCCTTCAATTTCATGAATGACCATGTTATCCTCAATTTTATGATACATATGTTAGAGGAAAATCTTCAGTTTTATAGGAAAATGTTCTTTTTGCAATTACATTCTAATTGTATTTGCATGCATACCATTGTATCTGTGAAAATTACTACAAACATCTTCAATTTTTAAATATTTACTATGAATTTCCCTTATTTTATATGAAACATGTTATACAAAATCTTCAGTTTTATCAGAAATATCTAAACTTCCTTTTTCAATTATGTGATAATTACATTTGTATGCCTATCATTGTATCTGAGATTTTTCAAAGGCATTATTCAATTTTATCAGTTATCCTATGTAATCCTGATTTTATCATACATGGTACATGAAAATCTTCAGTTCTATCACAAAATGTGTCCAGTTCCTTTTTCAATTGTATTCTAATTGTATTTGTATGCCTACCATTGTATCTGAGTTTTCTTTTTCAAAAATAGCTTCAAATGTAAAAATTATCTTATGTTGTCCTCAATTTTATTATACAGATGTTAGATGTAAATCTTCAGTTTTATACAAAAATGTTTCCACCTCCTTATCAATTATATTCTAATTATATTTTATGCCTATCATTGTATCTGAGATTTTTCTAGAGAATATCTTCAATTTAATCAGTTATCCTATAGAATCCTCAATTTTATCATATATATGTTAAATGAAATCTTCAATTTTTTGAGGAAATGTCTCATCTTCCTTTTTCAATTGAATTCTAATAGTATTTGTAAGCTTATCATTATATTTGATTTTTTTTCAAAATATCTACAATTTTATAAATTACCTTAAGTTTTGCTCATTTTGTCATACATGTTAGAAGAAAATCTTCAGTTTTATAGAAAAATTTCTCCACTTCTTTTTGCAATTACATTCTAGCTGTCTTTGTATGCGTACCTTTGTATCTGTGAAAATTACCAAAAAAATCTTCAAATTTTGAATTTCTCCTATGAATTAGACTTATTTTATATGAAATATGTGATACAAAATCTTCAGTTTTTCATAAAATATCTCCACTTATTTTTTTACTTACATTCTAATTGTGTTTGTTATCCTATATAATCCTGAATTTCATCATACATATTATAGATAAAAATTTCAGTTCTTTCTGAATAAATCTTCAATTTTATCAATTATCCTATGTAATTCTCAATTTGCTCATGCATATGTTAGAAAAAAGTCTTCAGTTTTATAAGAAAATATCTCCTCTTCCTTTTTCAATTGTATTATAATTGTATTTGTATGCTTATTATCGCATCTGAGTTGATTTTTTTCAAAAAAATCATCAATTTCATGAATTAACTTAAGTTATCCTCAATTTTATCATGCATATGTTAGAGGAAAATCTTTAGTTTTATAGGAAAATGTCTCCACTTCTTTTTGCACATACATTCTAATTGTATTTGTATGTGTACCATTGTATCTGTGAAAATTACCACAAAAATCTTCATTTTTTAAAATTTTTCTATTAATTTCCCTTATTTGATACAAAGCATGTTATATGAAATCTTCTGTTTTGTAAGAAAATGTCTCCAAAAGCAATCTACAGATTCATGAAATCCCCATCAAAATGCCAAATCAATTCTTCATAGATATAGAAAGAGCAATTCTCAAATTCAACTGGAATAACAAAAAACCCAGGATAGCTTAAACTATTCTCAACAATAATAGGACTTCTGGGGAAATCAATATCCCTGACCTCAAGCAGTACTACAGAGCAATTGTGTTAAAAACTGCATGGTATAGGTACAGCGTCAGGCAAGTAGATCAGTGGAATAGAATTGAAGACCCAGAAATGAACCCACAGACTTATGGTCACTTGATCTAGTCCTTTTTTAATTACACTCTTATTGTGTTTGTAAGCCTATCATTGTATCTGTGAAAATTACCACAAAAATCTTCAAATTTAACGTGAATCCTTAATGTTATCAGATATACGATATGCAAAATTCCAGTTTCATCAGAAAATATCTCCACTTCCTTTTGAACTATATTATTTATTTGACTACTTTTTTATCTGTGAAAATTACCACAAATATCTTCAAATTTTAACATGTTCACATGAATTTCCAAAATTTAGTCAGAAATGTTATATACAAATATTCAGTTTTATCAATAAATGTCTGCACTTTCTTTTCACTTATTTATAGTTGTTTTTGTATGCCTTTCATTGTATCTGAGATTTTAGCAAAAACATCTTCATTTTTATTAGCTTTCCTATGTTATCATCCATTTTATCATCCATAAGTTAAATGCAAATACTCAGAATTAACAGAATATATCTCCACGTCCTTTTTCAATTGTATTCTAATTGTATTTGTATGGCTATTATTGTATCCGAGTATTTTTCTGAATATATCTTAATTATCAATTATCCTATGTAATTCTCCATTATTTTATACATATGTTAAGTAAAAATCGTCAGTTTTATCAGTCTCCTCATCCTTTTAGAATTGTATTCATTACTAACAGAAATCAAGGCAATATGTCAGCATCCGAACCCAGTTCCCCAACAGAAGTAAGTGCCGGATACCACAACACACCAGAAAAACAAGATTTGGATCTAAAATCACTAGTCAGGATGCTGATAGCAGAACACATAGATTAATCTCTTAAATAAATACAGGAGAGAATGGATCAAAAATTAGAAGCCCTTACAAGGCAAACACAAAAATAACTTAAAGAAATTCAGGAGAATATGGATCAAAAAATAGAAGCCAATAACGAGGAATTACAAAAATCACTTATTGAACTACAGGAGAATGTGGGTCAAAAAGTCATGAAAGAGGAAACACACAAATCTCTTAAAGAAATACATGAAAATACAAACAAGCAAGCAGAAGATCTGAGCAAAACCATTCAGGATCTAAAAACAGAAGTAGAAACAACTAAGAAATTGCAAAGGGAGACAACGTTGGAGATACAAAACCTTGGGAAGAAATCAGGGTCCATAGATGCAAATATCAACAACATTTTGCTGCATACAGGAAACACATCTCAGTGTCAAAGACAAACAATGGTCTCAGGAAACAAGCTGGCATAGCCATTCTAATATTAGATAAAATTGACTTTCAACCTAAAGTCATCAAAAGAGACAAGGAAGGTCACTTCTTGCTGGCCAAAGAAAAATTCACCAAGAACTCTCAATTCTGAACAACTATGCTTGAAATGCAACGGCACCTTCATTTGTAAAAGAAACTTTACTAAAGATCAAAGCACACTTTGCACCTAACACAATAATTGTGATTGATTTGAATACTCCACTATCCTCAGTGGACCGATCAGGAAACCAGAAACAGGGACACAGTGAAACTAATTGAAGCTTTGGACCAATTGGATTTAACAGATATCTATCTATCTATCATCTATCTATCTATCTATCTATCTATCTATCTATCTATCTATCTATCTATCATCTATCTATCTATCTATCTATCTATCTATCTATAGAACATTTCATCTCAAAGCAAAAGAATATACCTTTTTTTCAGCACTGCATGATACCTTCTCCAAAATTGATCATATAATTGGTCACAAGAGATGTCAACAAATAGAAGATCAAACTAATCCAATGCCTCCTATCAGATCACTGTGGAGTAAAAGTGTTCTTCCTTTAGCAAGAAAAACAACAGAAAGCCCACATACACATGGAAACTGAAAAATACTTTACTCAATGACACCTTGGTCAAGGAAGAAATAAAGAAAGAAATCAAAGATTCTTTGAATTCAATGAAAATGAAGGTACAACATATCCAAATCTCTGGGACACAATGAAAGTAGTGCTAAGAGAAAAATTCATAGCCCTGAGTGTCTCCAAAAAAACTAGAGTGCATACACTAGCAGCTTAACAACACACCTGAAAGCCCTGGAACAAAAAGAAGATAATTCACCCAGGAAAAGTAGAAGACAGGAAATCATCAAACTAAGGGCTGAAATCAATCAAGTAGAAACAATGCGAACCATACAAAGAATAAACAAAACCAGGAGCTGGTTCTTTGAGAAAATCAACATGATAGATAAGCCCTTAGCCAGATTAAAAAATGGGCAGAGAGACAGTATCCAAATTAACAAAATTAGATATAAAATGGAGGGACATAACAAGAGAAACTGAGGAAATTTAAAAAATCATCAGATTCTACTACAAAAGGCTCAATGCAACTGGAGAATCTGGAGGAAATGTACAATTTTCAAGACAGACACCAAATAGCAAAATTAAATCAGGAACAATTAGATCTGCTAAACACTCCCATAACCCCTAGAGAAATAGAAGGGCTTATAAAAATCTCCCAACCAAAAAAAGGATAGGACCAGATGGTTTTAGTGCAGAATTTTATAAGACTTTCAAAGAAGACCTAACAGCAATACTCTTCAAACTATTCCACAAAATAGAAAGAGAAGGAACAGTGCCCAACTCGTTCTATGAAGCCACAATTATGCTGATACCAAACCCACACAAAGATCCAGCAAAGAAAGAGAATTATAGGCAAATTTCCCTTATGAATATCGATGAAAAATACTAAAAAAAATCCTTGCCAACCAAATCCAAGAGCACATCAAAATGATCATTCACCGTGATCAAGTAGACTTCACCCCAGGGATGCAGGGATGGTTCAATATACAAAAATTCATCAATGTAATCTACTACATAAACAAATTAAAAGAAAAGAACCACATGGTCATCTCATTAGATGCTGAAAAAGCATTTGACAAAATTCAGGATCCTTTCATGCTAAAAGTCCTGGAAAGAACAGGACCTCAAGGCCCATACCTAAACATAATAAAAGCAATATGCAGCAAACCAGTAGCCAGCATCAAAATAAATGGAGAGAAACTTGAAGCAACCCCACTAAAATCACTGACTAGACAAGGCTGCCCTCTCTCTCCATATCTTTTCAATATAGTACTTGAAGTTCTAGTGAGAGCAATTAGACAACATAAGGAAGTGTATGCGATACAAATTGGAAAGGAAGAAGTAAAACTATGATTATTTGCAGATGATATGCTAGCATAATTAAGCGACCCAAAAAACTATACCAGAGATCTCCTACAGCTGATATATAACTTCAGCAAAGTGGCTGGTTATAAAATCATCTCAATCAAATCAGTAGCCTTCGTATACTCAAAGGAAAAGCAGGCTGAGCAAGAAGTTGGGGAAATAACACCCTTCACAATAGCCACAAACAGTATAAAGTATCTTGGCGTGACTCTAACCAAACAAGTGAAAGATCTGTATAACAAGAACTTCAAGTCTTTGAAGAAAGAAATCGAAGAAGACCTCAGAAGATGGAAAAATATTTCTTGCTCTTGGATTGGCAGGATCAATATAGTAAAAATGGCCATCTTGCCAAAAGAAATCTACAGTTTCGATGCAATCCCCATCAAAATCCCAAATCAATTCTTCATAGATCTAGAAAGAGCAATTCTTAAATTCATCTGGAGTAACAACAAACCCAGGATAGCTAAAACTATTCTCAACAATAAAAGGACTTCTGGGGGAATCAATATCCCTGACCTCAAGCAGTATTACAGAGCAACTGTGTCAAAAACTGCATGGTATAGGTACAGCGACTGGCAAGTAGATCAGTGGAATAGAATTGAAGACCCAGAAATGAACCCAAAGATTTATGGTCACTTGATCTTTGATAAAACAGCTACAACCATCCAGTGGAAAAAAGATAGCCTTTTCAACAAATGGTGCTGGTTCAACTGGAGGTCAACATGCAGAAGAATGCAAATTGACCCACTCTTATCACCTTGTACTAAGATCAACTCCAAGTGAGTCAAGGACCTCCGCATAAAACTAGACACACTGAAACTAATAGAAAAAAACTGGGGAAGACCCTGGAGGATATGGGCACCAGAGGAAAATTCCTGAACAGAACACCAATACCTTATGCTCTAAGATCAAAAATTGACAAGTGGGACCTCTTAACATGCCAGGCAAAGGACACTGTCAGAAGGACTAAGCAGCAACCAAGAAATTGGGAAAAGATCTGCACTAACCCCACATCCGACAGAGGGCTAAT
This sequence comes from Apodemus agrarius, assembly GCA_964023405.1. NCBI lineage: Eukaryota > Metazoa > Chordata > Mammalia > Rodentia > Muridae > Apodemus > Apodemus agrarius. The sequence continues at coordinate 104,616,024 of OZ030016.1, forward strand.
ATCCAGAATATTCAAAAACTTAAGAAGTTAGACCCCAAAGAACCAAATAACCCTATTAAAATTTGGGTACATAGGTAAACAAAAAATTTTTACCAAAAGAAATTCGGATGGCTGAGAAGCCCCTTAAGAGATGTTCAACATTATTATTCATCAGGGAAATGCAAATCTTTTGATTTCAACCCTGAGATTCCACCTCACACCAGTCAGAATGGCTAAGATTAAATACTCAAGAGACAACAGGTGCTGGCGAGGCTGTGCAGAATGAGGAACACTCCTCCACTCTTGGTGGGATTGCAAGATGGGACAACCCCTGTGGAATTCAGTCTGCTGGTTCCTCAAAAAATTGGGCTTGCCACTTCCAGAGGACCCTTTAATACCACTCCTGGACATGTACCCAGAGGATTCCCCTGCATGCAATAAAGATACATGCTCCACTATGTTCATAGCAGCCTTATTTATAATAGATAGAATCGGAAAGGAGCCCAGATGTCCCTCAAAGGAGGAATGGATACAGAAAATGTGTTATATTTATACAATGGAATACTACTCAGCAATTAAGAATAATGAATTCATTCAATTTGTAGGAAAATGGTTGGATTAGGAAAATATCATCCTAAGTGAGTTAACCCAATCACAAAAGAATACACATGAATTGCAATCACTGATAAGTGGATATTAATGAGCCCAGAAGCTCTGAATACTCAAGGCACAATTAGCAAATCAAAAGATTCCCAAGAAGAATAAAGGAGAGGACACTGTTCTCGAAAAGACTAGTTCCAGTTTTATAGGAGAGTACCAGAACAGAGAAAGGATTGGGGGGCGAATGGGGAATGGGCAGTGAGGAAGAGGACTTATGGGTTATATGGTGAGGGGGAAACTGGAAAAGGGGAAAGCCTTTGGAATGTAAAGAAAGAATATAGAAAATAAATAAATAAATAAATAAATAAATAAATAAATAAAATTAAAAATTAAAAAATAAAATAAAAATGTCTCTACTTCATTTTTCGATTGCATTCTAATTGTATTTGTATGCCTAGCACTGTATCTGTTGAAATTAGCATAAAATTTTTCAATTTTAAGTTTTTCCTAAGAATTTCTCTTATTTAATCAGGAATATGTTATACGACACCTTCAGTTTTGTCAGAAAATGTCTTCAATTCATTTTCAAATATGTGATAATTCTATTTGTATACTTATCATTGCATCTCAGTATTTTTTCAAGAAAATCTAAAATTTTATTAGTTATCCTATGTAATCCTCAATTTTTTCATGCATATTTTAGAAGAAAAGCTTCAGTTCTATCAGAAAATATTTCCACTTCCCTTTCAATTATATTCTAAATATATTTTTATGCAGATCCTTGTATCTGAGTATTTTTCCAAATAAATCTTCAATTTTATCAATCCTCAATTTATCATACATAGTTAGATGAAAATCTTCAGTTCTTTACAAAAACGGGTCCTCTTCCTTTTTCAATATTACTCTAGTTTTATTTGTATGCCTATCCTTGTTTGTGAGTTTTTGTTTTCAAAAATATTTTCATTTTTATAAATTATATTATGTAATTCTCAATTTTAACATATATATGTTAGAGGAAAATCTTCAGTTTTATCAGAAAATTTCTCTATTCCTTTTTTCAATTACATTCTTATTGTGTTTGTAAACCTATCATTGGATCTGTGAAAATTATCACAAAAAACTTCAAATTTTACAGTTTTCCTATGAATTTCCATAATTTTATCAGATATATGTTGTGCAAAATTCCTCACATTTATCACAAAATATCTCCACTTCATTTTGCAACTATATTATTTATTTGTATGCCTACCATTGTATCTGTGAAAATAAACACAAAAATCTTCAAATTTTAACATTTTCACATGAATTTCCGTAATTTAATCAGAAATGCTATACAAAAATCTTCAGTTTCATCAGAAAATGTCTCCACTTAATTTTACACTTACTTATTGTTGTACTTGTATGCCTTTCATTATATCTGAGATTTTATCACAAATATCTTCAATTTTATCAATTTTCCTATGTTATCAATTTCATCATCTATAAGTTATATGTGAAGCTTCAGTATAAAAAGAACATGGCTCCATGTCCCTTTTCAATTGTATTCTAATTGTATTTGTATGCCTGTCATTTTATCCAAGTTTTTTTCTGAATAAATCTTTAATTTTATCAATTATCCTATGTAATCTTCAATTTTATCATACATATGGTAGATAAAAATCTTCAGTTTTATCAGAAAATGTCTTCTCTTCATTTTTCAATTGTATTCTAATTGTATTTGTATACTTATCATTGCTTTTCTATTGTTTTTTTTTTCAAAAAATCTTCAATTTCACAAATTAACTAAATTTATCCTCATTTTTATCATAAATATATTAGAGGAAAATCCTGTTTTATTGGAAAATTTCTCCACTTATTTTTGCAAATACATTCTCATTATATTTGTATGTGTTCCATTGTGTCTGTGAAAATTACCACAATAATCTTCAATTTTTAAATTTTCCCATGAAATTCCTTATTTTACATGAAGCATGTTATACAAAATCTTCAGTTTTATTGGAAAGTGTCTCCATTTCCTTTTTCAATTATGTGTTAATTGTATTTGTATGCCTATCATTGTATCTGAGATTTTTCAAAGAAAACCTTCAATTTTATCAGTTATCCTATGTAATCCTCAATTTTATCATACAAATGTTAAATGAAAATCTTTAGTTTCATGAGAAAATGTCTCATCTTCATTTTCAATGTAATTCAAATAGTATTTGTAAGCTTATCATTGTATCTGAATGTTTTGCAAAAAAATCATCAATTTTTAAATTACACTAAGTTTTCCTCAATTCTATCATATAGTTGCCTTTAGCTACTGCAAACTGGGTTCCTGGAAATGGAAGCTGAGTGATGAATGGGGAAGGACAAAAAGAAGGGAAGCCAAGACGATAGTTTACCGATCAAGGCCAAAGTTTAATGGAGCTCAGAAATTTAACAATTTTGGGGGAGCCCTGCCTCCCAGAGTCCAGCGTGGCTTATTTGGGTGTTGGTTCCATGGCTCAGGAAGCTGGGCAGCTCACCTGCTTAATTCAGGAATTCATATGTCTACAGGAACTTCACCTTCACGCTGAGCACTCTTCCCCAGGTGTGGCAGGGTTGTGAATAGTACAGGAATCCTTGCTCAAAGGCAGGGAGAGGAGTTCACATTGACCAATGTCAAGTTCCTGCCATGTGGCCAGACACCCCAATATGGCTCTGTACATTTCCTCTCTTTTTGTTAATTTGAAAATGAGGAGGTAGAAAACAAGTGGATAAACATATCCATCTGAATATGGTGGGCATTTAACCAATGAGAAAAAGCAGTGACCTTGGCCCCCTTAAATATAAATGATGTTCTTTTGGGGGGAGGGGAAATAGACTGCCTTATTATTTATTATAAGTGCGGTCTCTCAACATCGACCAGTATGCAGCCAGGTATGCTTTTAAGGAAACTCAGACGCAGGATTTCTTCCCTTTTCCTTGCAGTGCCTTGCCTGCCATCTCAATTGGTGCCCATGTTTGTTAGAAGACAAACATGCATAGATCTGATTCATATGCAACTCCATCTCTGGAGATCCACTTGTATAAGTTTGAATCCAGGGTGTCTGCCAGTGTCTGTTGAAGACATGTGGTTTTTTAATCCAGGTGAGCCATTGTCTGGTCACTCAGCAAGTCCACAGTCAGCACATCTTCAGCTTTTTAGCTGCTTTTTCTGTTAGAGCAGTCAGGTTTAATAATTTTTCAATCCCTGTTTTATACCAGTTTAGGTATATGCAGGAATAAGATCAAAAGTTAGTACAATGTGGAACAGTAACCACAAAATTGTGCAAGGGTGTGTAAGGATGACCAACATACCTGAGCCTACTTTCTTTTCCAAGCCCAGGATTATGCCTGAAGCTTGTTTCTCTCGGTCCACCCTCAGATAAAAATTCTTGACTTAACCTACTTCCCTATTTTGCCTCAACATTAAATTCCTGCTTAAAGCGCCTGTCCTTGAGGATTATAAGGAATCCCAGTAATATGGGTGATATTAAACTGTCTGTAGGTAGTCTCGAATGCTTGACTGAAATAGCCAGTTTCCAAGATATGTTTTAATCTGCTTTGGAACACCCAATATAGAAAAACAGCATAGACAATGATTGATTACCTTTTTCATTGCTTCTCCTGTTTTTAGGCAACTAGAAAGCCTGAAAAGGGGTCAATAGTCACATGTACATATTTTAATTTTCTAAATAAGAAAGCATGAGTAGTATCATTTATCTGTAATAATTAAGTCCTCTAGAATTAACACCATTATGTAGTAGAGATAGAATTTGAGGACACCAAGAACAAATATTTATTATTGAGGGTGGCTCCTCAGCTGGATCGAATGTAGCATCATCTAGTGGAAGGTGGGTAGGTTTCATGGTTAAGAGGAGTTGGGTAGGGGGACAGGCAGAGCAGAGAGAGGGTTTAGAGTGGAAATAAATGAAAGCTTGGACATAGAGAACCTCATCCCATTTACCGGATTGCTGACAGTATGTATTAAGATTCCTTAAAATGATCTGGTCTAGGGTGCCATTAGGTTGCCATTTGGAGTTATTGTCTAGCTTATATTGAATCCAGACCTTATTACAGAGGTTTATTAGCTTTGATCACCTCAAATTGGAGGCTAGTTTTAGAGACTTGGGATTCTTCAGGAGGCATCCCAGTGGGGTGCCTGGAGGTACAGTCGAAGACAGTTTACTGCCCATTGGGTGGGTAAAAGGTATTAAATATTATCCCAGCATCCTGGAAAAAATATATTAATACCACTACCAGCTAGGCTAGAAGTCCCGGCCGTGTTGAGTACCTCTAGGAGCTTATATGTTCCTGGAATGGGGTGAAGTGCCCAGCCTGGACCAGAGCTTCTGTGGCAGTTGTGAAAGCTAAGAGGGGTATTAGACACTTCCCAGTGAAGGGTAATATGCAAAGGGTTAACTGTCCTATCACGAATGTTAGCTAGATTCCAGTCCTGTGAGCTGGGCCTAAGGAGCAAATCTTAACCTGAAATAAGCTGGCAAGTTTCTATTTTTGGCAAAGATTTCCCCTAGCTAACTGAGGTACCTTACCAATTTGCAGTGTCTGTTTGTAAGAATGTACAATCCAATAGATGGGAATGTGGAACTGTTTGGTCTGTTGGCCCAGAGATAACTCCACGTGGTGAGCGCTAGTGTGCTCATGTGATGGAAGTTCATGGGTCTCAGGCTGCAGCAGTCTGCCTGGTGGAGAATCTGCATGGCAATTGCGGAGATGGCAGCAGAGGCAGAGGCAGCGGCAGTGGCAATGGCAGCAGCCGCCGAGGTGGCTGTGGGTAGGGTCAAGGCGGTGCAGGTGTCTTTTTGTGGTGTCTGTAGCTCTCCTGGATCGGCTCTCCAAAATGTTGGTTTTTCCACGCAGTTGGATGACCTGCATCCCACGCTAGTCACCTGTATGCCGCCATGTGGGCCACGGGCTGCGGTGGAGAAGCAGCAGAGGTGTGGGCCGCAATGAGGGACCAGACCTCACCAGACAGTTCCACGTGGCTTTATTTAAGATGGGGTAAAGGTGGAGCGGTTGGGAAGAAGGCAGGAAAGGAAGGAAAGAAGTGAGCGGGGAAGAAACTTTACCCATTATATATGGGTGGTAATGTAAATTTCAGGTAAAAAGGTAGGCCCATTGAATTCTGGATATATGGCAGCTGTTGCCTTGGTAACAGGTCGATACTTGCAGGGTTACCTCTCGCCTATATGACTTCACAGGTCTCAGAACTAACAACCTGTTTGATATCAAATTTCCACTAAGATCTCCTTTTTAATCTTGGAGGATTAAATTTTGTTTCTATCACTGTACTAATAGACTTGTGAAAAAGTGACAATAGGCTCATATTGGGCACAGCTGTTTCTAACCTTTATCACTCTTAAAATTATCTTAATTATAACATACGGTAAGAATCGTGAGTCTTTATCCAGGCTGCAAATTGCAGCCAATGACACACTGGCAATTTTTAATGTAACTTAATTTTCTCTAGCAACATTAGAGCTTAACTTACAACTTTGGAAGCAAAACCCAATTTTAAACAATCCACTTTCCTTAAAATCAATGGCAAATGCATTACTTTTATACTGTAAGGTTAGTCTGCCAGTTCTTATGTTTAAGTGTATGATAGTATAACTAATTGAAGAGACATTATTTTAAATCTTATTCCTTGTAAGTCCAATTTCTAGGTTAAGATTTACACCAAACACCTTGCCAATTTAGAAGCATCCCAGAGACCTGCATTCTCTGAGTCTCAACATGCCATGTGTTCAAGATGGCCATAACCTTGAGCCATTAGCTCCCAACTCTCTTATTTTCAACTTTATACCATTTAAATCATTCACAATAATTCATAAGCCAATACTCTGTAGTTAAAATATGTAGAACATATTTATATTTTTAAGACCAACTACAAAAACGGCGAGCAAATCATGTGCCACACTAAGCCACGTATCGGTGGCCAAACCACCTTTCTCTTAACAACATTATACCTTTTAAATTATGTCCAATCGCTTATAAGCCAATTTTCTATAGTCGAGACATGTAACATATATTTATACCTTTAAGACCAATTAAAAATAAGAATAAAACGATTACACGAATCTCATAAACTTGAACCAAACAATTTTCCTTTTTCTAGCTGCAATTTCAAGAGAACAAAAAGCACTTTGAACCAAAAACCACAATTGTGGAGATTTTTTTTTAGGAGACACAACCATTAATTCACTTGTCCTAGACTTATAGCTGTGGGCCCTTTTAAAAGCATCTTTCTCTCAACTTTGACTTCTAGCTGAGTATGGGATACCTTAAATCAACCTGTGCTGTGAACCATGGCTAGATTAAGAGACTGCCAACAGATGAAATTTCTACCAATTTTTCTTTTAACATGAAACAATTACAGTCATTCATACAACGCCACAAATAGGACATTTCACACACACATAGGACATGCACATTTAGACATGGTGTGCACCCGAGGACAAACACAGAAAGGAAAGCATTCTTGTTATGGAATTACATCCATTTTCCTACTCCTTCCCCCACCTCTCTCTCTCTCTCTCTCTCTTTCTCTCTTTCTCTCTTTCTCTCTCTCTCTCTCTCTCTCTCTCTCTCTCTCTCTCTCTCTCTCTCTCATTTTTCAACCTCTTTTAAAGCAGCTCTTGGAGGCTGCAGATATATGCCTGTTTTAAAACCCCTTTCTTTTTCACCTGAATTCATCTCTTAATAGCTGTGGACAAATGCCTGTAAATTTCTAGCCCCATAGTCCACTGTCTGCCCCCTAAGCGAGATCAATGGTGGGTAGACACTTCCTCACTTAGTCCATATCCTCCCGCACCTGTTTTGCTCACCATGCAGGACCATCTTTTTCCATTTTCTGCAGAGCTTCGCCAAGACAGGGTCACTTCAGGAAATCTTCTCGAGTCCAGCCACAAGTTCAGGCACGCTGTCTGCAGCGACTGCAAACTGGGTTCCTGGAAACGGAAGCTGAGGGATGAATGGGGAAGGATGAAAAGAAGGGGAGCCAAGAAGATAGTTTACTGATCAAGGCTGAAGATTAATGGAGCTCAGACAATTTAACAGTTTTGGGGGAGCCCCTCCTCCCAGAGTCTAGCGTGGCTTTTTTGGGTGTTGGTTCCACTGCTCAGTAAGCTGGGCTGGTCACCTGCTCATTCAGGCATTCCTATGTCTGCAGGAACTTCACCTTCACAATGAGCACTCTTCTCCAGGTGGGGCAGGACTGTGAATAGTACAGGAATCCCTGTTCAAAGGCTGGGAGAGAAGTTCACCTTGACCAATGTCAAGTTCCTGAGATGTGGCCAGACACCTCAATATGGCTCTGTACACTATCATACATATGATAGAGGAAAATCTTCAGTTTTATAGGAAAATGACTCTGCTTCCTTTTCTGATTGCATTCTAATAGTATTTGTATGCTTACCATTGTATCTGCGAAAATTACCACAAAAATCTTCAATTTCTAAAATTTTGCTATGAATTTCCATTACTTTATCAGAAATAAGTTATACGAAATCTTTAGTTTTATCAGAAAATGTCTCCACTTTCTTTTCAATTATCTGACAATTCTATTTGTGTGCCTATCATTGTATGTGAGATTTTTCCAAAAAAATCTTCACTTTGATCTGATATGTTATGTAATCCTGAATTTTATCATGCAGATTTCACATGAATCTTCAGTTCTGTCATAAAATGTCTCCACTTCGTTTTGCAATTGAATTCTAATGATATTTGTATGGCTATCATTGTATTTGAGTTTTTTTATTTTCTATATTCTATGTTTACATTCCAGAGGCTTTCCCCTTTTCCAGTTCCCACCCACCATAGTTCCCATAGTTCCTCTCCCCCCCAACTGTTCCCCAATCATTCCCCCTTCCCCCTCGGTTTCTTTACTAAACTGGATGCAATCTTTACAGGCCCAGGGTCCTCTCCTTTCTTCTTCTTGGGGAATCATTTGACTTGCTATTTGTGTCTTGAGTATTTAGGGCTTCTGGGCTCACTAATATCCACTTATCAGTGATTGCATTCCATGTGCATTCTTTTGTGATTGGGTTAATTCACTCAGGATGATATTTTCCAGGTCTAACCATTTACCTACAAATTGCATGAATTCGTTATTTTTAATTTCTGAGTAGTATTCCATTGTATAAATATACCACATTTTCTGTATCCATTCCTCCTTTGAGGGATATTTGGGCTCCTTCCAATTTCTGGCTATTATAAACAAGGCTGCTATAAACATAGTGGAGCATGTGTCTTTATTGTATGCAGGGGAATCCTCTGGGTATATGCCCAGGAGTGGTATGCCAGGGTCCTCTGGAAGTGACATGCCCAATTTTCTGAGGAACCGCCAAACTGATTTCTAGAGCGGTTTTACCATTTTGCAATCCCACCAACAGTGGAGGAGTGTTCCTCTTTCTCCACATCCTCACCAGCACTTGTTGTCTCTTGAGTTTTTAATCTTAGCCATTCTGACTGGTGTGAGGTGGAATCTCAGGGTTGTTTTGATTTGCATTTCTCTGATGACTAATGATGTTGAAAATCTTTTAAGGTGTTTCTCGGCCAATCCGAATTTCTTCTGGTGAAAATTCTTTGTTTAGCTCTGTGCCCCATTTTTTGATAGGGTTATTTGGTTCTTTGCAGTCTAACTTCTTGAGTTCTTTGTATATATTGGATATTAGCCCTCTGTCGGATATGGGGTTGGTGAAGATCTTTTCCCACTTTGTTGGTTGCCGTGGGAGGATCTGCTAGGCTCTCGCTACTAGGCAGGCCCAGCAGTGCCTGCCGAGACTCTGCTGCACTCCCCCACACTTCCTGGAGACCTCAGGCCGTGCACAAAGTCAGCGGGTGGCACCCAGCTTGTGATCCCGTTGAGCAGCAATCACGCATAACCACCAGTAGAGAAACAACAGGTAAGCCCAGCCTCACAGGAGATTCAAACACCAGCCAGTGACAACAAGGTCAACTAACACCAGAAATAACCAGATGGCAAAAGGTAAACGAAGGAATGTCACTAGCAGAAATCAAGGCAACATGACAGCATCTGAACCCAGTTCACCAACAACAGGAATCCCTGGATACCCCAAAAACCAGAAAAACAAGACTTGGATATAAAATCACTGGTCAGGATGCTGGTAGCTGTACACATAGAAAAATCTCGTAAAGAAATAGAGGAGAAAATGGATCAAAAGTTAGAAGCCTTTACAAGGCAAATACAAAAATCACTTCAAGAAATTCAGGAGAAGATGGATCAAAAAGAAGAAGACAATAAGGAAGAAAGACAAAAATCACTTAAAGAAATACAGAAGAACATGGGCCAACAAGTAGAAGCTATGAAAGAGGAAACACAAAAATCTATTAAAGAAATACATGAAAACACAATCAAGCAAGTGAAAGATCTGAGCACATCCATCCAGGTACTAAAAACAGAAGTATAAACAACTAAGAAATCGCAGAGGGAGACAACATTGGAGATAGAAAACCTTGGGAGGAAATCAGGGGCCATAGATGCAAATATCAACAATAGAATACAAGAGATAGTATTTGAGTTTTTTTTAAATCTTCAATTTTATACATTATCTTATGTTATCCTCAATTTTATGATACATGTTAGATGAAAATCTTCATTACTTTATGAAAATGTCTCCATTTTTTAATTGCATTCTAATTGTATTATATGCCTATTAATGTATCTGAGGTTTTTGTAAAAAATATTCAATTTTATAAATTATGTTTTGTTATCCTCATTTTTATCATACATATATTAGAAGAAAATCTTCAATTTTATATGAAAATGTCTCCACATCTCTTTTAGTAATATTCTGATTATAATTTTATGGTATAATTTTATCTGAGTTATCCAAACAAATCTTCAATTTTATCAATTACCGTAGTAATCCTTTATTTTATCATACATATTTTAGATGAAAATCTCCACTTTTATCTGAAAATGTCTCCACTTCGTTTTTCAGTTGTATTCTAATTGTATTTCTATGCCTATCACTGTATCTGAGTGTTTTTTCAAAAAATCTTTAATTTTATAAATTACCTTATGATATCCTCATTTGATCATACGAATGTTATATGAAAATCTTCAGTCTTATATGAAAAGGTATCCTCTTCCTCCTTCAATTATATTCTCAGTGTATTAGTATGCCTATCATTGTATCTGAGTTTTTTTCCAAAAAAATCTTCAATTGTATAAATTATCTTAAGTTATCCTCAATTTTATCATATATATTTTAGAGGAACATCTTCAATTTTAAATCAAAATATCTCCACTTCATTTTTTGATTACATTCTAATTGTATTTGTACGCCTACCATTGTATCTGTGAAAAGTACCACAAACATTTTCAATTTTTAAATTTTTGTATTAATTTCCCTTTATCAGTAATATATTATACAAAATCTTCAGTTTGGTCAGAAAATATCTCTACTTCATCTTCAAATATGTGATAATTCTACTTTTATGCCCAACATTGTATTTGACTTTTTTCCAAAAAAATCTTCAATTTTATCAGTTATCATATGTAATCCTCAATTTTATGATATATATGTTAGATTAAAATCTTCAGTTCTACAAGAAAATATCTCCACTCGCTTTTCAATTACATTATATTTCTATTTTAATTCCTATCATTGTATGTGAGTGTTTTTTCAAAAAAATCTAAAATTTTTCAGTTATCCTATGCAATCCTCAATTTTATCATGCATATGTTAGATGAAAAGCTTCAGTACTATCAGAAAGTATCTCCACTTCCATTTTCAATTATATTCTAATTGTATTTGTATGCAGATCATTGTATCTGAGTATTTTTCCAAATAAATCTTCAATTTTATCAATTACCTTATGTAATCCTCAATTTTATCATACATATGTTAGATGAAAATCTGCAGTTCTTTACATAAATGTGTCCTCTTCCTTTTCCAATAGTACTTTAGTTGGATTTGTATGCCTATCCTTGTATTTCAGTTTTTGTTTTCCAAAATATGTTCAATTCTATAAATTTTCTTATGTTATCCTCAATTTTAACATATATATGTTAGATATAAATCTTCAGTTTTATTAAAAAATGTCTCTATACCTTTTATTCAATTACATTCTAATTGTGTTTGAAAGCCTATTATTGTATCTATGAAAATTACCACAAAAATCTTCAAATTTTACAGTTTTCTTATGAATTTCCATAATATTGTCATATATATGTTATACAAAATTCTTCAGATTTATCAAAATATCTCCGTTTATTTTTCAACTATATTATTATTTCTTTGTATGGCAATCATTGTATCTAAAAATTATCACAAAAATCTTCAAATTTTACTGTTTTTTTAGGAATTTCCATAATTTTATCAAATATATGTTATGCAAAATTCCTCAGATTTATCAATAAATATCTCCACTTCATTTTTCAACTAAATTATTATTTCTTTGTATGCCAACCATTGTATCTGTGAAAATTACAACAAAAATCTACAAAATTTAACATTTTCACATGAATTTCCATAATTTAATCAGAAATGTTATACAAAAATCTTCAGTTTTATCAGAAAATGTCTCCACTTTTTTCACTTATATAGTTTTATTTGTATGCCTTTCATTGTATCTGAGATTTTATCACAAAAATATTCAATTTCACCAATTTTCCCATGTTATCCATTTTATCATCCATAAGTTAGATGTAAAACTTCAGAATTAACAGAATATGTCTCCACATCCTTTCTCAATTGTATTCTAATTGTATTTATGTGCCTATCATTGTATTCAATGTTTCTTCTTAATAAATCTACAATTTTGTCAATTATCCTATGTAATTCTCATTTTTCCAATACATTGTTAGATAAATATTTTCTGTTTTATCAGCCAGTGTCTCCTCATCCGTTTTCAATTGTATTCTAATTGTATTTGTATGCTTATCATTGCCTCTGAGTTTTTTTCAAAAAAATCTTCAATTTCATGAATTAAGTTATCCTCAATTTTATCATACTTGTTAGAGGCAAATCTTCAGTTTTAGAGGAAAAGGTCTCTGCTTCTTTTTTCAATTACATTCTAATTGTACTTGTATGCGTACCATTGTAATTGTGAAAATCACCATAGAAACCTTCGATTTTTAAATTTTTCCTATGAATTTCCCTTATTTTATATGAAATATGTTATACAAAATCTTCACTTTTATCAGAAAATGTCTCCACTTCCTTTTTCCATTAAGTGATAATTTTATTTCTATGCCTAGCTTTGTATCTGAGATTTTTCAAAGAAAAATCTTCAATTTTACCAGATATCCTATGTAATACTCAATTTTATCATGCATATTTTAGATGAAAATCTTCAGTTCTATAGTAAAATGTCTCCTCTTCCGTTTTCAATTGAATTCTAATTATATTTTTATTGCTATCATTGTATTTGAGGTTTTTTTAAAAAAAATCTTCAATTTTATACATTATCTTATGTTATTCTCAATTTTATGATATATATGTTAGATGAAAATCTTCATTACTTTATGAAAATATCTCCATTTCTTTTTTCAGTTACATTTTAATTGCATTTATATACCTATCAATGTATCTGAGGTTTTTGTTAATATTCAATTTTATAAACTATGTTATGTTATCCTCATTTTTATCATACATATATTAGATGAAAATCTTCAGTTTTATTGGAAAATGTCTCCATGTCTCTTTTAGTTATATTCTAATTGCTTTTTATGCCTATTATTATATCTGAGTTTTGTCCAAATAAATCAATCATCAATTACCCTAGTAATCTGTTATTTTATTATACAATATATTATCAGAAAATATATCCACTTCATTTTTCAGTTGTATTCTAATTGAATGTCTATGCCTATCATTGTATCTGAGTGTATTTCAGAAAAATCCTTATTTTTATAAATTTCCTTATGTTATCTTTATTTTAACATATGTATTCTATATGAAAATCTTCAGTTTTATTTGAAAATGTCTCCAGTTCCTCCTATAATTATATTCTCAATGTATTTTTAAGCCTATCATTGTATCTGACCTTTTTTAAAAAAAATCTTCAATTTTATAAATTATCTTAAGTTATCCTCAATTTTTCATACGTATTTTAGAGGAAATCTTCAATTTTAAATAAAAATGTCTCCACTTCATTTTTGATTACATTCTAATTGCATTTGTATGCTTACCATTGTATATGTGAAAAGTAACAAAAAACTTTCAAGTTTTAAATTTTTCCTATGAATTTCATTTACTTTATTAGTAATATGTTATATGAAACTTTCAGTTTGGTCAGAAATTGCCTCCACTTCATTTTCAAATTTGTGATGATTCTACTTGTATGCCTATAATTTTATCTGAGTTTTTTCCAAGGAATTCTTCTATTTTATCAGTTATAATATGCAAGATTAAAATATTGACTTCTACCAGGAAATATCTCCAATTCTGTTCTCAATTATATTCTATTTATATTTGGATGCCTATCATTGTATCTGAGGTTTTTTTTTCAAAAAATTTAAAATTTTATCTGTTATCCTTTGTAATCCTCAATTTTATCATGCATATGCTAGATGAAAATATTCAGTTTATCAGAAAATATCTCCACTTTATTTTACATGTGTATTCTAATTGTATTTGTATGCTTATCATTGCATCTGAAAATTTTTTCAAAAATAACTTCAATTTTATAAATAAGTTATCCTCAATTTAATCATACATATGTTAGAGGAAAATCTTCAGTTTTATTGGAAAATGTCTGTATTCCCACCTTAATTTATATCCTAAATGTATTTTTATGGCTATCATTGTATCTGAGTTTTTACAAAAATATCTTCAATTTTATAAATTATCTTATGTAATCCTCAATTTTAACATACATATGTTAGTAGGAAATCTTCAGTTCTATAAGAAAATGTCTCTATTCCTTTTTTCAATTACATTCTAATTTTGTTTGTAAGCCTATCATTGTATCTATAAAAATTACCACAATAATCTTCAAATTTTACAGTTTTCCTATGAATTTCAATAATTTTTGCAGATATGTTATGCAAAATTCCTCAGATTTATCAGAAAATATCTTCACTTACTTTTTCAACTATATAATTATTTATTTTTATGCCTACCATTGTATGTGTGAAAATTACTACAAAAAATCTTCAAATTTTAACTATTTCTCATGAATTTCCATAATTTAATAATAAAGTTTATACTAAAATCTTCAGTTTTATAGAAAATGTCTCCACTTTCTTTTTCAGTTATTTATATTTGTATTTGTATTCCTTTCATTGTATCTGAGATTTTAATCACAAAAATCTTCAATTTTATTTTCAATTTTCTTATGTTATCATCCATTTTATCATCTGTAAGTTAGATGTAAACCGTCAGAATTCACAGAATATGTCCCCTCCTCCTTTTTCAATTGTATTCTAATGTATTTGTATGCTTATCATTGAATCTGAGTTTTCATTTTCAAAAATATCTTCAGGTATAAATTATCTTCTGTTATCCTCAATTTTATCATACATATGTTAGATGAAAATCTTCAGTTTTATACAAAAGTGTCTCCACCTCTGTTTTCAATTATATTCTAATTGTATTTGTATGCCTATCATTGTATCTGTGATTTTTCTAGAAAATATCTTCAATTTAATCAGTTATCTTATGTAATCCTCAATTTTATTATACATATGTTAAATGAAAATGTTCAGTTATATGAGAAAATGTCTTGTCTTGTAAGCTTATTATATCTGAGTTTATTTTGCAAAAAAAAAATTTATAAATTATCCTAAGTTTTCCTCAATATTATCACACATATGGTAGAGGAAAATCTTCAGTTTTATAGGAAAATGGCTCCACTTCCTTTTTCAATTGCATTCTCACTGTATTTTTATGCTTACAATTGTATCTGAAAATTACCACAAAAATTTCAACTTTTAATTTTTCTATGAATTTCCCTTACTTTATCAAAAATATGTTATACAAAATCTTTAGTTTTATGAGAAAATGTCTACACTTCCTTTTCAATTATCTGATAATACTATTTGTATGCCTATCATTGAATGTGAGATTTTTCTGAAAAAATCTCCAATTTGATCAGATATCCCATGTGATCCTCAATTTTGTAATGCATATTTAGATGGAAATCTTCAGTTCTATCATGAAATGTCTCCACTTTCTTTGTCCATTGTATTCTAATTATATTTGTATGCCTAACATTGAATTTGAATTTTTTTCAAAAAATCTTCAATTTTATACATTATCTTATGTTGTTCTCAATTTTAACATACATATGTTAAATGAAAATCATTACTTTACAAAAATGTCTCCATTTAAATTTTCACTTACATTCTAATTATATTTATATGCCTAACAAAGTATCTGAGGATTTTAAAAAAATATATACATTTTTAAAAATTATGTTATGTTATCCTCATTTTAATCGTACATATATTAGATGGAAATCTTCAGTTTTATATGAAAACGTCTCCTCGCCTGTTTTAGTTATATGCTATTTTTTAATTTTTATATTCTATAATCTATGTTTACATTCCAAAGGCTTTCCCCTTTTCCACTTCCCCCCCACCATAGGTCCCATAATTCCTCTCCCCCAACTATTCCCCATTCATTCCCCCCCCCCACGATTTCTCTGTTCTGGGTCTACAAAACTGGATCCAAACTTTACAGGCCCAGAGTCCTCTCCTTTCTTCTTGGGATTCATTTGACTCACTAATTGTGCCTTGAGTATTTAGGGCTTCTGGGCTCATTAATATCCACTTATCAGTGATTGCATTTCATGTGTATTCTTTTGTGATTGGGTTAGCTCACTTAGGATGATAGTTTCCAGATCTAATCCTTTACCTACAAATTACATGAATTCATTATTTTTAATTGCTGAGTAGTACTCCATTGTATAAATATATCACATTTTCTGTATCCATTCCTCCTTTGAGGGATATCTGGGCTCCTTCCAATTTCTGGCTATTATAAACAAGGCTGCTATAAACATAGTGGAGCATGTATCTTTATTGTATGCAGGGGAATCCTCTGGTTATATGCCCAGGAGTGGTATGCCAGGGTCCTCTGGATGTGACATGCCCAATTTTCTGAGGAAACACCAAACTGATTTCCAGAGTGGTTTTACCATTTTGCAATCCCACCAACAGTGGAGGAGTGTTCCTCTTTCTCCACATCCTCGCCAGCACTTGTTGTTTCTTGAGTTTTTAATCTTAGCCATTCTGACTGGTATGAGGTGGAATCTCAGGGTTGTTTTGATTTGCATTTCCCTGATGACTAATGATGTTGAACATCTCTTAAGGTGTTACTCGGCCATCCAAATTTCTTCTGGTGAAAATTCTTTGTTTAGCTCTGTACCCCATTTTTTGATAGGGTTATTTGGTTCTTTGCATTCTAACTTCTTGAGTTCTTTGTATATATTGGATATTAGCCCTATGGCCATCTTGCCAAAGGCAATCTACAGATTCAATGCGATCCCCATCAAAATCCCAACTCAATTCTTCATAGATCTAGAAAGAGCAATTCTCAAATTTATCTGGAGCAACAAAAGTCCAAGTATAGCTAAAACTATTCTCAACAATAAAAGGACTTCTGGGGGAATCAATATCCCTGACCTCAAGAAATACCAAAGAGCAATTGTATTAAAAACTGCATGGTATTGGTACAGCAACAGGCAAGTAGATCAATGGAATAAGATTGAAGACCCAGAAATAAACCCTTATGGTCACTTGATCTTTGATAACAGAGCCACAAAAATCCAGTGGAAAAAAGATAGCCTGTTCAACAAATGGTTCTGGTTCAACTGGAGGCAAACATGCAGAAGAATGCAAATTGACCCACTCTTATCTCATTGTACTAAGATCAACTCCAAATGGATCAAGGACCTCCACATAAAACCAGACACACTGAAACTATTAGAAAAGAAACTTGGGAAGACCCTGCAGGACATGGGCACAGGGGGAAAGTTCCTGAACAAAACACCAATAGCTTATGCTCTTAGATCAAGAATTGACAAATGGGACCTCATAAAATTACAAAGTTTCTGTAAGGCAAAGGACAGTGTCAGAAGGACAAAACGGCAACCAACAAAGTGGTTAAAGATCTTCACATATATTCTAATTTTTTATGACTACTATTGTATCTCAGTTTTGTCCAAATAAATCTTCTATTTTATAAAATACCCTAGTAATATTTAATTTTATCATGCTTTTTGTTAGATGAAAATCTTCAGTTTTATCAGAAAAAAATGTTTCGACTTCATTTTTTCAGTTGGATTCTAATTGTTTTTCTATGACTCTCATTGTATCTGAGTGTTTTTTCCCAAAAAATCATTAATTTTGAAAATACCTTATGATATCCTCATTTTACCTTACATATGCTATATGAAAGTCTTCAGTTTTATATGAAAATGTCTCCACTTCCTCTTTCAATTATATTCTAAATATATTTCTATCATTGTATCTATGTTCCTTTTTTAAAAATTTTTAATTTTATAAATTATCCTAAGTTACCCTCAATTTTTTCATAGATATTTTAGAGGAAAATTTTCAATTTAAAAAAATGTCTCCACTTCATTTTTTTTCTTTTAGTTTTTCGAGACAGGGTTTCTCTGTATAGCCCTGGCTGTCCTGGAACTCACTCTGTAGACCAGGCTGGACTCAAACTCAGAAATCCACCTGCCTCTGCCTCTCAAGTGTTGGGATTAAAGGCGTGTGCCACCGCCGCCCAGCCTCCACTTCACTTTTTGATTCCATTCAAATAGTATTTGTATGCCTACTATTTTATCTGTAAAAATTACCACAAAAATTTTCAATTTTTATATTTATCCTATGAATTTCCCTTACTTTTTCAGTAATATGTTATACGAAAACTTCAGTTTTGTCAGAAAATGTCTCCACTTCTTTTTCTTTTTTTAAATTTTTATAGGATATATTCTATATTTACATTTCATTTCCCTTTTTCTGGTTCCCCATCCCCCAAAGGTCCCACATGCTCTTTTCCATCCTCCTGTTCCCCCATCCACCCCTCCCACTTCCTTGTTCTGATATTTTCCTACACTGATGTTTTCATCCTTTCCAGGACCAGGGCCCACTCCTTCCTTATTGTTGGATATCATTTGATATGTGGATTGTGTCTTTGGTGTCCCTAGATTCTAGTCTAATATCCACTTATCAGTGAGTACATATCTTGGGTATTCTTTTGAGACTGGCTTACTTCACTTATTATGATGTTCTCCAGCTCCATCCATTTCTCTAAGAATTTCATGAGTTCATTGTTTCTAATGGCTGAATAGTACTCAATTGTGTATATGTACCAAATTTTTTGTATCCATTCCTCTGTTGAGGGACATCTGGGTTCTTTTCAGCTTCTGGCTATTATAAATAAGGCTGCTAAGAACATAGTGGAGCATGTACCCTCATTGCATGCTGGGGAATCTTCTGGGTATATGCCCAGGAGTGATATGTCTGGGACCTCTGGAAGTATCATGTCCAGTTTTCTGAGGAACCGCCAGACTGATTTCCAGAGTGGTTATTTCAAATATGTGATAATTATATTTGTATGCCTATCATTGTACCTAATTTTTTTCCAAAAAACATTTCAATTTTGTCAGTTATCATATGTAATCCTCAATTTTATGATACATATGTTAGATTAAAATCTTCAGCTCTACCAGAAAATATGTTCACTTCCATTTATAAATACATTCTAAATCTATTTGGATGCAGATCATTGTATCTGAGTGTGTTTTAAAAAAATCTAACATTTTTTCAATTGTCCTATGTAATCAACAATTTTAACATGCATACTTTAGATGAAAATCTTCAGTTCAATCAGAAAATATCTCCACTACCCTTTTCAATTACATTCTAATTGTATTTGTATGCAGATCATTGTATCTGAGTATTTATCCAAATAAATCTTCAATTTGATCAATTAACTTAAATAATCCTCAATTTTATCATACATATGTTAGATGAAAATCTTCAGTTCTTTACAAAAATGTGTCCTCTAACTTTTTCAATAATACTATAGTTGTATTTGTATGCCTATCCTAGTATCTGCTTTTGTTTTCCAAAATATCTTCATTTTTATTAAATATATTATGTAATCCTCAATTTTAACATACATGTCAGATGAAAATCTTCAGTTATATCAAAAATATTTCTATTCCTTTTTTCCATTGCATTCTAATTGTGTTTGTATGCCTATCATTGTATCTGTGAATATTACCACAAAAACCTTCAAATTTTAGTTTTCATATGAAATTCCATAATGTTATCAGATATATGTTATGCCATATTCCTTAGATTTATTAGATAATATCTCCACTTCCTTTTTCAACTACATTATTATTTATTTGTATGCTGACCATTGCATTTGTGAAAATTACCACAAAAATCTTCAAATTTTAATATTTTCACATGTATTTCCATAATGTAATGAGAGATGTTATAGAAAAAACTTCACTTTTATCAGAAAATGTCTCCCCTTTCTTTTTCACTTATATGTTAATTGTATTTGTATGCCTTTCATTGTATCTGAGACTTTATCAAAAATATCTTCAATTTTATCAACTTTCCTAAGTTATCATATATTTTATCATGCATAAGTTAAGGTAAATATTCAGAATTAACAAAACATGCATCTGCTTCCTTTTTCAATTTTATTCTAATTGTATGTGTAAACCTATCATTGTATCTGAGTTTTTTTCTGAATAAATTTCAATTTTATCATTTATCCTATGTAATCCTCAATTTTATCATACAAATGTTAGATGGAAATCTTCAATTTTATCAGAAAATATCTCCACTTAGTTTTTCATTTGTGTTCTAGTTGTATTTTTATGCCTTTCATTGCATATGATTTTTTCAAATACAATGATAGCCATTCAAATATAATTACAATTCTTTTGAAAAAAGAAGTGGAAACACTTTATGATAGAACTGAATATTTTTATCTAAAATATGCATGGTAAACCTGAGTATTACAAAGGATATCTTGTTAAATTGAAGATTTTCTTGGTAAAATCTCAGATACAATAATAGGCATACAAATACAATTAGAATATAATTGAAAAAGGAGGTGGAGACTTTTTGTATAAAACTGAAGATTTTCATCTAATATTTATGATTAATTGAGGATAACATAAGATAATTTTTAAAACTGAGATTTTTTTGAAAAAGAAAACACAGATACAATGATAGGCATAAAAATACAATTAGAGTACAATTGAAAAAGGAACTGGACACATTTTCTGATTGAACTGAAAATTTTAATCTAACATATGTATGATAAAATTGAGGATTATATAGGATAACTGATAAAAATGAATATTTTCTTTGAAAAATCTCAGAAAAAATGATAGGCATACAAATACATTATCATATAATTAGATAAGGAAGTGGAAACATTTACTGAAGATTTTATATAACATATTTCATATAAATTAAGGGAAATTCATAGGAAAAATTTAAAAGTTGAAGATTTTTGTGGTAATTTTCACAGATAAAATGGTAAGCATACAAATACAATGAGAATGTAATTGCAAAAAGAAGTGGGCACATTTTTCTATACAACTGAAGATTTTCCTCTAAGTTATGTATGATAAAATTGAGAATTACATATGATATTGATAAAATTGAATATTCATTCAGAAAAATCTTGGATACAATGATAGGTATAAAAATTCAATTAGAATACAGTTGAAAATGAAGTGGAGACATAATCTGTTAATTCTGAAGATTTACATCTAACTTATATGATAAAATGGATGATAACTTAGGAAAATTGATAAAATTGAAGATTTTTTTTATAAAATCTCAGGTAAAATGAGAGCCATACAAATACAACTATATATAAGTGAAAAAGAAAGTGGAGACATTTTCTGATAAAAACAAGATTTTTGTGTAACATTTCTGATAAAATTATGGAAGTTCATGTGAAAATGTTAAAATATGAAGATTTTTGTGGTAATTTTCACAGATACAATGGTAGGCATACAATAATAATATAGTTGAAAAATGAAGTCGAGTATTTTCTGATAAATGTGTAGAATTTTGCATGACATTTCTCATAAAATTATGGAAATTCATAGGAAAAGTGTAAAATTTGAAGTTCTTTGTGGTAATATTCACAGATACAATGATAGGCTTACAAACACAATGAGAATGTAATTGAAAAAAGGAATAGAGACATTTTCTGATAAAACTGAATATTTTCATCTAACACATGTATGTTAAAATTGAGGATAACATAACTTAATTTATAAAATTGAAGATATTTTGGAAAACAAAAACTCAGATACAAGGATAGGCATACAAATACATTAGAGTATTATTGAAAAAGGAAGAAGAAACATTTTTTAAAGAACTGAAGATTTTCATCTAACATATGTATGATAAAATTGAGGATTACATAAAGTAGTTGATAAAATTGAAGATTTATTTGGAAAAATACTCAGATACAATGATCTGCATACAAATACAGTTAGAATATAACTGAAAAGGGAAGTGGAGATATTTTCTGAGAAAACTGAAGATTTTCATCTAAAATATGCATGATAAAATTGAGGATTACATAGAATAACTGATAACATTTTAGATTTTTTTGAGAAAAAGGTCAGATACAATGATAGGCATCCAAATATAATTAGAACATAATTGCAAAGAGAAGTGGAGATATTTTCTGGTAGAAGTGAAGATTTTAATCTAAAATATGTATCATAAAATTAAGAATTATATATAATAACTGATAAAATTGAAGATTTTTTTTGGAAAAAAATCAGAAACAATGATAGGCACACAAATATAATTCGAATGTAATTGAAAAGGGAAATGGAAAATATTTTTGTAAAGTAATGAAGATTTTCATCTAACATATGTATGATAAAATTGAGGATAACAGGAGATAATGTATAAAATTGAAGATTTTTTGAAAAAACTGAAATACAATGATAACCATATAAATAAAATTAGAATTCAATTGAAAAAGAAATTAGAGACATTTTATGATAGAACTGAAGATTTTCATCAAAAATATGCATTATAAAATTTAGGGTTACATAGGATATCTGAGAAAATTTAATATATTTTTGGAAAAATCTCACATACAATGACAGGCATACAAATAGAATTATCAGATAATTGAAAAGGAAGTGGAGACATTTTCTGAAAAAAAGTAAAGACTTTGGATAACATATTTCTGATAAAGTAAGTGAAATTCGTAGGAAAAATTTAAAAATTGATTTTTTGGTAATTTTTACAGATACAATGGTAAGCATACAAGTACAATTAGAATGTAATTGAAAAAGAAAGTGGAGGCATTTTCCTATAAAACTAAAGATTTTCCTCTAACATCTGTGTGATAAAATTGAGGAAAACTTAGGATAATTAATAAAATTGAATATTCCTTTGCAAAAATACTCAGATACAATGATAAGCATACAAATACTATTAGAATTCAATTGAAACTAAAGATGAGACATTTCAATGAAATTGAAGACTTTCATTTACCATATGTATGATAAAATTGAGGATTACATTGGAGAACTGATTAAATGGAAGATATTCACAAGAAAAATCTCAGATACAATGATAGGCATACAAATATAATTAGAATATAATTGAAAAAAGGGGTGGAGACATTTTTGTATAAAACTGAAGATTTTCATCTAATATTTGTATGATAAAATTGAGGGTAACATAAGATAATTTTTAAATCTGAAGATATTTTTGAAAAAGAAACTCAGATACAATGATAGGCATACAAATACAATTATAATACAATTGAAATGGGAACTGGAACATTTTATGATAGATCTGAAGATTTTCAAGTAACATATATAAGTTAAAATTGAGGATTACATAGGATAACTGATATAATTGAAGATTTTCTTTCAAAAATCTCAGACACGGTGTGGACTCTGAAGAATTCCTTGCCTTCTGATTGCCAGATATAATGGTATGCATACAAATACAGTTAGAATGTAAATGAAAAAGGAAGTACAGACATTTTCCTATAAAACTGGTGATTTTCCTCTAACATATTTATGATAAACTTGAAGAAAACTCAAGGTAATTTATAAAATTGAAGACACTTTGGAAAACAAAAACTCAGATACAAGGATAGGCATACAAATACAACTAGAGTATTATTGAAAAAGGAAGAGGACACTTTTTTGTAAATAACTGAAGATTTTCATTTAACATATGTATGATAATATGAAGGATTACATAAGATAATTGATAAAATTTAAGATTTATGTTAAAAATACTGATACAAAGATCTATATGCAAATACAATTAGAATATAATTGAAAATGGAAGTGGAGATATTTTCTGATAGAACTGAAGATTTTCATCTAAAATAAGCACGATAAAATTGAGGATAATGTAGAATAACTGATAAAATTTTAGATTTTTTTTTGAAAAAAATCTCAGTTACAATTTTAGGCATACAATTGTAAAAAGAATATAATTGAAAATGGAGGTGGAGATATTTTCTGATAGAACTGAAGCTTTTAATCTAACTTATGTATCAGAAAATTGAGGATTACATATGTTAACTGACAAAATTAAAGATTTCATTTTGGAAAAAAGTCAGATACAATGTAGGCATGCAAAGAGAATTATCACATATGTGAAAATGAAGTGGAGACATTTTCTGACAAAACTGAAGGGTTCTTATATTAATGATAAAGTAAGGGACTCATATGAAAAAATTAAAAATTGAAAATTTTTTGGTAATTTTCACAGATACAATGGTAGGCATACAAATACAATAAGAATGTAATCAAAAAATGAAGTGGATACATTTTATTTAAAATTGAAGATTTTTCTCTAAAATATCTATGATAAAATTGAGGATAACTTAAAATAATTTATAAAATTGAAGATGTTTTTCAAAAAATCAGATACAATGATAGGCATTGTATCTGATGTAGAATGTAATTGAAGGATGAAATGGAGATATTTTCAAATAAAACTGAAGATTTTTATATAACATACGTATGATAAAATGAAGATGTCATAAGTTAATTTATAAAATTAAAGAATTTTTGGAAAAACACTCAGATACAATGATAGGCATAAAAATATAATTAGAATACAACTGAAAAACGAAATGGAGATATTTCCTGATAAAACTGAAGATTTTCATCTAACATATGTATGATAAAATAAAGGATTACTAGGGTAATTGATAAAATTGAAGATTTATTTGGACAAAACTCAGATACACTGATAGTCATAAAAATGCAATTAGAATGTAACTAAAAGAGAATATAAGTAAAATGAATGTTTAATTTTCATATACAACAAGATTTTCATCTAATATATGTATGATAAAAATGAAGATAACATAAAATAATTTATAAAATTGAACATTTTTTTAAAAAACTGAGATACATTGATAGACATATAAATACAATTAGAATGTAATTGAAAAAGAAAATGGAGACATTTTCATAAAGTAATGAAGATTTTCGTCTAACATATGTATGATAAAATTGAAGATAACATAAGATAATGTATAAAACTGAAGGTTTTTTTTAAAAAGCTCAAATACAATGATAGCCATACAGATATAGTTAGAATTCAGTTGAATAAGGAATTGGAGACATTTTATGATAGAACTGAATATTTTCATCTAAAATCACCATGATTAAATTGAGGATTGCATAGGATATCTGATCAAATTGAAGATTTTTTTTAGAAAAATCTCACATACAATGATAGGCATACAAATAGAATTATCAGATAAGTGAAAAGGAAGTGGAGACATTTTCTGATAAAACTAGATTTAGTATAACATATTTCTGAGAAAGTAAGGAAAATTCACAGAAAAAATAGAAGTATTTAAGATTTTTGTGGTAATTTTCACAGATACAATGGTAGGCATAAAAATAAATAATAATATTTGAAAAAGGAAGTGAATACTTTCTTATATATCTGAGGAATTTTGCATAACATATATATGACACAATTATGGAAATTCATAGGAAAACAGTAAAATTTGAGGATTTTTGTGGTAATTTTCACAGATATAAAAATAGGCTTACAAACACAATTAGAATGTAATTAGAAAAAGGAATAGAGTCATTTTCTGGTAAAACTGAAGATATTCATCTAAAATGTATATTAAAATTGAGGATAACTTATAAAACTAGAGCTATTTGGAAAAGAAAAACTCAGATATATGGATAAGCGTACAAATACAACTAGAGTATTATTGAAAAAGGAAGAAGCCATATTTTTGTGAAGAACTGAAAATTTTCAATGTATCAATTATCTTATGTAATCTTCAATGACAAATATAATTAGAATTCAATTGTCTAATTGTATTTTATGCCTATCATTGTATCTGAGTTTTATTTTTCAAAAATATCTTCAGATTTAAAAATTATCTTATGTTATCCTCAATTTTACCATACATATGTTAGATGAAAATCTTCATTGCTTTATGAAAATATCTCCATTTATTTTTCAATTTCATTCTAATTGTCTTTTTTAAGATTATTTATTGGATATATTCTATATTTACATTTCACTTCCTTTTTTTCTGGTTCCCCATCCCCCAAAGGTCTCACATGCCCTTTTCCCTCCCCTTGTTCTCTCATCCACCCCTTCTCACTTCTCTGTTCTGGTATTTTCCTACACTGATGTTTTGATACTTTCCAGCACCAGTGTCCACTCCTTCCTTATTGTTGGATATCATTTGATATGTGGGTTATGTCTTTCGTGTCCCAAGACTCTAGGCTAATATCCACTTATCAGTGACTGCATACCATGGGTATTCTTTTGAGACTGGGTTACCTCACTTAGTATGATGTTCTCCAGCTCCATCCATTTCTCTAACAATTTCATGAATTCATTGTT
Source organism: Apodemus agrarius (assembly GCA_964023405.1). NCBI lineage: Eukaryota > Metazoa > Chordata > Mammalia > Rodentia > Muridae > Apodemus > Apodemus agrarius. The sequence goes on from OZ030016.1 coordinate 104,642,488, forward strand.
TCTAATGGCTGAATAGTACTCCATTGTGTATATATACCACATTTTTTGTATCCATTCCTCTGTTGAGGGACATCTGGGTTCTTTCCAGCTTCTGGCTACTATAAATAAGGCTTCTATGAACATAGTGGGACATGTATCCTTATTGAATGCTGGAAATCTTCTGGGTATATGCCCAGGAGTGGTATGGCCTCCGGAAGTATCATGTCCATTGTTCTGAGAAACCGCCAGACTGATTTCCAGAGTGGGTGTACTAGCTTGCAGTTCCACCAGCAGTGGAGGAGTGTACCTCTTTTTTCACATCCTTGCCAACACCTGATGTCTCTTGAGTTTTTAATCTTAGGCATTCTGACTGGTGTGTGGTGAAATCTCATGGTTGTTTTGATTTGCATTTCTCTAATGACTAATGATGTTGAACATTTTTTTCTTTTTTTTATTTAAATTTTTATTTTCTATATTTTATGTTTACATTCCAAAGGCTTTCCCCTTTCCCAGTTACCCCCTTCCCTATGTCCCATAATTCCTCTCCCCCAAACTATTCCCCAATCATTCCCCCTCCCCTCACGGTTTCTCTACAAAACTGGATCCAATCTTTACAGGCCCAGGGTCCTCTCCTTTCTTCTTGGGAATCATTTGACTTGCTAATTGTGCCTTGAGTATTTAGGGCTTCTGGGCTCATTAATATCCACTTATCAGTGATTGCATTTCATGTGTATTCTTTTATGACTGGGTTAGCTCACTCAGGATGATATTTTCCAGGTCTAAACATTTACCTACAAATTGCATGAATTCATTATTTTTAATTGCTGAGTAGTATTCCATTGTATAATTATACCACATTTTCTGTATCTATTCCTCCTTTGAGGGATATTTGGGCTCCTTCCAATTTCTGGCTATTATAAACAAGGCTGCTATAAACATAGTGGAGCATGTATCTTTATTGTATGCAGGGGAATCATCTGGGTATATGCCCAGGAGTGGTATGACAGGGTCCTCTGGAAAGGACATGCCCAATTTTCTGAGGAACTGCCACACTGATTTCCAGAGCGGTTTTCCCATTTTGCAATCCCACCAACAGTGGAGGAGTGTTCCTCTTTCTCCACATCCTCACCAGCACTTGTTGTCTCTTGAGTTTTTAATCTTAGCCATTCTGACTGGTGTGAGGTGGAATCTCAGGGTTGTTTTGATTTGCATTTCTCTGATGACTAATGATGTTGAAAATCTCTTAAAGTGTTTCTCGGCCATCCAAATTTCTTCTGGTGAAAATTCTTTGTTTAGCTCTGTACCCCATTTTTGATAGGGTTATTTGGTTCTTTGGGGTCTAACTTCTTGAGTTCTTTGTATATATTGGATATTAGCCCTCTTTCGGAATTTAAAGGTGTTTCTCAGCCATCCAAAATTCTTCAGGTAAAAGTTTTTGTTTAGCTCTGTACCCCATTTTTTGATAGGGTTATTTGGTTTTCTGGGGTCTAACTACTTGAGTTCTTTGTAATTTTATGAGGTCCATTTGTCTATTCTTGCACTTAGAGCATAAGCAATTGGTGTTCTGTTCAGGAATTTTGCCCCTGAGCCAATGTCCTCAAGGGTCTTCCCAAGTTTCTTTTCTATTAGTTTTACTGTGTTTGGTTTTATGTGGAGGTCCTTGATCTACTTGCAGTTGAGCTTAGCGCAAGGAGATGAGAGTGGATCAATTCTTATTCTTCTGCATGTTGACCTCCAATTGAGCCAGCACCATTTGTTGAAAAATCTATGTTATCCAATGGATGTTTTCAGTTCCTTTGTCGAAGATCAATTGACCATAGATGTGTGGGTTCAATTCTGGGTCTTCAATCCTATTCCATTGATCCGCCTCCCTGTCACTGTACCAATAACATGCAGTTTTTAGCACTACTGCTCTGTAGTATTTCTTGAGGTCCAGGATATTGATTCCCCCACATTTTTTTTAACTGCTGATGATAGTTGTAGCTATCCTCGGTTTTCTGTTATTCCAGATGAATTTGGGAATTGCTATTTCTAACTCTATGAAGAACTGAGTTGGGATTTTGATGGGTATTGCGTTGAATCTGTATATTCATTTTGGTAAGATTGCCATTTTAACCATATTAATCCTGCCAACCCACGAGCATGGAAGATTTTTCCATTTTCTGAAACCTCCTTCAATTTCTTTCTTCAGAGACCTGAAGTTTTTGTCATATAAATCTTTCACTTGTTTGGTTAGAGTCACACCAAGATATTTTATTTTGTTTGTGGCTATTGTTAAGGTTGTCATTCCCCTAATTTCTTTCTCAGCCTGATTATCCTTTGTGTATAGGAAGGCTACTGATTTTCTTGAGTTGATTTTATAACCAGCCACTTTGCTGAAGTTGTTTATCAGCTGTAGGAGTTCTCTGGTGGAGTTTTTTGGTCACTTAAGTATACTATCATATCATCTGCAAATGGTGATATTTTGACTTCTTCCTTTCCAATTTGTATCCCTTTGACTTGCTTATGTTGTCGAATTGCTCTAGCTAGTACCTCAAGTACTATGTTGAAGAGATATGGTGATAGGGGGCAGCCTTGTCTAGTCCATGATTTTAGTGGGATTGCTTCAAGTTTCTCTCCATTTACCTTGATGTTGGCTATCGGTCTGCTGTAAGTTGCCTTTACTATGTTTATGTATAGGCCTTGAATTCCTGTTCTTTCCAAGAGTTTTAGCATGAAAGGGTACTGAATTTTGTCAAATGCTTTTTCATCATCCAATGAGATCACTATGTATTTTTTTTATTTGAGTTTGTTTTTTGTAGTGGATTATGTTGATGGATTTCCATATATTGAACCATCCCAGTATCCCTGGGATGAAGTCAACTTGATCATGGTTAATGATCATTTTGATGTGTTCTTGGATTCATTTGGCAAGAATTTTATTGAGTATTTTTGCATCAATGTTCATAAGGGAGATTGGTCTGAAGTTCTCTTTCTTAGTTGGGTCTTTGTGTGGTTTTGGTATCAGGGTAATTATGGCTTTGTAGAATGAGTTGGGTAGTGTTCCTTCTGTTTCTATTTTGTGGAATAGTTTGAAGAGTATTGGTATATGGTCTTCTTTGAAGGTCTGCACTAAAACCATATGGTCCTGTGCTTTTTTATGGTTGGAAGGCTTTCTATGACCTCTTGTATTTCCTTGGGGGTTATGGCACTGTTTAAGTGATCTATTTATCCTGATTTAATTTTGGTATTTGGTACCTGTCTAGGAAACTGTCCATTTTCTCCAGTTTCTCCAGTTGTGATGAGTATAGACTTTTTTAGTAGGATCTGATGATTTTTGAATCTCCTCAGTTTCTGTTGTTATATCTCCCTTTTCGTTTCTAATTTTGTTAACTTGAATATGGTCTCTGTGCCCTTTCATAAGTCTGGCTATGGGTATATCTATCTTGGTGATTTTTCAAAGAACCAGCTCCTGGTTTTGTTGATTCTTTGTATGTTTCTCTTTGTTTCAACTTGATTGATTTCAGCCCTGAGTTTGATGATTTTCTGTCTTCTACTCCTCGTGGGTGAAATAGCTTCTTTTTGTTGCAGAGCTTTCAGGTGTGCCATTAAGTTGTTAGTATATGCTCTCTCCTGTTTCTTTTTGAAGGCACTCAGGGCTATGAGTTTTACTCTTAGCACTGCTTTCATTGAGTCCCATATATTTGGGTATGTTGTGCCTTCATTTTCATTAAATTCTAAAAAGTCTTTGATTTCTTTCTTTCTTTCTTCCTTGACTAAGGTATCATTGAGTAGAATATTGTTCAGTCTCCATGTATATGAGGATTTTCTGTTGTTTTGTTGCTATTGAAGAACACTCTTACTTCATGGTGATCAGATAGGAAGCATGGGAGTATTTCAATCTTTTTATATTTGTTGAGGTCTCTCTTATGGCCAATTATGTGGTTGATTTTGGAGAAGGTACCATGAGGTGCTGAGAAAAAGGTATAGTCTTTTGCTTTAGGATGAATGGTTCTATATATATCTCTTAGATCCAATTGGTCCAAAGTTTCAATGAGTTTCCCTGTGTCCCTCTTTAGTTTCTGTTTCCTGATTAGTCCATTGAGGATGGTGGAGGGTTGAGGTCCCCCACAATTATTGTGTTAGGTACAATGTGTGCTTTGAGCTTTAGTAAAGTTTCTTTTACAAATGAGAGTGCCCTTGCATTTGGAGCATAGATGTTTAGAATTGTGAGTTCTTCTTGGTGGATTTTTCCTTTGACCAGCAAGAAGTGACCTTCTATGTCTCTTTTGATGACTTTATGTTGAAAGTCAATTTTATCTGATATTAGTATGGCTATTCCAGCTTGCTTCCTGTGACCATTTGCTTCCAAAATTGTCTTCCAGCCTTTTACTCTAAGGTAGTGTTTGTCTTTGACCCTGAGGTGTGTTTCCTGTATGCAGCAAAATGTAGGGTCTTGCTTCCGTATCCAGTCTGCTAGTCTATTCCTTTTTATTGGGGAATTGAATCCATTGATGTTAAGAGATATTAAGGAATAGTGAGTATTTCTTCCCGTCATTTTTGATGTTATTTTTGTTTGTGAGTGGTTATCTTCTTTTGAGTTTAATGGGAGAAGCTTACTATCTTGCTTTTTCTAGGGTGCAGTCTCCCTCCTTGTATTGGAATTTTCCTCCTATTATCCTTTGTAGAGCTGGGTTAGTGGAAAGATATTGTGTAAATTTGGTCTTGTTGTGGAATATTTTGATTTATCCATCTATGTTAATTGAGAGTTTTACTGGGTATAGTATTCTTGGCTGACAATTGTTTTCTATTGGAGTCTGCATGTGATCTGCCCAGGATCTTCTAGCTTTCATGGTCTCTGGAGAGAATTCTGGTGTGATTCTGATAGGTCTTCCTTTATATGTTACTTGGCCTTTTTGTCTTACTTTCTTTAAAATTCTTTCTTTGTTTTGTACATTTGGGGTTTTGATCATTATGTGATGGGACGTATTTCTGTTCTGGTCCAGTGTGTTTGGAGTTCTGTAAGCTTCTTGTATATTCATGGGCATCTCTCTTGTTAAGTTAGGGAAGTTTTCTTCCATAACTTTATTGAAGATATTTGCTGGCCCTTTAAATTGTAGATCTTAACTCTCATTTATCTCTATAACCTTAGGTTTGGTCTTCTCATTGTGTCCTGGATTTTCTGGATGTTTTGGCTTACAAGCCTTTTGCATTTTGTATTTTCTTTGACTGTGGAGTCAATGGTTAATCTGGTATCTTCAGCACCTGAGATTCTTACCTCTATCTCTTGTATTCTGTTGTTGATATTTGCATCTACCACCCCTGATTTCTTCCCAAGGTTTTCTATCTCCGAAGTTGTCTCCCTTTGTGATTTCTTAGTTGTTTCTACCTCTGTGTTCAGATCTTGGATGGTTTTGCTCAGTTCTTTCATTTCAAATTTATCAGAAAATATCTCGACTTCCTTTTTATCTCTATTAATATTTATTCATATACCTAACACTGTATCTGTGAAAATTACCAAAAAAATCTTCAAATTTTAACATTTTCTCTTAAATTTCCATAAATTTATCAGAAATATTATAGAGCAATTTTCAGTTTTATCAGATAATATCTCCACTTTTTTTTGCTTATGATCCTAATGTATTAGTATGCATTTCATTGAATCAGGGATTTTATAAAAACATCTTCAATGTTATCAATTTTCCTATGTTCTCATCCATTTTTCAATCATAAGTTAGATGTAAATCTTTAGAATTAACAGAATATGTCTCCTCTTTATTTTTCAATAGTATCTAAATTGTATTTGTATGCCTATCATTGTCTCCGAGTTTTTTCTGAATACATATTCAATTTTATCAATTATCCTATGCAATCTTCAATTTTTTCTTATATATCTTAGATGAAAATATTCAATTTTATCAGAAAAATTCTCCTCTTTCTTTTTCAATTGTATTCTAAATGAATTTGTATTCTTATCATTGCATCTGAGGTTTTTCCAAAATAACACTTCAATTTATAAATTATCTCATGATATCCTCAGTTTTACCATACATATGTTAGAAGATTTTCTTCAGTTTTATAGGAAAATGGCTCCACTTCCTTTTTCAATTACATTCTAATTGTGTTTGTATGCTTTACATTGTATCTGTCTATATTACCTCAAAAATCTTCAATTTTTCAATTTTTTCTGAGTTTCCCTTACTTTATCTGAAATATACAAAATATTCACTTTTATCAGAAAAATGTTTCTATTCCTTTTTCAATTACATTCTAATTGTATTTGTAAGCCTATCATTTTATCTGTGGAAATTAACACAAAAAACTTCAAATTTTACAGTTTTCCTATGAATTTCCATAATTTTATCAGATATGTTAGGAAAATTTTCAGATTTATTATAAAATATCTCCACTTCCTTTTACAACTATATTATTATTTATTTGTATGCCTACCATTCTATCTGTGAAAATTTCCACAAAAATCTTCAAACTTTAACATTTTCACATGAATTTCCATAATTTTATTAAAAATGTTATACAAAAATCTTCAGTTTCATCAGAAAATATCTCAACTTTCTTTTTCACTTATATTCTAATAGGAGTAGTATGCATTTAAGTTATCTGAGATTTTGTCAAAAATCCTTCAATTTTTCAATTTTCCTATGTTATTATCCATTTTATCATACATATGTTAGGTGAAAATCTTAAGTTGTATACAAAAATGTCTCCATCTACCTTTTCAATTATATTATTATTATATTTGTATGCCTATCCTTGTATCTGAGAATTTTCTATGAAAATCTTCAATTTAATCAGTTATCCTATGCAATCCTCAATTTTATCATACATACGTTAAATGAAAATCTTCAGTTATGTCAGAAAATGTCTCATCTTCCTTTTACCATTGCTTTCTAATAGTCTCTAATCTTATTATTCCATCTGAGTTTTGTGCAAATAAATCTTGAATTTTACCAATTACACTGGTAATCTTTTATTTTAGCATATATATGTTAGATGAAAATCTTCAGTTTAGCATGAATATATCTCTACTTCCTCCTTCTATTATATTCTAAATGTAATTGCATGCCTATCATTCTAGCCTAGTTTTTTAAAAAAGAATCTTACATTTTATAAATTATCTTATGTTATTATCAATTTTATCATAGATATTTTAGAGGAAAATCTTCAATTTTAAATAAAAATGTCTCCACTTCATTTTTCTATTACATTCTAATTTTACTTGTATGCCTACCATTTTATCTGTGAACCTTACCACAAAAAATATCAATTTTTAAATTCATCCTATGATTTTTCCTTACTTTATCAGTAATATGTTATACGCAGTCTTCCATTTTGTCAGAAAATGTCTCCACTTCATTTTCAAGTATGTGATAGTTCTTTTTGTATGCCTATCATTGTATCTTAGATGTTTTTCAAAAAAATCTTCAATTTTATCAGTTATCATATGTAATCCTGATTTTTATGATACATATGTTACATAAAAACTTCAGTTCTACCAGAAAATATCTCCACTTCCCTTTTCAATTATGTGATAATTCTATTTGAATGCCTATCATTATATCTGATAGTTTTTTCAAGAAAATCTAAAATTTTTCAGTTGTAATATATAATCCTCAATTTTATCATGAATATTTTAGATGAAAATCTTCAGCTCTATCAGAAAATATCTCCACTTCCCTTTTCAATTGTCTTCTAATTGTATTTGTATGCAGATCATTGTATCTGAGTGTTTTTACAAATAAATCTTCAATTTTATCAATTATCTCATGTAATCCTCAATTTAGTCATACATATGTTATATGAAGATCTTCAGTTCTTTACATAAATGTGTCCTCTTCCTTTTTCAATAATACTGTAGTTGTATTTACATGCTTATTTTGTATCTGAGGTTTTTTTCCAATATATCTTCAATTTTATAAATTATCTTATGTTATCCTGAATTTAAACATACATATGTTGGATGAAAATCTTGTTTTATCAGAAAATGTCTTCACTTTTTTTTCACTTATTTGTAGTTTTATATGTATGCTTTTCATTGGATCTGAGATTTTATCACAAAAATCTACAATTTTATCAATTTTCCTATGTTATCATCCATAAGTTAGATATAAAGCTTCAGAATTAATAGAATATGTCTCCACGTCCTCTTTTATTTGTATTCTAATTGTATTTGTATGCCTATCATGGCATCCGAGTTTTTTCTGAAGAAATGTTCAATTTTATCAATTATCCAATGTAATTCTCAATTTTATTTTATATATGTTAGATAAAAATCATGAGTTTTACCAAAAAATGCCCCCTCTTCCTTTTTCAATTGTATTCAAATTCTATTTTTATGCCTCTGAGTGTATCCATATTTTCTCTGAATTAATCTTAAGTTTTATCAATTATCCTATGTAATTCTCAATTTTATCATATATATGTTAGATAAAAATCTTCAGTTTTATCAGAAAATGTATCCTCTTCCCTTTTCAAATTTATTCTAATTTTATTTATATGAAATCATTTATCTGAGTTTTCTGCAAAAAATCATAAATTTTATATATTTTCCTAAGTTTTCCTCAATTTTATCACATATATTAGAAGAAAATCTTCAGTTTCATAGGTAAATGGTTCCACTTCCTTTTTCAATTACATTCTAATTGTATTTGTGTGCTTACCATTGTATCTGTGAAAATAACCACAAAAATCTTCAATTTTTAAATTTTCCTCTGAATTTCCCTTACTTTATCAGAAATATGTTATATGTAATCTTACTTTTATCAGAAAATGTCTCCACTTCCTTTTTCAATTATATGATAATTGTATTTGTATGCCTATCATTGTATCTGAGATTTTTCTAAGAAATCTTCAAACTTATCATTTATCTCATGTAATCCTCAATTTTACCTTACATATGTTTGATGAAAATCTTCAGTTCTATCAAAAAATGTGTCCATTTAATTTTTCATATTTTTTCTAATTGTATTTCTTTGCCTATCATTGTATCTGAGTTTTGTTTTTCAAAGAAATCTTCAGTTTTAAAAATTATCTCATGTTGTCCTCAATTTTATCATAGGTATGTTAGATGAAATCTTCACTTTTACACAAAAATATCTCCACATACTTTTTCAATTCTATTCTAAATGCATTTGTATGCCTATCATTGTATGGGAGATTTTTCTAAGAAAATCTTCAATTTTTATCAGTTATCCTATGAAATCCTCAGTTTTCTCATATATATAAGATGAAAATCTTTAGTTGTTTATGTAAATGTCTCCTCTTCCTTTTTCAATAATACTCTAGTTGTATTTGTATGCCTATCCTTGTAACTGAGTTTTTGTTTTCCAAAATATCTTCAAGTTTATAAATTATCTTATGTTATCCTCAATTTTAACATGTATTTGTTAGATGAAAGTCTTCAGTTTTATCAGAAAATGTTTCTATTCCTTTTATCAATTACGTTCTAATTGTGTTTGTAAGCCTATCATTGTTTCTGTGAAAATTACAACAAAAATCTTCGAATTTGACAGTTTTCCTATGAATTTACATAATTTTATCAGATATTTCTTATGTAAAATTCTTAAGATTTATTAGAAAATATCTCCACGTCCTATTTAAGTATATTATTATTTATTTGTATACCTAATATTTTATCTGTGAAAATTACCACAAAAATCTTCAAATTTTAACATTTTCATAAATTATCACAATTTTATGACAAATATTATACAAAAAGTTTTAGTTTTATCAGAAGACATCTGCACTTTTTTTCGCTTATATTCTTATTGTATTTGTATGCCTTTCATTGAATCTGAGATTTTTATCAAAAAATCTTCAATTTTACGTTTTCCTGTGTTATAATCAATTTTCATACATAAATTAGACGTAAATCTTGAGAATTAACAGAATATATCTCCTGTTCCTTTTTCAATTGTATTCTAATTGTATTTGTATGCCTATCATTGTCTCCGAGTATTTTTCTGAATAAATCTTCAATTTTATCTATTATCCTATTTAATCCTCAATTTCATCATACCTATATTGGATGAAAATTTTCAGTTTTATCAGAAAATGTCTCCACTTCCTTTTTCAATTGTATTCTAACTATATTTGTATGCTTATCATTGCATCTGAGTTTTTTTCAAAGAGACTTCAATTTTTTAAATTATCTTATGCTATCCTCAATTTTAACACACATATGTTAGAGGATTTTCTTCAGTTTTATAAGAAAATGGCTCCACTTCCTTTTTCAATTACATTCTAAATGTAGTTGTATGCTTACCATTGTATCTTTGAAAATTACCTTAAACATCTTCAATTTTTAAATTTTTCCAATGAATTTCCCTTACTTTACCTGAAATATGTTATACAAAATCTTCAGTTTTATCAGAAAATATCTCTATTCCTTTTTTAATTAAGTTCTAATTGTGGTTGTAAGCCTATCATTTTTGTCAGTGAAAATTACCACACAAAAACTGCAAATTTTACACTTTTCCTATCAATTTCCATAATTTTATCAGATATATGTAATGGAAAATTCTTCAGATTTATTAGAAAATAACTCTACTTCCTTTTATAACTTTATCATTATTTATTTGTATGCCTCCCATTCTGTCAACCTTTCCACAAAATTTTTCAATATTTAACATTTTCACATGAATTTTCATAATTTTATTAGAAAAGTTATACAAAAATCTACAGTTTTATCATAAAATATCTCTACTTTTTCACTTATATTCTAATTGTATTAGTATGCCTTTAATTATATCTTCAATATTATCATTTGTCATATGTAATCCTCAATTTTATCATACTTATGTTAGATTAAAATCTTCAGTTCACAAGAAAATATCGCCACATCCTTTTTCAATTATATTCTAATTATAATTGAATGCCTAGCATAGTATCTGAGGTTTTTTTCAAAAAATTTTCAATTTTACCAGTTACCCTATGTTATCCTCAATTTTTTGTGCATATTTTAGATGAAAATCTTCAGTTCTATCAGAAAATATCTCCACTTCCCTTTTCATTTATATTCTAATTTTATTTGTATGCTGACCATTGTATCTGAGTTTTTTTCCAAATAAATCTTCAATTTTATCAATTATCTTTTGTAATCCTAAATATTATCATACATAGGTTAGATAAAAATTTTCAGTCCTGCTCTGACCGTGCACCGAGGCTGCGGTCTGCAACCAGCTTGCCGGCCCCTGGAGCAGCGATAGCCGCAGGCCTCCCTATTGCAACCAGGACACAACTGGAAAGGCCCAGGTAGACACTCCTTCCAGGGCTACCCTCACGGGGGGGGGGGATCTGCTAGGCTCTCAATGCCAAGCAGCCCGAGTTCCACCTAGGCTCTGTGGGACTTCCCCGCGCCCTCTGGCCGTGCACCGAGGCTGCGTTCTGCAACCAGTGCGCTGGCCCCTGGGCCAGCAATAGCAGCGAGCCTCCGTATTGCAACCAGGACACAGCTGGAAAGGCCCAGGTAGACACCACTTCCAGGGCTACCCTCACGGGGGTATCTGCTAGGCTCTCGGCACCAAGCAGGCCGAGTTCCGCCTAGGCTCTGCGGGACTTCCCCGCGCCCTCTGGCCATGCACCGAGGCAGTGGGCAGCAACCAGCTCGCCGGCTCCTGGACCAGCAATAGCGGCAGGCCTCCATATTGCAACCAGGACACAGCTGGAGAAGCCCAGGTAGACAGACTCTATCAGGGGCTACAATCACATGGGTGGCAGCCAGCTTATGATCCCTAAAAGCAGCAGTCACATATATTCACCAGTAGAGAAACAAAAGGTGAGCCCAGCCTCACAGGAGATTCAAACACCAGCCACTGACAGCAAGGCCAACTAACACCAGAAATAACCAGATGGCAAAAGGAAAACGAAGGAACGTTACTAACAAAAATCAAGGCAACATGACAGCATCTGAACCCAGTTCTCCAACAACAGGAAGCCCTGGATACCCCAAAACACCAGAAAAACAAGACTTGGATATAAAATCACTGGTCAGGATGCTGGTAGCTGAACACATAGAAAAATCTTGTAAAGAAATAGAGGAGAAAATGGATCAAAAGTTAGAAGCCTTTACAAGGCAAATACAAAAATCACTTCAAGAAATTCAGGAGAAGATGGATCAAAAAGAAGAAGACAATAAGGAAGAAAGACAAAAGCCACTTAAAGAACTACAGAAGAATGTGGGCCAACAAGTAGAAGCTATGAAAGAGGAAGCACAAAAATCTATTAAAGAAATACATGAAAACAAAATCAAGCAAGAGAAAGATCTGAGCACATCCATCCAGATACTAAAAACAGAAGTAGAAACAACTAAGAAATCACAGAGGGAGACAACATTGGAGATAGAAAACCTTGGGAAGAAATCAGGGGCCATAGATGCAAGTATCAACAATAGAATACAAGAGATAGAAGACAGAATCTCAGAAGCCGAAGATACCATAGGAACCATTGATTCAACAGTCAAAGAAAATACTAAATGCAAAAAGGTGGTAACCCAAAACATCCAGGAAATCCAAGACAATATGAGAAGACCAAACCTAAGGATTATAGGTATAGACGACAGTGAAGATTTACAAGTTAAAGGGCCAGCTAATATCTTCTATAAAATTATGGAAGAAAACTTCCCCAACGTAAGGAGAGAGATGCCCATGAATATACAAGAAGCCTATAGAACCCCAAACAGACTGGACCAGAACAGAAATACATCCCATCACATAATAATCAAAACTCCAAATGTAATAAACAAAGAAAGAATACTAAAGGCAGCAAGAGAAAAAGGCCAAGTAACATATAAAGGAAGACCTATCAGAATAACACCAGACTTCTCACCTGAGACCATGAAAGCTAGAAGATCCTGGGCAGATATCATGCAAACTCTAAGAGAACAAAAACTTCAGCCAAAACTACTTTACCCAGCAAAACTCTCAATCGCCATAGATAGAGACATCAAGGTATTCCATGACAAAAACAAATTTGCACGATATCTTCCCACAAATCCAGCCCTACAAAGGGTAATAGGGGGAAAACACCAAGACAAGGACGGAAACAACACCCGGGAAGAAGCAAGATAGAAACCCCCTCTCATCAAACCCAAAAGAAGATAACCTCTCAAATATAAATAAATAAACAAATAAATAAATAAATAAATAAAAATAAATAAAAATAATTTCAAAATGTCTGGAGGAAATAATTACCATTCCTTAATATCTCTTAACATCAATGGACTCAATTCCCCAATAAAAAAGACATAGATTAACAGACAGGATACGGAAACAGGACCCTACATTTTGCTGCATACAGGAAACACATCTCAGTGTTAAAGACAAACACTGCCTTAGAGTAAAAGGATGGAAGACAATTTTACAAGCAAATGGTCTCAGGAAACAAGCGGGGTAGCCATTCTATTATCAGATAAAATAGACTTCCAACCTAAAGTCATCAAAAGAGACTAAGAAGGTCACTTTTTGCTGGCCAAAGGGAAAATCCACCAAGAAGAGCTTTCAATACTGAACATTTATGCTCCAAATACAAGGGCACCCTCCTTCGTAAAAGAAACCTTACTAAAGGTAAGTAAGGTTACACCTAACACAATAATTGTGGGTGACTTCAACACTCCACTCTCCTCAATGGACCGATCAGGAAAGCAGAAACTAAACAGGGACACAGTGAAACTAATTGAAACTTTGGACCAATTGGATTTAACAGATATATATATAGAACATTTCATCCTAAAGCTAAAGAATATACCTTTTTCTCAGCACCACATGGTACCTTCTCCAAAATTGATCATATAATTGGTCACAAGACAGATGTCAACAAATACAAGAAGATTGAGCTAATCCCATGCCTCCTATCAGACCACCATGGAGTAAGAGTGGTCTTCAATAACAACAAAAACAAGAGAAAGCCCACATACACATGGAAACTGAACAATACTCTACTCAATGACAACTTGGTCAAGGAAGAAATAAAAAAAGAAATCAAAGACTTTTTAGAATTCAATGAAAATGAAGGTACAACCTACCCAAATCTATGGGACACAATGAAAGCAGTGCTAAGAGGAAAACTCATAGCCCTAAGTGTATCCAAAAAGAAACTGGAGAGAGCATACACTAGCAACTTAACGGCACACCTAAAAGCCCTGGAAGAAAAAGAAGTTAATTTACCCAGGAGGAGTAGAAGACAAGAAATCACCAAACTCAGGGCTGAAATCAATCAAGTAGAAACAAAGAGAACCATACAAAGAATCAACAAGACTAGGAGCTGGTTCTTTGAGAAAATCAACAAGATAGATAAACCCATAGCCAGACCAACCAAAGGACACAGAGACAGTATTCAAATTAACAAAATTAGAAATGAAAAGGGAGACATAACAACAGAAACTGAGGAAATTCAAAAGATCATCAGATCCTACTACAAAGGTCTATACTCAAAAAAACTGGAGAATCTGGAGGAAATGGACAATTTCCTAGACAGATATCAAATACCAAAATTAAATCAGCATCAAGTAGATCAGCTAAATAGTCCCATAACCCCTAACGAAATAGAAGGCGTTATAGAAAGCCTCCCAACCAAAAAAGGTGCAGGACCAGATGGTTTTAGTGCAGAATTCTACCAGACCTTCAAAGAAGACTTAACACCAATACTCTTCAAACTATTCCACAAAATAGAGACAGAAGGGACACTGCCCAACTCGTTCTTCGAAGCCACAATTACACTAATAACTAAACCACAAAAAGATCCAACAAAGAAAGAGAACTACAGGCCAATTTCTCTTATGAATATAGATGCAAAAATACTAAATAAAATTCTTGCTAACTGAATCCAAGAGCACATCAAAACGATCATCCACCATGATCAAGTAGGCTTCATCTCAGGGATGCAGGGATGGTTTAATATACGGAAATCCAGCAATGTAATCCACTACATAAACAAACTGAAAGAAAAAAACCACATGGTCATCTCATTAGATGCTGAAAAAGCATTCGACAAAATTCAGCATCCTTTCATGCTAAAAGTCTTGGAAAGAGCAGGACTTCAAGGCCCAGACCTAAACATAGTAAAAGCAATCTACAGCAAAACAGTAGCCAACATCATTTTATCATACATATATTAGATGAAAACCTTCAGTTTTACATGAAAATATCTCTGCTCTTTTTGGATATATTCTTATTATATTTTTATGCCTATCATTGTATCTGAGTTTTTTCCAAATAAATCTTTAATTTTATCAATTACACTAGTAATTCTTTATTTTATCATATATATGTTAGATGAAAACTTCAATTTTATCATAAAATGTCTCCCCTTTGTTTTTCAGTTGTATTTTAATTGTGTTTCTATGCCAATCATTGAATCTGAGTGTTCTTCCAAAAATATTATTAATTTTATATATTATCTTATGGTATCCTCATTCGATCATACATATGTTATATGAAAACCTTCAGCTTTATTTGAAAAGGTCTCCTCTTCTTCCTTCAATTATATTCTAAATATATTTGTATGCTTATCAGTGTATCTTAGACTTGCCAAACAAATTCTTCTGTTATGATATGTAATCCTCAATTTTATGATCCATATGTTAGATTAAAATCTTCAGTTCTACCAGAAAATATCTCCACCTCCATTTTCAATTTTATTCCAATTATATTTGGATGCCTATCATTGTATCTGAGTTTTTTCAAAATAATCTAAAATTTTATCAGTTATCCTATGTAATCTTCAATTTTATCATGCATATTTTAGATGAAAAGTTTCAGTTCTATCAGAAAATATCTCCACTTCCCTTTTCAATTATATTCTATTTGTATTTGTATGCAGATCATTGTATCTGAGTATTTTTCCAAACAAATCTTCAATTTTATCAATTATTTTATGCAATCTTCAATTTTATCATACATATGTTAGATGAAAATCTTCAGTTCTTTACATAAGTGTGCCCTCTTCCTTTTTTAAATAATACTCTAGTTGTATTTGTATGCCTATCCTTGTATCTGAGTATTTGTTTTCCAAAATATCTTAAATATTCTAAATTATCTTATGTAATCCTCAATTTTAACATGCATAGGTTCATTGAAATCCTTCAGGAAATGGAGACATTTTCATAAAGTGGTGAAGATTTTCATGGAACATATGTATGATAAAATTGAGGATAACATAAGATAATGTATAAAATTGAAGATTTTTTTTTGAAAAAAAACCCCTTCAAAAACAATGATAGCTATACAAATATGATTAAAATTCATTTAAAAAAAGTGGGGACTTTTTATGATAGAACTGAAGATTTTCATCTAAAACATGCTTGATTAATTGAGGATTATATAGGATATCTGATAATATTGAAGTTTTTTTTGGAAAAATCTCACATACACTGTTAGGCATACAAATAGAATTATCAGGTAATTTAAAAGGAAGTGGAGACATTTTTTGATCACACTAACAATTACGTATAACATATTTCTGATAGAGTAAGTGAAATTCATAGGAAAAATTAAGAAACTGAAGATTTTTTGTGGTAATTTTCATACATAAAATGAAACACATACAAATACAATTAGAATGTAATTGTAAAAGGATGTGGAGGCATTTTCCTATAAAACTTATGATTTTCCTCTAACCTTTGCATGATAAAATTGAGGATATCTTAATTTATGAAATTGAAGATTCTTTGGAAAAAAAACTCAGATTCAATGATAAGCATAGAAATACAATTAGAATACAATTGAAAAAGGAAAAGGAGATATTTTGTGATAAAACTGAATATTTTTATTTAACATGTATGATAAAATTGAGAACTACAAAGGATAATTGATAAAATTGAAGATATATTCAAAAAACTCGGATACAATAATAGGCATGCAAATACTGTTAGAATACAATTGAAAAATTGACATGGAGATATATTCTGATAATTCTGAAGATTTACATCTAACTTATGTATGATAAAATGGATGATAACATAGGAAAATTGATAAAATTGAAGATTTTTGTTATAAAATCTCTGAAAGAATTAAAGGCATAGAAATATAACTATAAATAAGTGAAAAAGAAAGTGGAAATATTTTCTGATAAAAATGAAGATTTTTGTATATCATTTCTGAGTAAATTATGGAAATTCATGTCAAAATGTTAAATTGTGAAGATTTTTCTAGTAGTTTTCACAGATACAATGGTAGGCATATAAAAATAATATAGTTGAAAAAGGAAATGATGATATTTTGCATGATGTATATCTGATAAAATTATGGAAATTCATAAGAAACTGTAAAATTAGATTTTTGTGGTAATTTTCACAGATACAATGGTAGCCGTACAAATATAATTAGAATGTAACTTTAAATTGATGTGGAAACATTTTTCCTATAAAACTGAAGATTTTCCTCTAAGATATGTTTGATAAAATTGAGGAAATATTAGGATAATTTATAAAATTAAAGTATTTTTTTGCAAAAAAACTCAGATGCATTGATAAGATTACAAAGACTATTAGAATACAATTGAAAAAGGAAGACAAGACATTTTCTGATAAAACTGGAGATTTTCATATAACGTATGTATGATACAAATGAGGATTACATAGGATAACTGATAACATTGAAGATTTTCTTAGAAAATTCTCAGATACAAGGATAGGCATGCAAATCTAATAAGAATATAAATGAAAAAGTAGCTGGATACTGTTTTGAATAAAACTTAAGATTTTCACCTAACATATGTATGATAAAAAAGGATGATAACGTCGAAAACTTGATAAAATTTAAGGTTTTTTGATAAAATCTCAGATATACTTAAAGGCATACTAATACAATTAGACTAGAAGTGAAAAATAAAGTGGAGATATTTTCTGATAAAACTGAAGATTTTTGTATAATATTTCTATTAAAAGTTTGGAAATTCACGTGAAAATATTAAAACTTGAAGATTTTGTGGTAATTTGCAGATATACAATGGTAGAATTAAAACACAATTAGAATGTAATTGAAAAAAAGAATAGAGACATTTTCTGGTAAAACAGAAGATTTTGTATAACATATTTCAGATAAAGTAAGGGAAAAATATAGTTAAAATTTAAAAATAGAAGATTTTTGAGGTAATATTCACAGATACAATGGTAAGCATACAAATTCAATTAGAACGTAATAGAAAAATTAATTGGAGCCATTTTCTTATAAAACTGAAGAAAATCCTCTAATATACATATGTTAAAATTGAGGATAACATAAGATAAATTATAGCATCAAAGATTTTTTGAAAAAACTCACTTGCAATGATAAGCATACAAATACACTTAGAATACAATTGAAAATGAAGAGGAGATATATTCTGATAAAGTTGAAGCTTTTCATCTAACAAATATATGATAAAATTGAAGATTACACAGCATAATTGATAAAAATAAGATTCATTCAGAAAAAACTCAGATACAATGATAGGCATAAAAATACAATTAGAATACAATTGAAAAAGGAAAAGGAGACATAATCTGCTAATTCTAAAGATTTACATCTTAATTATGTATGATAAAATAAATGATAACTTAAGAAAATTGATGATTTTTTGGATTAAATCTCATATTCAATGAAAGGCATACAAAAACAATATGAGTATAATCAAAAAATAAAGTGGAGATATTATCTGATAAAACTGATGACTTTTCTATAATATTTCTGATAAAATTATGGAAATTTATGAGAAAATGTTAAACTTTGAAGATTTTTATTATAGTTTTCACAGATACAATGTTAGGTATACTCTTATATAATAAAATAGTTGAAAAAGGAAGTGGAGATATTTTCTAATAAATCAAAAGAATTTTGCATAACATATCCAATAAAATTATGGAAATTCATAGGAAAACTGTAAAATTTGTAGATTTTCGTTGTAATTTTCACAAAAACTTTCTAAACAAATCTTCAATTTAATCAGTTATCCTATGTAATCCTCAATGTTATCATACATATGTTAATTGAAAATATTCGGATTTATCAGAAAATGTCTCATCTTAATCTTTCAATTGTATTCTAATTTTCTTTGTAATCTTATCATTGTATCTGTGTATTTTGCTAAAAAAATCATCAATTTTATAAATTATCCTAAATTTTCATCAATTTTATCACACATACATTAGAGGAAAATCTTCAGTTTTATTGGAATTTGGATACACTTCCTTTTTCAATTACATTCTAATTTTATTTGTATGCTTACCATTGTATCTGTGAAAATTACCACAAAAATCTTCAAGTTTTAAATTTCTCCTATGAATTTCCCTTACTTTATCAAAATAAGTTATTTGAAATCTATAATTTTATCAGAAATTGCTCCACTTCTGTTTCAATTATCTGACAATTATATTTGTATGCCTATGACTGTATGTTAGATTTTTTCAATAATATCTTCAATTTTATCAGATATCCTATATAACCCTCAATTTTATCATGCATATTTTTGATGAAAATCTTCAGTTTTATCATAAAATGTCTCCACTTCTTTTTTCAATTGAATTCTAATTATATTTGTATGGCTATAATTGTATTTGAGTTTTTATTCAAAAAATCTTCACTTTTATATATTATCTTATGTTATCCTCAATTTTCTCATACATATGTTAGATGAAAATGTTCATTATATACACAAATGTCTCCATTTCCATTTTAAATTACATTCTAATTGTATTTATATGCCTATTGTTGTAACTGAGGATTTTTTAAAATAATATTCAATTTTATAAATTATGTTATCCTCATTTTTATCATACATACATTAAATGAAAATCTTCCGTTTTATATGCAAATGTCCCTATATGTCTTTTAGTTATAATCTAATTGTATTTTTATGCCTATCATTGTATCTGAGATTTTTTCTGAATAAGTCTTCAATTTTATTAATTATTGTATATAATCCTCAATTTTATCATAAATATGCTAGATAAAAATATTCAGTTTTATTAGAAAATGTATCCTCTTCCTTTTTCGATTATATTCAAATTGTATTTGCATGTTTTTCATTGATTCTGAGCTTTTTTCATTATATTTTCAATTTTATAATTTACCTTAAATTATCGTCAATTTTATCATACATATGGTAGAGGAAAACCTTCAGTTTTATAGAAAAATGTCTCCACTTCTTTTTGCAATTACATTCTAATTGTATTTGTATGCATACCATTGTATCTGTAAAATTTACCACAAAAATCTTCAATTGTTAAATTTTTCCTATGAATTTCCCTTATTTTATATGAAATATGTCACATGAAATCTTCAGTTTTGTCAAAAAGTTTCTAATTCCTTTTCCAATTATGTGATAATTGCATTTGTATGCCTATCATTTTAGCTGAGATTTTTCAAAGAAAATCTTCAATTTTATCACTTATCCTATGTTATCCTCACTTTTATCATACATATGTTAGATGAAAACCTTCAGATCTATCAGAAAATGTGTTCAGTTCCCTTTTCAATTGTATTCTAATTGTAATTGTATGCCTATCATTGTATCTGAGTTTACTTTTTCAAAAAAATCTTTAGATTTAAAAATTATCTTATGTTATCCTCAATTTTATCATACATATGTAGGATGAAAATCTTCAGTTTTATACACAAACGTCTCCACCTCCTTTTCAATAATATTCTAATTGTATTTGTATGACTATCAGTATATCTGAGATTTTTCCAAAAAGATCTTCAATTTTATCAGATATTGTTCCCCCACCACCAAAGATCCCACATGCCCTTTTCACTCCCCATGCTCCCTCATCCATCCCTTCCCACTTCCCTGTTCTGGTGTTCCCCTACACTGTTGCTTTGATCCTTTCCAGCACCAGTCTCCACTCCTTTCTTCTTGTCGGACATCATTTGGTATGTGAATTGTGTCTTTGGTGTCCCAAGATTCTAGGCTAATATCCACTTATCGTTGAGTGCATACCATGGGTATTCTTTTGAGACTGGGTTACCACACTTAGTATGATGTTCTCCACCTCCATACATTTCTCTTAGAATTTCATGAATTCATTGTTTCTAATGGCTGAATAGTACTCCATTGTGTATATAAACCACATTTTTGGTATCCATTCCTCCATTGAGGGACATCTGATTTATTTCCAGCTTCTGGATATTATAAATAAGGCTGATCATAGTGGAGCATGTATCCTTATTGCATGCTGGGGAATCTTCTGGGTATATGCCCAGGAGAGGTATGGCTGGGTCCTCCGGAAGTATAGTGTCCAGTTTTCTGAGCAAACTCCAGACTGATTTCCAGAGTGGTTTTAACAGCTTGCACTCCCAACCAGCAGTGTAGGAATGTTCCTCTTTCTCCACATCCTCGCCAACACCTGATGTCTCCTGAGTTTTTAATCTTAGCCATTCTGACTAGTGTGAGGTGAAATCTCAGGGTTGTTTTGATTTGCATTTCTCTAATGACTAATGATGTTCAACATTTTTTAATGTGTTTCACAGCCATCTGAATTTCTTCAGGTGAAAAGTCTTTGTTTAGCTCTGTACCCATTTTTGGATAGGGTTATTTGGTTTTCTGGTGTCTAACTTCTTGAGTTCTTTGTATATATTGGATATTAGCCCTCTGTCAGATGTAGGGTTGGTGAAGATCTTTTCCCAATTTGTTGGTTGCTGTTTTGTCCTTCTGGCAGTGTCTTTTGCTCTATAGAAACTTTGTAGTTTTGTGAGGTCCCATTCATCTATTCTTGCTCTTAGAGCATAAGCAATTGGTGTTCTGTTCATGATCTTTGACCCTGAGCCAATGTCCTCTAGGGTCTTCCCCAGTTTCTTTTCTACTTATTTTAGTGTGTCTGGTTTTATGTGGAGGTCTTTGATCCACTTGGAGTTGAGATTAATACAAGGAGATAAGAATGGATCAATTCTCATTTTTCTGCATGTTGATGTCCAGTTGACCCAGCACCATTTGTTGAAAAGTTTATCATTTTCCACTGGATGTTTTCAACTCCTTTGTCGAAGATCAATTGGCCATAGATGTGTTGGTTTACTTCTGGGTCTGCAATTCTATTCCATTGATCCACCTCCCTGTCACTGTACCAATGCCATGTAGTTTTTAACACTACTGCTCTGTAGTATCGCTTGAGGTCCAGCACATTGATTCCCCCAGAAGATCTTTTACTGTTGATGATAGTTTTAGCTGTCCCGGTTTTTTTTGTTATTTCAGTTGAATTTGGGAATTGCTCTTCCTAACCCTATTAAATTCTCATTTACTCTATATGCCTATGATGGTATGTGAGTTTTTTAAAATAAGTATTCAATTTTATAAATTATGTTATTCTGTTTTATCATACATATATTAGAGAAAAATCTTCAGTTTTATATGAAAATGTCTTCAAGTCTGTTTAGTTATATTCTATTTCTATGTTTATGTCTAGCATTGTATCAGAGTTTTTTCCAAATAAATCTTCAATTTTATCAATTACCCTAGTAATCCTCTCTTTTATCACACATATGTTATATAAAAATTTTCAGTTTTATCTGAAGATGTGTCCACTTCGTTTTTCAATTGTATTCTAATTGTATTTCTATGCCTATCATTGTATATAATTTTTTTCCAAAAAGTCTTTAACTTTATAAATGACCTTGTGATATCCTCAATTTATCATATGTATGTTATAAGAAAATCTTCAGTTTTATACAAAAAGGTCTCCACTTCCTCATTCAATTATATTCTAAATGTATTTGTATGCCTATTATTTTATCTGAGATTTTCTTTCAAAAATATCTTCAATTTTATATATTAAGTTATTCTCAATTTTTTCATAAATATATTAGAGGAAAATCTTCAATTTTAATTGAAAATGTCTCCACTTCATTTTTCGATTACATTCTACTTGTGTTTGTATGCCTGCCATTGTATCTGTGAAAATTACCACAAAAATCTTCAATTTTTAATGTTTTCCTATGAATTTCCCTTACTTTATCAGAAATGTGTTATACAAAATCTTCAGTATTGTCAGAAAATGCCTCTACTTCATTTTCAATTATGAGATAATTCTATTTGTATGCCTCTCAGTGTATCTGAGCACTTTCCTAAAAAAATCATTAATTTTACCAGTTATCATATGTAATCCTCAATTTTATCATGCATATGTTAGATTAAAATCTTCAGTTCACCAGAAAATATCTCCAATTCGATTTTCAATTATATTCTAATTTTATTTGGATGCCTATCATTGTATCTGAGGTTTTTTTTTAAAACCTACAATTTTAGCAGTTAACTTATGTAATCCTCAATTTTATAATGTATATTTTAGATGAAAATCTTCAGTTCTATCAGAAAATATCTCCTCTTCCCTTTTCATATATATTCTAATTGTATTTGTATGCGGACAATTGTATCTGAGTTTTTTCCAAATAAATCTTCAATTTTATCAATTATCATTTGTAATCCTCATTTTTGTCATGCATTGTTTAGATGAAAATCTTCAGGTCTTTATTCTAATATCTCCTCTTCCTTTTTCAATAATACTTTAGTGGTATTTGTATGCCTATTCTTGTATCTGAGTTTTCCAAAATATCTTCAATATTATAAATTATCTTATGTTATCCTCAATTTTAACATACAAATATTAGATGAAAATCTTCAGTTCTTTCAGAAAATATCTCTATTTCTTTTTTCAATTGCATTCTAATTGTATTTTTAAGCCTATCATTGTATCTGTGAAAATTAACCACAAAAATCTTCAAATTTTACAGTTTCCTATGTATTTCAATCATTTTATCAGATATTTGTTGTGCAAACTTCTTCAGATTATCAGAATAATCTCCACTTCCTTTTTCAACTATATTATCATCTTATTTGTATGCCTACCATTGTATCTGTGAAAATTACCACAAAATACTTCAAAGTTAATATTTTCACATGAATTTCCATAATGTTATCAGAAATGTTATACAAAAACTTCAGTTTTATCAGAAAATGCCTCCCATTTCTTTTTCACTTGTATTTTAATTATATTTGCATGCCTTTCATTGTATCTGAGATTCTATCAAAAATATCTTTAATTTTATAAATTTTCCTATGTTGTCATCTATTTTGTAATACATAAGTTAAATGTAAATGTTCAGAATTAACGATAAATGTCTCCACTTCCTTTTTCAATTTATTCTAATTATATTTGTAAGCCTATCATTGTAGCTGAGTTTTTTTCTGAATAAATTTCAATTTTATCATTAATCCTATTTGATCCTCAATTTTATCCTACAAATTTTAGATGAAAGAATTCAGTTTTCTCAGAAAATGTCTCCACTTTATTTTCATTTGTATTCTAATTGTATTTGTATGCTTATCATTTCATCTGAATTTTTTAAAAAATATCTTCAATTTTATAAATTATCTTAAATTATCCTCAATTTTATCATACATATGTTAGAGGAAAATCTTCAGTTTTATAGGAAAATGTCTCAACTTCTTTTTTAATTAGACTCTAATTTTTTTACGGATAACATTTTATCTGTGAAAACTACCACAAAAATCTTCAATTTTGTAATTTTTCCTAAGAATTTCCCTTATTTTATATGAAATATGGGATACCAAATCTTTAGTTTTATCAGAAAATGTCTCCACTTCGTTTATCAATCATGTGATTATTGTATTTGTATGCCTATCATGGTATCTGAGCTTTCTCCAAGAAATCTTCAATTTTATCAGTTATCATATGTAATCCTCAGTTTTATCATACATATGTTTGATGAAATCTTCAGTTTTATCAGAAAATATGCCCATTTAATTTTTCAAATGTATTCTAATTGTTTTTCTTTGCATATCATTGTATTTGAGTTTTGTTTTTCAAAGAAATCTTCAGTTTCAAAAATTATGTTATCCTCAATTTTATCATACATATGTTAGATGAAAACCTTCAGTTTTATACAAAAATGTCTCCACATCCTTTTCATATGTATTCTAATTGTATTTGTATGCCTATCATTGTATGTGAGATTTTTTAAAGAAAATCTTCAATTATCAGTTATCCTATGTAATTCTCAATTTTATCATCTATATTAGATGAAAATCTTTAGTTCTTTACGAAAATGTCTGCACTTCCTTTTTCAATAATACTCTAGTCGTATTTGTATGCCTATCCTTGTATCTGAGTTTTTGGTTTCCAAACTATCTTCAATTTTATAAATTATCTTATATTTTCCTCAATTTTAACATACATTTGTTAGATGAAAATCTTCAGTTCTATCAGAAATTGTCTTTATTCCTTTTTTCAATTAAATTCTAATTGTGTTTGTAAGCCTATCATTGTATCTGTGAAAATTGCCACAAAAAATGCAAATTTTACGGTTTTCTTATAAATTTCCATAATTTTATCAGATATAGATTATGCAAAATTCTTCAGATTTAATAGTAAATATCTCCACTTGCTTTTTAACTATATTATTATTTATTCATATACCAAATATTGTATCTGTGAAAATTACCACAAAAATCTTCAAATTTTAACATTTTCTCATAAAGTATCATAGTTTTATCAGAAATATTATACAAAATCTTCAGTTTTATCAGGAACTATTTCCACTTACTTTTTCACTTATAATCTTATTTTATTTGTATGCCTTTCATTGAATCTGAGATTTTATCAAAAAATGTTCAATTTAATCAATTTTCCTATGTTATCATCCATTTTTCATTCATAAGTTAGATGTAAATCTCTAGAATTAACAGAATATCTCCTCTTCCTTTTTCAACAGTATTCAAATTGTATATGTATGCTTATCATTGTCTCCAAGTTTTTTTCTGAATAAATCTTCAATTTTATCAATTATCCTAGGCTATCCTCAATTTTTCATACATATATTTGATGAAAATCTTAAATTTTTTCAGAAAATGTCTCCTCTTTCTTTTTCAATTGTATTCTATTTGTGTTTGTATGCTTATCATTGCATCTTAGTTTTAAAAAAAACTTCAATTTTATAAATTATCTTATGCTATCCTCAATTTTAACATATATATGTTAAAGGATTTTCTTCAATTTTATAGTAAAATGGCTTCACTTCCTTTTTTCAATTACATTCTAATTGTATTTGTATGCTTACCATTGTATCTGTGCAAATTACCACAAAAATCTTCAATTTTTAAATTTTTCCTATGAATTTACCTTATTTTATCAGAAATGTTATACAAAATCTTCAGTTTTATCAGAAAATGTCTCTATTCCTTTTATCAATTACATTCTAATTGTGTTTGTAAACCTCTCGTTTTATCTGTGAAAATTATCACAAAAACTTCAAATTTAATAGTTTTCCTATGAATTTCCATAATTTTATCAGATATGTGTTTAGTAAAATTCTTCAGATTTATCAGAAAATGTCTCCACATCTTTTTACAAATATATTGTCATTTATTATTATGCCTACCATTCTATCTGTGAAAATTACCACAAAAATCTTCAAATTTTAACATTTTCACATGAATTTCCATAATTTTTAAATGTTATACAAAAATATTCAGTTTCATTAGAAAATATCTCCACTTTCTTTTTCACTTTTTTTCTAATTGTATTAGTATGCCGTTAAGTATATCTGAGATTTTATAAAAAAAAAAACTATTTCATCAATTTTCATATTTTATCCATATTATCATACATATGTTAGGTGAAAATCTTAAGTTTTATACAAAAATGTCTCCAGCTACTTTTTCAATTACATTCTTATTATATTTGTATGCCTATCTTTGTATCTGAGAATTTTCTAAGAAAATCTTCAATTTAATCAGTTGTCCTATGTAGTCCTCAATTGTATCATACATATGTTACATGAAAATCTTCAGTTTTACCAGAAAATATCATGTCTTCCTTTTTCCATTGTATTCTGATTGTCTTGGTAATCTTATCATAGCATGCGTGTTTTGTCCAAATAAATCTTCCATTTTATCAATTTTCCTAATAATCCTTTATTTTATCATACATATAGTGAGATGAAATTCTTCAGTTTTATCTGAAAATGTTTCCACTTTGTTTTTCAATTGAGTTCTAATAGTATTTGTAAGCCTATCACTTTATCTGAGGTTTTTGTCAAAAGAATCTTCAATTTTATAAATTATACTAAGTTTTTCTGAATTTTATCACACATATGTTAGAGGAAAATCTTCAGGTTTATAGGAAAATTGCTCCACTTCCTTTTGCAATTACATTCTAATTGTTTTTGTATGCTTACCATCATATCTGTAAAAATTACTACAAAATCTTCAATTTTTATTTTTTCCTATGAATTTCCCTTACTTTATCAGAAATTTGTTATATGTAATCTTTAGTTTTATCAGAAAATGTCTTCACTTCCTTTTCAATTATCTCATAATTCTACTTATATGACTATCATTGTATGTGACATTGTCAAAAATATCTTCAATTTTCTCAGCTATCCCATTTAACCCTCAATTTTATCATGCATATTTTTTGTTTTTGTTTTTGTTTTTGTTTTGTTTTGTTTTGTTTTGTTTTGTTTGAGACAGGGTTTCTCTGTGTAACTCGGGCTGTCCTGGAACTCACTCTGTAGACCAGGCTGGCCTCTAACTCAGAAATCTGCCTGCCTCTGCCTCCCTAGTGCTGGGATTACAGGTGTATTCCACCACCGCCCGGCTTATCATGCATATTTTTGATGAAAGTCTTCAGTTCTATCATAAAATGTCTTCACTTTATTTTTCAATTGAATTCTAATTATATTTGTATGCCTATCGCTGTATTTGAGTTTTTTTAAAATCTATTTTTATGCCTCTCATTATATTTGAGTTTTGTCCAAATAAATATTCAATTTCATCAATTACACTAGTATTACTTTATTTTATCATATATATATATTAGATGAATATCTTCACTTTCATCAGAAAATATTCCACTTCATTTTTCAGTTGTATTCTAATTGTATTTCTATTCCTATGATTGTATCTGAGTGTTTTCCCCAACAAGTATTTATTTTTATAAATTACCTTATGATATCCTCATTTTATCATATGTATTATATGGAATTTCAGATTTATATGAAAATGTCTGCACTTCCTCCTTTAATTATATTCTACCAGAAAATCTCTCTACTTCCCTTTTCAATTACATTCTAATTATATTTGGATGCCTATCATGGTATCTGAGTTTTTTCTCAAAAAAAAAAATCTAAAATTTATCCTGGTGTCTGAGTTTTTGTTTTCTAGAATATCTTCAATTGTAAAAATTATCTTATGTTATTCTCAATTTTAACATACATATGTTAGATGAAAATATTCAGTTTTATCAGAAAATGGTTCTATTCCTTTTTTCAATTACATTCTAATTGTGTTTGTAAGCTTATCATTGTATCTGTGAAAATTACCACAAAAATCTTCAGATTTTATCTTCAATTCTTTATGAAGATGTCTCTACTTCCTCTTTCTATTACATTCTAACTGTATTTATATGCCTAACATTTTATCTGTGTTTCTTTAAAAAATATTCAATTTTATAAATTATGTTATCCTCATTTTTATTATATATACATTAGATGAAGATCTTCAATGTTATATGAAAGTGTCTCCCTGTCTGTTTGATTTATATTCTAATTGTATTTTTTTATTTTTTAATTATTTATCTGAGATTTTATCAAAAAACCTTTAATTTTATCAATTCTCTTATGCTATCATTAATTTTATCATACATTAGTTAGATGTAAATCTTTAGAATTAACAGAATATGTCTTCAAATCCTTTTTGAATTGTATTCTAATTGTATTTGTATGCCTATCATAGTATCCGATTTTTTTCTGAATAAAACTTCAACTTTATCAATTAAGCTATGTAATCCTCAGTTTTATCAAACATATGTTAGAAATTGTTAGAAATACAATTAAAATAAAACTGAAAAACGAAGTGGAGACATTTTCTGATAAAACTGAAGATTTTCATCTAACATATGTATGATAAAATAAAGAATTACTAGGGTATTTGATAAAATTGAAGGTTTCTTTGGGCAAATCTCAGATACAATGATAGGCATACAATACTATTAGAATATAACTAAAAGAAATGTGGAGACATTTTCATATAAAACTCAGGATTTTCACCTAAGAAATATATGATAAAAATGAGGATACCATAAAATAATTTATAAAAGTGAATATGTTTTTAAAAAGCCACAGATACATTTATAGGCATATAAATAAAAGTATAGTGTAATTGAAAAAGTAAATGGAGACATTTTCGAAAAGTAATATTTTCATCTAGCATATATATGATTAAACTGAGGATAAGATAATGTATAAAATTGAAGATTTTTTGAAAAAATTCAAATACAAATATAATTAGAATTCAATTGAAATAGGAAATGGAGACATTTTATGATAGAACTGAATATTTTCATCTAAAATATTCATGATAAAATTGGGGAATACAAACGATATCTGATAAATTTGAAATTTTTTTTTAAAAAACCTCACAAACAATGATAGGCTTAAAAATAGAATTATCAGATAATTATAAAGGAAGTGGAGAGATTTTCTGATAAAACTAAAGATTTTGTATTATATATATATATCTGAAAAAGTAAGGGAAATTCATAACAAAAAATTGGGGATAACATAGGATAATATTTAAATCTGAAGATATTTTTGAAAAAAGAAAACTCAGATACAATGATAGGCATAAAAATACAATTACACTACAATTGAAAAATGTTGAGATATATTCTTTTAATTCTGAAGCTTTACAGATACCTTATGGATGATAACATAGAAAAATTGTTAAAATAGAAGATTTTTTTATATAAAATCTCAGTTACAATGAAAGGCCTACCTGTACAACAATAAATATATGGAAAAGAAAGTGGAGACTTTTCTGGTAAAACTGAAGGTTTTTGTATAACATTTCTGATTAAATTATGGAAATTCATGTGAAAATGTTAAAATTTGAAGATTTTTTGTGGTAATTTTCACAGATACAATGGTAGGCATACAAATAAATAATAAGATAGTTGCAAAAGGAAGTGGAGATATTTTCTGATAAATCTGAAGAATTTTGTATAACATATATCTAATAAAATTATGGAAATACATAAATTTGAAGATTTTTGTGGTAATTTTCAGATATAGTGATAGACGTACAAACACAATTAGAATGTAATTGAACAAAGGAATTGAGACATTTTCTGATAAAAATGAAGATTTTCAACTAACATGTATGTTAAAATTGAGGATTACATGAGATAATTTATAAAATTGAAAATATTTGGAAAACTAAAACTCAGATACAAGGATAGGCATATAACAACTAGAATATTATTGAAAAAACAGAGGAAACATTTTTGTAAAGAAGTAAAGATTTTCATCTAACATATATATGATAAAATTGAGGATTACATAATATAATTGAAAAAATTGAAGATTTATTTGGAAAAATACTCAGATATAATGATCTGCATACAAATACAATTAGAATATAATTGAAAAGGGAAGTTGAGATATTGTCTGATAGAACTGAAGATTTTCATCTAACATATGCATGATAAAATTGAGGATTACATAGGATAATTGATGAAATTTTAATTTTTTTAAAAAATTCAGATACAATGCTAGGCATCCAAATATAAATAGAATATAATTGAAAAAGGAAGTGGAGATATTTTTCATAGATCTGAATATTTTAATCTAACATATGTATCATAAAATTGAGGATAATACATGATAACTGATAAAATTGAAAATATTTTTAGATTAAAAACTCAGAAATAATGATAGGTATACAAACAGAATTATTACATATTTAAAAATGAAGTGGAGATAGTTTCTGACAAAAGTGAATGTTTCATATAACATATTACTGATAATGTATGGGAAATTCATATGAAAAATTTAAAAATTGAAAAATTTTGTGGTAATATTCACAGATACAATGGTAGGCATACAAATACAATAAGAATGTAGCCGAAAAATGAAGTGGAGATATTTTGATTTAAAATTGAAGATTTGCCTCTAAAATATTTATGATAAAATTGAGGATAACTTAAGATAATTTATAAAATTAAAGATTTTTTTGAAAAAATACTCAGATGCAATGATAGGCATAAAATAAAATTAGAATATAACTAAAAGAAATGCAGAGACATTTTCCTATAAATCTGAAGATTTTCATCTAATGTATGTATGATAAAATGAGGATAAAAACATAATTTAAAAAAATGAGTATTTTTTTAAAAAATGGATACATTGATAGGCATATAAATATAATTAGAATGTAACTGAAATAGGAAATGGAGATATTTTTGTAAATTAATGAAGATTTCATGTAACATGTATGATAAAATTGAGGTTAACTTAAGATAATGTATACAATTTAAGATTTTTTTAAAAAAAAAGTCAAATACAATGATAGCCATACATATATAATTAGAATTCATTTGAAAAAGAAGTGGAGACATTTTATGATAGAACTGATGATTTTTATCTAAAATATGCTTGATAAAATTGAGAATTATATAGGATATCTGATAAAATTGAAGATTTGTTGGAAAAATCTCACATACAATGATAGGTATACAAATAGAATCATCAGATCATTTCAAAGGAAGTGGAAACATTTTCTGATCATACAAATGATTTCGTATAACATATTTCTGATAGAGTAGGGAAATTCATAGGAAAAATTTAGAAATTGAAGATTTTTGTGGTAATTTTCACACATACAATGGTATGCATACAAATACAATTAGAATGTACATGAAAAAGGAAGTAGAGACATTTTTTTTATAAAACTGATGATTTTCCTCTAACCTTTGTATGATAAAATTGAAGATATAAAGGTAATTTATGAAATTGAAGATTTTTGGGAAAAAGAACTCAGATGCCATGATAAGCATACAAATACAATTAGAATACAATTGAAAAAGGAAGAGGAGATATTTTGTGATAAAACTGAGAATTTTTTCTAACATATATTTGATGAAATTGAGAATTACAAAGGATAATTGATAAAATTGAAGATTTATTCAATTTTTTATTTAAAAAACTTGGATAATAGGCATGCAAATACCATTAGAATACAATTGAAAAAAGTACTTGGAGACATTCTGTTAATTCTGAAGATTTATATCTACCTTATGGATGATAAAATGGATGACAACATAGGAAAGTGAAAAAATTGAAGATTTTTTAATAAAATTTCAGATTCAAGGAAAGGCCTACAAATACAGCTATAAATAAGTGAAGAAGAAAGTGGAAACATTTTCTGATAAAACTGAAGATTTTTGTATATCATTTCTGAGTAAATTATGGGAATAAATGTCAAAATGTCAAAATTTGAAGATTTTTGTTGTAATTTTCACAATACAATGGTAAGCATATAAATAATAATATAGTTGAAAAAGAGAGTGGGTATATTTTCTGATAAATCTGAGGAATTTTGCATAAAATATATCTGATAAAATTATGGAAATTCATAGGAAAACTGTAAAATTTGAATATTTTGTGGTAACTTTCACAGATACAATGGTAGGCATACAAATATAATTAGAATGTAATTTTAAAAGGATGTGGACACATTTACTGATAAAACTGAAGATTTTCCTCTAACTTATGTTTGATGAAATTGAGGAAAACAGGATAATTTTTAAAATTGAAGTGTTTTTTTGCAACAAATGTCAGATTCATTGATAAGATTACAAGGACTATTAGAATACAGTTGAAAAAGGAAGACTAGACATTTTCTGAAAAAGCTGAATGTTTTCATATAACATGTATGATACAAATGATTATATAACTGATAAAATTGAAGAATTTCTTAGAAAATTCTCACATACAAGGATAGGTATACAAATACAATTAAAATATAATTGAAAAAGTAGCTGGAGACTTTTTTGTATAAAACTTAAGATTTTCACGTAACATATGTATGATAAAATGGATGATAACATAGGAAACTTGATAAAATTGAAGGCTTTTTTTGATAAAATCTCAGATATACTTAAAGGCATAGTAATACAATTAGAATATAAGTGAAAAAGAAAGTGGACATATTTTCTGATAAAACTGAAGATTTTTGTATAATATTTCTAATAAAATTTTGGAAATTCATGTGAAAATGTTAAAACTTGAAGATTTTTGTGGTAATTTTTACAGATAGAATGGTAGTCATACAAATGGATAATAATATAGCTGTAAAAGGAATTGGAGATATTTTCTGATAAATCTGAAGAATTTTGCATAACATATATCTGATAAGATTATGGAAATTCATAGGAAAACTGTAAAATTTAAAGGTTTTTTTTGTAATTTTCGCAGATACAATGATGGGCTTACAAACACAATTAGAATGTAATTGAAAACAGGAAAGGAGAAATTTTCTGATAAAACTAAAGATTTCATATAAGATATTTCAGGTAAAGTCACAGAAATTCACAGTTAAATTTTAAAAATTGAAGATTTTTGAGGTAATTTTCACAGATAGAATGGTAAGCATACAAATACAATGAGAATGTAAATGAAAAAGGAAGTGGAGCCATTTTCCTATAAAACTAATGAAAATACTCTAACATGTATGTTAAAATTGAGGATAACATAAGATAATTTATAACATTAAAGATTATTTGAAAAAAAACTCAGTTGCAATGATAAGCATACAAATACACTTGGAATAAAATTGAAAAAGGATAAGGAGACATATTATGATAACATTGAAGATTTTCATCTAACATATATATGATAAAATTGAGGATTACATAGCATAACTAATAAAATTGAAGATTTATTCCAAAAAAAAGCCTCAGATACAATGATTGGCATCCAAATAAAATTAGAATACAATTGAAAAAGGAAGAGGAGACATATTCTGTTAATTCCAAAGATTTACGTGTAACTTATGTATGATACAATGAATGATAAAATATGATAATTGATAAAATTAAAGAATTTTTGTCAAAAAATTCCAGATTCAATGAAAGGCCTACAAAAACGATAAGAGTATAAGCGAAAGTGAAAGTAGAGACATTATCCGAGAAAACTGAAGATATTTCTATGATATTTTTGATAAAATTATGGAAATTTATGAGAAAATTTTAAATTTGAAGATTTTTGTGTCAATTTTCACAGATACAATGGTAGGCATACAAATAAATAAAAATAGAGTTGAAAAAGCAAGTGGAAATATTTTCTGATAAATCTGAAGAATTTTGCATAATATCTATCTGATAAAATCATGGAAATATGTAAGAAAACTGTAAAATTTGAAGATTTTTGTGGTAATTTTCAAAGATACAATGATAGACTTCAAAACACAATTAGAATGTAATTAAAAAAGGAATTGAGACATTTTCTGATAAAACAGATTTTCATCTAACATATATAAGTTAAAATTGAAGATTACATAAGATAATTTATAAAATTGAAGATTTTTTGAAAACCAAAACTCAGATACAAGGATAGGCATACAAATACAACTAGAGTATTATTGAAAAGGAAGAGGACACATTTTTGTAAAGAACCAAAGATTTCCATCTAACATATGTATGATAAAATTGAGGATTACATAGGATAACTGATAAAATTGAAGATTTACTGGGAAAAAGTCTCCAGCTACTTTTTCAATAATATTCTAATTGTGTTTGTATGCCTATCCTTGTATCTGAGAATTTTCTAAGAAAATCTTCAATTTAATCAGTTATACGTTGTAATCCTCAATTTTTTCTTTTATTTATTTTTTATTTTTTGGTTTTTTCAAGACAGGGTTTCTCTGTGTAGTCCCGGCTGTCCTGAAACTCACTCTGTAGACCGGGCTGGCCTCGAACGCAGAAATCTGCCTGCCTCTGCCTCCTGAGTGCTGGGATTACATGCATGTGCCACCACCGTCCGGCTTGTAATCCTCAATTTTCTCATACATATGTTAATTGAAAATTTTCAGATTTATCAGAAAATGTCTCGTCTTCCTTTTTCAATTGTATTCTAATAGTATTTGTCATCTTATCATTGCCTCTGAGTTTTTTTTGCAAAAAATTCTTCCATTTTATAAATTATCCTTAGTTTTCCTCAATTTTATCAAACATATGTTAGATGAAAATTTTCAGTTTTATAAGAAATAGTCTCCAAATCCTTTTACAATTACATTCTAATGGTATTTGTATGCATACCATTGAATCTGTGAAAATTACTATAAAAATCTTCATTTTTTAATTTTTCCTAAGAATTTCCCTTACTTTATCAGAAATATGTTAAACAAAACCTTTAGTATTTTCAGAAAATATGTCCACTTCCTTTTCAATCATGTGATAATTCTATCTGTGTGCATATCATTGTATCTGAGATTTTCCCAAAAAAATCTCCAATTTTATCAGATATACTATGTAATCCTCAATTTTATCATGCATATTTTAGATGAAAATTTTCAGTTGTATCATAAAAATCTCCACTTTCTTTTCAATTGAATTTTATTTTTATTTCTATAGGTATCATTTTATTTCAGTTTTTTTCAAAAAATCATCAATTTTATACATCATCTCCTGTTATCCTCAACTTTATCATACATATGTATGATGAAAATCTTCAGTTATTTGCAAAAATGTCTCTACTTCCTTTTTTTAGTGTTTTTTTAATTTTTATTTTCTCTATTCTTTGTTTACATTCCAAAGGCTTTCCCCTTTATGATATCCCCCCCATCATAAGTCCCATAATTCCTCACCCCCCAGCCACGATTTCTCTATTCTGGGTCTACAAAACTGGATCCAATCTTTTCAGGCCCAGGGTCCTCTCCTTTCTTGGGAATCATTTGACTTGCTAATTGTGCCTTGAGTATTTAGGGCTTCTGGGCTCATTAATATCCACTTATCAGTGATTGCATTTCATGTGTATTCTTTTGTGATTGGGTTAACTCACTTAGGATGATATTTTAGAGAACTAAGAATTTACCTACTAATTGCATGAATTCATTATTTTTAATTGCTGAGTAGTATTCCATTGTATAAATATACCACATTTTCTGTATCCATTCCTCCTTTGAGGGATATTTGGGCTCTTTCCAATTTCTGGCTACTATAAACAAGGCTGCTATAAACATAGTAGAGCATGTGTCTTTATTGTATGTAGGGGAATTCTCTGGGTATATGCCCAGGAGTGGTGTGACAGGGTCCTCTGGAAGTGACATGCCCAATTTTCTGAGGAACTGCCAAAATGATTTCCAGAGCAGTTTTACCATTTTGCAATCCCACCAACAGTGGAGGAGTGTTCCTCTTTCTCCACATCCTCACCAGCACTTGTTTTCAGTTAAGTTTTTAATCTTAGCCATTCTGACAGGTGTGAGGTGGAATCTCAGGGTTGTTTTGATTTGCATTTCTCTGATGACTAAAGATGTTGAACATCTTTTAAGGTGTTTCTCGGCCACCCGAATTTTTCTGGTGAAAATTCTTTGTTTAGCTCTTGACCCCATTTTTTGATAGTGTTATTTGGTTCTTTGGGGTCTAAATTCTTGAGTTCTTTGCATATATTGGATATTAGCTCTCTGTCGGATGTGGGGTTGGTGAAGATACAGGCCAATTTCCCTTATGAATATTGATGCAAAAATACTAAATAAAATTCTTGCCAACCAAATCCAAGAGCACATCAAAACAATCATTCACTATGATCAAGTAGGCTTCATCCCAGGGATGCAGGCATGGTTCAATATACAGAAATCCATCAATGTAATCCACTACATAAACAAACTAAAAGAAAAAAAACCATGGTCATCTCATTAGATGATGAAAAAGCATTCAACAAAATTCAGCAGCCTTTCATGCTAAAATTCTTGGAAAGAGCAGGAATTCAAGGCCCATACCTAAAAATAGTAAAAGCAATCTACAGCAAACCAGTAGCCAACATCAAAATAAATGGAAACTTGAAGCATTCCCACTAAAATCAGGGACTACACAAGGCTGCCCTCTCTCTCAATATCTTTTCAATATAGTACTTGAAGTTCTAGCGAGAGCAATTAGACAACATAAGGAAGTCAAAGGGATACAAATTGGAAAGGAAGTATTCAAACTATCATTATTTGCAGACGATATGATAGTTTACTGAAGCGACCCTAAAAACTCAACCAGAGAACTTCTACATCTGATAAACAACTTCAGCAAAGTGGCTGGTTATAAAATTAATTCAAGCAAATCAGTAGCCTTCTTGTACTCAAAGGTCAAGCAGGCTGAGAAAGAAGTTAGGGAAATAACACCCTTCACAATAGCCACAAACAACGTAAAGTACCTTGGTGTAACTCTAACCAAACAAGCGAAAGATCTGTATGACAGGAACTTCAAGTCCTTGAAGAAAGAAATCGAAGAAGACCTCAGAAGATGGAAAAATATTTCTTGCTCCTGGATTGGCAGGATCAATATAGTAAAAATGGCCATCTTGCCAAAAGCAATATACTGATTCAATGCGATCCCCATCAAAATCCCAACTCAATTCTTCATAGATCTAGAAAGAGCAATTCTAAAATTCATCTGGAGTAACAAGAAACCCAGGATAGGTAAAACTACTCTCAACAATAAAAGGACTTCTGGGGGAATCTATATCCCTGACCTTAAGCAGTACTACAGAGCAATTGTGTTAAAAACTGCATGGTATTGGTACAGCAACAGGCAAGTAGATCAATGGAATAGGATTGATGACCCAGAAATTAACCCACAGACTTATGGTCACTTGATCTTCGATAAAGGAGCCACAACCATCCAGTGGAAAAAAGATAGCCTTTTCAACAAATGGTGCTGGTTCAACTGGAGGTCAACATGCAGAAGAATGCGAATTGACCCACTCTTATCTATTTGCACTATGATCAACTCCAAGAGGATCAAGGACCTCCACATAAAACCAGACACACTGAAACTATTAGAAAAGAAACTGGGGAAGACCCTGGAGAATATGGGCACAGGGGGAAAGTTCCTGAAGAGAACACCAATAGCTTATGCTCTAAGATCAAGAATTGAGAAATGGGACCTCATAAAATTACAAAGTTTCTGTAAGGGAAAGGACCCTGTCAGAAGGACAAAATGGCAACCAACAAAGTGGGAAAAGATCTTCTCCATTTCATTTTTTCCATTACATTATAATTGTATCTATATGTCTATGATGGTATGTGACTTTTTTAAATAGATATCAAATTTTATAAATTATGTTATATTATCCTAATTTTTAGCATACATACATTAGATAAAAATCTTCAGTTTTATATGAAAAGGTCTTTATGCCTGTTTTAAATATATTCTATTTCTATTTTTATGCCAATCATTGTATTTGAGTTTCGTACAAATAAATCTTC
This sequence comes from Apodemus agrarius, assembly GCA_964023405.1. Taxonomy (NCBI): domain Eukaryota; kingdom Metazoa; phylum Chordata; class Mammalia; order Rodentia; family Muridae; genus Apodemus; species Apodemus agrarius. Next base: position 104,680,699 of record OZ030016.1, read on the forward strand.
AATTTTATCAATTACCCTAGTAATACTCTATTTTATCAAACATATTTTAGATGAAAATCACTTTTATCTGAAAATGTCTCCACTTCGTTTTTCAATTGTATTCTAATTGTATTTCTATGCCTAACATTCCATCTGATTCTTTTTCCAAAAAATCTTTAATTTTGTAAATTAACATGTGATATCCTCAATATTTCATATGTATGTTATATAAAAATCTTCAGTTTTATTGAAAAGTTCTCCACTTCCTCATTCAATTATATTCTAAATGTATTTGTATGCCTATCATTGCATCTGATTTTTTCAAAATAATCTTCAATTTTATATATTATCTTAAGTTATCCTCAATTTTGTCATACATATGTTAGAGTAAAATCTTAAATTTTAATTGAAAATTTCTCCACTTACTTTCTCAATTACATTCTAATTGTATTTTCATGCCTACCATTGTACCCGTGAAAATTACCACAAAATCTTCAATATATAAATTTTTCTTCTGACATTCTCTTACTTTATCAGAAATATGTTATATGAAATCTTCAGTTCTGTCAGAAAATGTCTCCACTTCATTTTCAATTATGATATAATTCTATTTGTATGCCTATCCGTGTAATCTTCAATTTTATCAATTACCCTAGTAATCCTTTATTTTATCATACATATATTAGATGACAATCTTCAGTTTTATCAGAAAATGTCTCCATTCATATTTCTGTTGTATTCTAATTGTATTTCTATGCCTATCACTGTATCTGAGTGATTTTCCAAAAAAAATCTTTAATTTTATAAATTACCTTATGGTATCCTCATTTTATCATATTTATTTTGTATGAAAATCTTCAGCTTCATATGTAAATGTCTCTACTTCACCCTCCAATTATATTCTAAATATATTTGTATGCCTATCAGTGTATTTGAGTTTTTTCAAAAAATCTTAAATTTTATAAATTAACTTATGTTGTTCTCAATTTTATCATTCATATTTTAGAGGAAAATCTTCAATTTTAAATAAAAATGTCTCCACATCTTTTTTAGATTACATATTAAGGGTATTTGTATGACTACCATTTTATCTGTGAACATTTCGACAAAAGTTTTCAATTTTTAAATTTTTCCTATGAATTTTCCTTACTTTATTAGTAATATGTTATGAGAAATCTTCAGTTTTGTCAGAAAATGTCTCCACTTCATTTTAATTATGAGATAATTCTATTTGTATGCCTATGATTGTATCTGAGTTTTTTCCAAAAAAGTCTTCAATTTTATCAGTTATCATATGTAATCCTCAATTTTATGATACATGTAAGATTAAAATCTTCAGTTCTACCAGAAAATATCTCCACATTCCTTTTCAATTATCTGATAATTCTATTTGTATGCCTATCATTGTATCTGAGTTTTTTTTCAAAAAATCTAAAATTTTATTAGTCATTCTATGTAATCCTCAATTTATCATGCATATTTGAGATAAAAATCTTCAGTTCTTTTTTTTTTTGTTTCTCGAGAAAGGGTTTCTCTGTGTAGTCCTGGCTGTCCTGGAACTCACTCTGTAGACCAGGCTGGCCTTGAACTCAGAAATCCGCCTGCCTCTGCCTCCCAAGTGCTGGGATTGCAGGCGTGCACCACCATGCCCGGCTAAATCTTCAGTTCTTATCAGAAAATATCTCCACGTTCCTTTTCAATTGTATTCTAATTGTATTTGTATGTACAATATTTTATCTGAGTATTTTTCCAAATAAATCTTCAATTTTATCAATTATCTTATGTAATCCTCAATTTTATCATACATATGTTAGATAACAATCTTCAGTTATTTACAAAAATGTGTCCTCTTCTTTTTTCAACAATACTCTAATTGTATTTGTATTCCTAACCATGTATCTGAGTTTTTGTTTTCCGAAATATCTTCAATTTTTTAAATTATCTCATGTAATCCTCACTTTAAACATACATGTTAGATGAAAATCTTCAGTTTTATCAGAAAATGTCTTCATTTATTTTTCACTTATTTATAGTTATATTTGTATGTTTTTCATTGTATCTGAGATGTTATCATAAAAATCTTTATTTTTATAAATTATCCTATGTTATCATCCATTTTATCATCTATCAGTTAGATGTAATGCTTCAGAATTAACAGAATATATCTACACGTCCTTTCTCAATTGTATTCTAATTGTATTTGTATGCCTATCATTGTATCTAAGTTTTTTCTCAATATATCTTCAATTTTATCAATTATAGTATGTAATTCTCTAATTCATCATACATATGTTATATAAAATTCTTCAGTTTTATTAGAAAATGTCTCCTCTTCCTTTTTCTTTTTTTTTAATTTTTATTTTCTATATTCTATGTTTACATTCCAAAGGTTTTTCCCTTTCCCAGTTCCCCCCTCCCTATGTCCCATAATTCCTCTCCCCCCAACTATTCCCCAGTCATTCCCCCTCCCCCCACGGTTTCTCTACAAAACTGGATCCAATCTTTCCAGGCCCAGAGTCCTCTCCTTTCTTCTTCGGAATCATTTAACTTGATCTGGAAAATATCATCCTGAGTGAGCTAACCCAGTCACAAAAGAATACACATGAAATGCAATCACTGATAAGTGGATATTAATGAGCCCAGAAGCCCTAAATACTCAAGGCACAATTAGCAAGTCCTTTTTCTAATGTATTGTAATTGTATTTGTATGCTTATCATTGCATGAGTTTTTTTTCAAATAATCTTCAATTTCATAAATTACCTTTAGTTATCCTCGATTTTATCATACATATGTTAGAGGAAAATCTTATTTTACAGGAAAATGTCTCCACTTCCGTTTTCAATTACATTCTAATTGTATTTGAATGCATACCATTGTATCTGTGAAAATGACCACAAAAATCTTCAATTTTTAATTTTACCGATGAATTTCCTTTATTTTATATGAAATATGATATAAGAAATCATCAGTTTTATCAAAAATATCTCCACTTCCTTTTGCATTTATGTGATAATTTTATTTGTATGCCTATCATTGTATCAGAGATTTTTCAAAAAAATCTATTTTATCAGTTATACTATGTAATCTTCAATTTTATCATACATATGTTACATGAAAATCTTCAGTTTCTTCACAAAATATATCTAGTTCTTTTTTCAATTGTTTTCTAATTGCATTTGTATGCCTATCATTGTATCTTAGTTTTCTTGTTCAAAAATATCTTCAGATTTAAAAATTAAATTATGTTATCCTCAATATTATCATGTATATGTTACATGAAAATCGTTACTTTTATACAAAAATGTCTCCACCTCCTTTTTCAATTATATTCTAATTGTATTTGTATGCCTATCATTGTATCTGAGATTTTTCTAGAGAATATCTTCAATTTAATCAGTTATCCTATGTAATCCTCAATTTTATCATACATATGTTAAATGAAAATCTTCAGTTTTATGAGAAAATGTCTAGTCTTCTTTTTCAACTGAATTCTAATAGTATTTGTAACCTTTCAATGTATCTGAGTATATTGCAAAAAATCATCAATTTTATAAATTATCCTAAGTTTTCCTCAATTTTATCACACATATATTTGGGGAAAATCTTCAGTTTTATTGGAATTTGGCTACAATTCCTTTTTCAATTACATTCTAATTGTTGGTATGCTTACCATTGTATCTGTGAAAATTACCACAAAAATCTTCAATTTTTAAATTTTTCCTATGAATTTCCCTTACATTATCAGAAATATGTTAGATGAAAATGTCTCCACTTCTGTTTCAATTATCTGATAATTCTATTTATATGCCTATGACTGTATGTGAGATTTTTCCAAAAATATCTTCAAATTTATCAGATATCCTATGTAACCCTCAATTTTATCATGCTTATTTTTGATGAAAATCTTCAGTTCTAACATAAAATGTCTCCACTTCTATTTTCATTTGAATTCTAATTATATTTGTATGGCTATCATTGTATTTGAGTTTGTTTTCTAAAAAATCTCAATTTTATACATTATCTTATGTTATCCTCAATTTTGTCTTACATATGTTAGATGAAAATCTTCATTACTTGACAAAAATGTCTCCATTTCCCTGTTCAATTACATTCCTATTTTATTTATATGTGTATCAATGTAATTGAGGATTTTTTATATAATATTCAATTTTATAAATTATGTTGTTATCCTCATTTTATCATACATATATTTGATTAAAATATTCAGTTTTATTTGAAAATGTCTCCATGTGTCTATTAGTTATAATCTAATTGTATTTTATGCCTATCATTGTATCCGAGATTTTTTTCTGAATATGTCTTCAATTATATTATTATATGTAATCCTCAATTTTATCACACATATGTTAGATAAAAATCTTCAGTTTTATCAGAAAATGTATCCTTTCCTTCTTCAATTGTATTCAAATTGTATTTGTATGCTTATCATTGCATTTGAATTTTTTCAAAATATCTTCAATTTTATACATTACCTTAAATTATCCCCAATTTTATCATACATATGTTAGAGGCAAATTTCAGGTTTATAGAAAAAAGTTTCTACTTCTTTTTTGCAATTACATTCTAATTGTATTTGTATGCATACAATTGTATCTATGAAATTTACCACAAAAATCTTCAACTTTTAAAATTTTCGTATGAATTTCCCTTATTTTATATGAAATATGTTACATGAAATCTTCAGTTTTATAAGAAAATGTCTCTCCTTCCTTTTCCAGTTATGTGATAATTGCCTTTGTATTCCTATAATTTTACCTGAGATATTTTCAAGAAAATCTTCAATTTTATCAGTTATCCTATGTAATCCTCAATTTTATTATACATATGTTAGATGAAAATTTTCAGATCTATCAGAAAAGGTGTTGAGGTCATTTTTCAATTGTATTTTGATTGTATTTGTATGCCTCTCATTGTATCTGAGTTTCCTTTCAAAAGAATCTTCAGATTTAAAAATTATGTTATCCTCAATTTATCATACTTCTGTTAGATGAAAATCTTCAGTTTCATACAAAAAAGTCTCCACCTCCTTTTCAATTATATTCTAATTATATTTGTATGTCTATCACTGTATCTGAGATTTTTCCAAATCAAATCTTCAATTTTATGATATATCCTATGTAATCTTCAATGTTATCATGCATGTTTTAGATAAAAAATATTGTTATTATAAAATGTTTCCACTTCCTTTTTTAATCGAATTCTAATTATATTTTTATGGCTATCATTGTATTTAAGTTTTCTTCAAAAAATCATCAATTTTATACATTATCTTATGTTATCCTAAATTTTATCATATATATATTAGATGAAAATCTTTAGTTCTTTATGAATATGTCACCAGCTTGGTTTAGACAGTGAGTTTCAGGACAGCCAGGACTACAAAGAAAGCCTGTCTTGAAAAACAAGCAAGCAAGCAAGCAAACAAACATACAAACAAACAAAAAAGAAGCCTTTTTAGCCAGGCAGTGGTGACGCATGCCTGTAATCCCAGCATTTTGGGAGGCAGAGATAGGTGAATTTCTGAGTTCGAGTTCAACCTGGTCTATAGAGTGAGTTTCAGAACAGCCAGGGCTCCACAGAGAAACCCTGTCTCGAAATTACAAAAAAAAAAAAAAAAAACCAAGAACGAAATGTCTCCACTTCCACTTTCCATTACATTCTAATTGTATTTGTATACAGATCATTGTATCTGTGTATTTTTCCAAATATTCAATTTTAGCAATTATCTTATGTAATCCTCAATTTTATCATATATATGTTAGATGAAAATCTTCAGTTCCTTACAAAATTGTGTCCTCTTCCTTTCAATAATACTCTAATTGTAATTGTATGCCTATCCTTGTATCTGAGTTTTTGTTTTCCAAAAGGTCTTAAATGTTATAAATTATCTTATGTAATCCTCAAATTTAACATACATATATTAAATGAAAATCTTCAGTTTTATCAGAAAATATCTCTATTCCTTTTTTCAATTACATTCTAATTGTGTTTGTAAGTCTATCATTGTATCTGTGAAAATTACCTCAACAATCTTCAAAATTTTAGTTTTCGTATGTTTCCATAATTTTATCAGATATATGTTATGCAAAATTCTTCAGATTTATCAGAAAATATCTCCATATCCTTTTTCAATTATGTGATAATTGTATTTTGATTCCTATTATTGTATATGAGATTTTTCAAAGAAAATCAATTTTATTAGTTATTCTTTGTAATCCTCAATTTTATCATACATATGTTTGATGAAAATCTTCAGTTTTATCACAAAATGTGTCCAGTTACTTTTCAATTGTATATTAATGGTATTTGTATGCCTATCATTTTATCTGAGTTTTCTTTTTCAAAAATATCTTCAGCTTTAAAAATTATCTTGTTATCCTCAAATTTGTCATAAATATATTAGATGAAAATATTCAGTTTTATACAAAAATGTCTCCACTTCCCTTTTCAATAATATTCCAATTGTATTTTTAAGCCTATCTGAGATTTTTCTAGAGAATATCTTCAATTTAATCAATTATCCTATGTAATCCTCAATTATATCATCCATATGTTAAATGAAAATCTTGTTTTATGAGAAAATGTCTCATCTTCAATTTTCAATTGAATTCAAATAGTATTTGTAAGCTTATCATTGTTTCTGAGTATTTGCAAAAAATCATCAATTTTATAAATTATCCTAGGTTTTCCTCAATTTATGTCATGTTAGAGGAAAATATTCAGTTTTATTGGAAAATGGCTCCACTTCCTTTTTCAATTATGTTCTAATTGTATTTGTATGCTTACAAATGTATTTGTGAAAATTACCACCAAAAATTCAGTTTTTAAATTTTACTTATGAATTTCCCTTACTTTATCAGAAATATATTATAGAAAATCTTAGTTTTATCAGAAAATGTCTCCACTTCCTTTTCAATCATCTGATAATCCTATTTGTATGCCTATAATTCTATAGAGATTTAAAAAATGTTTCAATTTTATCAGATATCCAATGTAATCCTCATTTTTATCATGCAGATTTTAGATGAAAATCTTCAATTCCATCATAAAATGTCTTCACTTCCTTTTTCAATTGAATTCTAATTATATTTGTATGGCGATCATTGTATTTGAGTTTTCTTCAAAAAATCTTCAATTTTATACATTTTCTTATGTTATCCTCAATTTTATCATATATATGATAGTTGAAAATCTATTACTTTTTGAAAATATCTCCATTTCCCTATTCAGTTACATTCTAATTGTATTTACATGCCTATGAATATATCTGTTTTTTAAAAATAATATTCAATTTTATAAATTGTTATATCATCCTCATTTTTATCATACATATATTAGATAAAAATCCTCAGTTTTATTTGAACATGTCTCCATATCTCTTTTATTTATATTCTAATTGTATTTTTATGCCTATCATTTCATCTGAGTTTTGTCCAAATAAATCTTCAATTTTATCAATTACCCTAGTAATCCTTTAATTTATCATACATATGGTGAAAATCATCAGTTTTATCAGAAAATGTCTCCACTTTCTTTTTTCAGGTGTATTCTAATTGTATTTCTATGTCTAACATTGTTTCTGTGTGTTCTTCCAAAAAGTCTTTAATTTTATAAATTACCTTATGATATCCTCATTTTATCATACATGTTATATGACAATCTTCAGTTGTATATGAAAATGTGTCCACTTCCTCCTTCAATTATGTATTTGTATTCCTGTCATGTATCTGAGTATTTTTTCAAAAAAATCTTCCATTTTCCACATAATCTTAAGTTATCCCTAATTTTATCATAGATATTTTAGAGGAAAATCTTCAATTTTGAATAAAAGTGTCTCCACTTCATTTTTCGATTACATTCTAATTGTTCTTGTATGCCTACCTTTGTATCTGTTAAAATTACCACAAAAAATTTCAATTTTACTCCTCCACTGCTGGTGGGACTGCAAGCTGGTAAAATCAATCTGGAAATCAGTCTGGCATTTCTTCAGAAAACTGGACACAATACTTCCAGAGGACCCAGCCATACCACTCCTGGGCATATACCCAGAAGATTCCCCAGCATACAATAAGGATATATGCTCCACTATATTCATAGCAGCATTATTTATGATAGCCAGAACTTGGAAAGAAGTGAGATGTCCCTTAACAGAAGAATGGATACCAAAAAAATGTGGTAATTATGCACAATGGAGTACTATTCAGCCATTAGAAACAATGAATTCTGGGGTCTAACCTCTTGAGTTCTTTGTATACATTGGAGATTAGCCCTCTGTCGGATGTGGGGTTGGTGAAGATTTTTTCCCAATTTGTTGGTTGCTGATTTATCCTTTTGACAGTGTCTTTTGCCTTACAGAAACTTTGTAGTTTTATGAGGTCCCATTTGTCTATTCTTGCTCTTAGAGCATAAGCAATTGGTGTTCTGTTCAGGAATTTTTCCCCTGAGCCAATGTCCTCAAGGGTCTTCCCAAGTTTCTTTTCTATTAGTTTTAGTGTGTCTGGTTTTATGTGGTGGTCTTTGATCCACTTGGAGTTGAGCTTAGTGCAAGGAGATAAGAGTGGATCAATTCTCATTCTTCTGCATGTTGACCTCCAGTTGAGCCAGCACCATCTGTTGAAAAATCCTATCCAAAAATGGGGTACAGAGCTAAACAGAGACTTTTCACCTGAAGAAATTCGGATGGCTGAGAAACACCTTAAAAAATGTTCAACATCACTAGTCATTAGGGAAATGCAAATTAAAACAACCCTGAGATTTCAACTCACACCAGTCCGAATGGCTAAGATTAAAAACTCAGAAGACATCAGGTGTTGGTGAGGATGTGGAGAAAGAGGAACACTCCTCCACTGCTGGTGGGAATGCAAGCTGGTACAACCACTCTGGAAATCAGTATGGCTGTTCCTCAGAAAACTGGATGTGATACTTCCGGAGGACCCAGCCATACCACTCCTGGGAATATACCCAGAAGTTTCACCAGCATGCAATAAGGATACATGCTCCACTATGTTCATAGCAGCCTTATATATAATAGCCAGAAGCTGGAAAGAACCCAGATGTCCCTCAACAGAGGAATGGATACAAAAAATGTGGTATATATACACAATGGAGTACTATTCAGCCATTAGAAACAATGAATTCATGAAATTCTTAGAGAAATGGATGGAGCTGGAGAATGTCATACTAAGTGAGGTGACCCAGTCTCAAAAGAATACCCATGGTATACAGTCACTGATAAGTGGATATTAGCCTAGAAGCTTGGAACACCAAAGACACAAATCACATTTCAAGTGATGTCTCACAAGAAGAAAGGAGTGGACACTGGTGCTAGAATGGACCAAATCATCATTGTGGGAGAGTACAAGAACAGTAAAGTGGTAGGGGGTGGATGCGGGAGCAGGGGGAGGGAAAAGGACATGTGGGACCTTTGGGGGTGGGGAACCAGAAAAAGGGAAATGAATTGTAAATATAGAATATATACAATAAAAAATCCAAAAAAAAAGAAACAATGAATTCATGAAATTCATAGAGAAACAGATGGAGCTGGAGAACATCATACTAAGTGAGGTAACCCAGCCTCAAAAGAAAACCCATGGTATGCACTCACTGATAAGTGGATATTAGCCTAGAATCTTGGGACACCAAAGACAAAATTCACATACCAAATGATGTCTGACAAGAAGGAAGGAGGGGACCCTGGTTCTGGATAGGCTCAAAGCATCAGTGTAGGGGAATACCAGAACAGGGAAGTGGGAAAGGGTGGATGGGGGAACACGGGGAGGGAAAGTGCATGTGGGAACTTTGGGGTCAGAGAACAATGACCATCATACAAATACAATTCAAATATAATTGAAAGATGTGTGAAGATATTTTCTGATAGAACTGAAGCTTTTCATGAAAAATATGCATGATAAAATTGAGGATTACATCAAATAACTGATAAAATTTTATATTTTTTGAACAAAAACCTCAGATACAATGATAGGCATCCAAATATAAATAGACTATAATTGAAAAAGGAAGTGGAGATATTTTCTGATAGAACTGAATATTTTATTATAACATATGCATCATAAAATTGAGGATTATATATGATAACTGATAAAGATGTTTTTGGATAAAAACTCAGATACAATGATAGGTATACAAATAGAATTATCACATATTTGAAAATTAAGTGGAGACATTTTCTGACAAAACTGAAGGTTTCCTATATCATATTACTGAATAAATAAGGGAAATTCTTAGGAAAAAATTAAAAATTGAAAAATTTTATGGTATTTTCAACAGATACAATGGTAAGCATACAAACACCATTAGAATGTAATCAAAAAATGAAGTGGAGATATTTGTATATTTTTAATTAATTAATTAATTTTCTATTTTGTTTACATTCCAAAGGCTTTATACTTTCCCCATTCCCCCTCACCACATGTCCCATAAGTCCTCTTCCCCCCTTGCCGATTCCCTAATTGCTCCCCAATCCTTTCTCTGTTCTGCTAGTCTCCTATGAAACTGGAACCAGTCTTTTAAGGACCAGGGTCCTCTCCTTCATTCCTCTTGGGAATCTTGATTTGCTAATTGTGCCTTGAGTGTTCAGAGCTTTTGGGCTCATAAGTAGATACACTTATCAGTGATTGCAATTCACGTGTATTCTTTTGTGATTGGGTTAACTGACTTAGGAAGATGTTTTCCAGATCCAGCCATTTGCCTACAAATTGCATGAATTCATTATTGTTAATTGCTGAGTAGTATTACATTGTATAAATATACCACATTTTCTGTATCCATTCCTCCTTTGAGAGACATCTGGGCTCCTTCCAGCTTCTGGTTATTATAAATAAGGCTTCTATGAACACAGTGGAGCATGTGTCTTTATTGCATGCAGGGGAATCCTCTGGGTATATGCCCAGTAGTATGACAGGGTCCTCTGGAAGTGTCATTCCCAATATTCTGAGCAACCGCTAGACTGATTTCCACATTTTACCATCTTGCATTCCCACCAACAGTGGAGGAGTGTTCCTCTTCTCCACATCCTCGCCAGCACTTGATGTCTCTTGAGTTTTTAATCTTAGCCATTCTGATTGGTGTGAGGTAGAATCTCAGAGTTGTTTTGATTTGCATTTCCCTGATGGCTAATGATGTTGAACATCTCTTAAGGTGCTTCTCAGAATCCGAATTTTCTGGTGAAACTTCATTCCTTAGCTCTGTACCCCATTTTTTTAATAGGGTTATTTGTTTCTTTGGTATCAATCTTCTTGAGTTCTTTCTTTATACTGGATACTAACCCTCTGTCAGATGTAGGGTTGGTGAAGACTTTTTCCCAATTTGTTGGTTGCCATTTTGTCCTTCTGACAGTGTCCTTTGCCTTACAGAAACTTTGTAATTTTATGAGGTCCCATTTATCAATTCTTGATCTTAGAGCATAAGGGACTGGTGTTCTGTTCAGGAATTTTCCCCCAGTGCCCATGTCCTCCAGGGTCTTCCCCTGTTTCTTTTCTATTAGTTTCAGTGTGTCTGGCTTTATGTGGATGTCCTTAACCCACTTGGAGTTGATCTTAGTACAAGGTGATAAGAGTGGGTCAATTTGCATTCTTCTGCATGTTGACCTCCAGTTGAACCAGCACCATGTGTTGAAAAGGGTATCTTTTTTCCACTGGATGTTTGTAGATTTTTATCAAAGATCAAGTGACCATAACTCTGTGTGTTCATTTCTGGGTCTTCAATTCTATTCCATTGATCTACTTGCCTGTCGCTGTACCAATACCATGCAGTTTTTAACACAGTTGCTCTGTAGTACTGCTTGAGGTCAGGGATATTGTTTCCCCCAGAAGTCCTTTTATTGTTGAGAATAGTTTTAACTATTCTGGGTTTTTTGTTACTCCAGATGAATTTAAGAATTGCTCTTTCTAGAGGAACACTCCTCCACTGCTGGTGGGAATGCAAGCTGGTACAACCACTCTGGAAATCAGTATGGCGGTTCCTCAGAAAACTGGGCGTGATACTTCCGGAGGACCCAGCCATACCACTCCTGGGAATATACCCAGAAGATTCACCAGCATGCAATAAGGATACATGCTCCACTATGTTCATAGCAGCTTTATATATAATAGCCAGAAGCTGGAAAGAACCCAGATGTCCCTCAACAGAGGAATGGACACAAAAAATGTGGTATATATACACAATGGAGTACTATACAGCCATTAGAAACAATGAATTCATGAAATTCTTAGAGAAATGGATGGAGCTGGAGAATGTCATACTAAGTGAGGTGACCCAGTCTCAAAAGAATACCCATGGTATACAATCACTGATAAGTGGATATTAGCCTAGAAGCTTGGAACACCAAAGACACAAATCACATATCAAGTGATGTCTCACAAGAAGAAAGGAGTGGACACTGGTGCTAGAATGGACCAAAACATCATTGTGGGAGAGTACAAGAACAGTAAAATGGGAGGGGGTGGATGCGGGAGCAGGGGGAGGGAAAAGGACATGTGGGACCTTTGGGGGTGGGGAACCAGAAAAAGGGAAATGAATTGTAAATATAGAATATATACAATAAAAAAATAAAAATAAAAATAAAAATAAAAATAAAAGAATTGCTCTTTCTAGTTCTATGAAGAATTGAGTTGGGATTTTGATGGGGATCACATTGAATCTGTATATTGCTTTTGACACGATGGCCATTTTTACTATATTGATCCTGCCAATCCAAGAGTAAGAAATATTTTTCCATCTTCTGAGGTCTTCTTCGATTTCTTTCTTCAAATACTTGAAGTTCTTGTCATACAGATCTTTCACTTGTTTGGTTAGAGTCACACCAAGATACTTTATATTGTTTTTGGCTATTGTGAAGGGTGTTATTTCCCTAAGTTCTTTCTCAGCCTGCTTGTCCTTTGAGTATAGGAAGGCTAGTGATTTGCTTGAGGTGATTTTATAACCAGCCACTTTACTGAAGTTGTATATCAGCTGTAGGAGATCTCTGGTTGAGTTTTTGGGGTCATTTAAGTATACTATCATATCATCTGCGAATAGTGATAGTTTGACTTCTTCCTTTCCGATTTGTTTCCCTCTGACTTCCTTATGTTGTCGAATTGCTCTTGCTAGTACCTCAAGTACTATATTGAAGAGATATGGTGAGAAGGGCAGTCTTGTCTAGTCCCTGATTTTAGTAGGATTGCTCCAAGTTTCTCTCCATTTACCTTGATGTTAGCTATTGGTCTGCTGTAAATTGCTTTTACTCTGTTTAGGTATGGGCCTTGAATTCCTGTTCTTTCCAAGACTTTTAGCATGAAAGGATGCTGATTTTTGTCAAATGCTTTTTCAGCATCCAATGAGATGACCATGTGGTTTTTTCTTTGAGTTTGTTTATGTAGTGGATTTTTGTTTCAACTTGATTGATTTCAGCCCTGAGTTTGATGGATTTCTGTATATTGAACCATCCCTGCATCCCTGGGATGAAGCCAACTTGATCATGGAGAATGATCATATTGATGTGTTCTTGGATTCGGTTGGCAAGAATTTTATTGAGTATTTTTGCATTGATGTTCATAAGGGAGATTGGTCTGAAGTTCTCTTTTTTAGTTGGGTCTTTGTGTGGTTTTGGTATCAGGATAATTATGGCTTTGTAGAATGAATTGGGTAGTGTTACTTCAATTTCTATTTTGTGGAATAGTTTGAAGAGTATTGGTATAAGGTCTTCTTTGAAGGTCTGATAGAATTCTGCACTTAAACCATCGGGTCTTGTGCTTTTCTTTGGTTGGAAGGCTTTCTATGACCTCTTGTATTTCCTTGGGGGTTATGGCACTGTTTAGGTGATCTATTTGATCCTGATTTAATTTTGGTGTTTGGTACCTGTCTAGGAAACTGTCCATTTTCTCCAGATTCTCCAGTTGTGTTGAGTATAGACTTTTTTTGTAGGATCTGACGGTTTTTTGAATTTCCTCAGTTTCTGTTGTTATATCTCCCTTTTCATTTCTAATTTTGTTGATTTGAATACTGTCTCTGTGCCCTTTCGCAAGTCTGGCCAGGGGTTTATCTATCTTTTTGATTTTTCAAAGAACCAGCTCCTGGTTTTGTTGATTCTTTGTATGTTTCTCTTTGTTTCAACTTGATTGATTTCAGCCCTGAGTTTGATGATTTCCTGTCTTCTTCTCCTCCTGGGTGAAATAGCTTCTTTTTGTTCCAGAGCTTTCAGGTGTGCCATTAAGTTGTTAGTATATGCTCTCTCCTGTTTCTTTTTGAAGGCACTCAGGGCTATGAGTTTTCCTCTTAGCACTGCTTTCATTGAGTCCCATATATTTGGGTATGTTGTGCCTTCATTTTCATTAAATACTAAAAAGTCTTTGATTTCTTTCTTTATTTCTTCCTTGTCTAAGGTATCATTGAGTAGAATATTGTTCACTCTCCATATATATGAAAGTTTTCTGTTGTTTTTGTTGCTATTGAAGAACACTCTTACTCCATGGTGATCAGATAGGAAGCATGGGATTAGTTCAATCTTTTTATATTTGTTGAGGTCTGTCTTGTGGCCAACTATGTGGTCAATTTTGGAGAAGGTACCATGAGGTGCTAAGAAAAAGATATAGTTTTTTGCTTTAGGATGAAAAGTTCTATATATATCTGTTAGATCCAATTGGTCCAAAGTTTCAATGAGTTTCCCTGTGTCCCTGTTTAGTTTCTGTTTTCCTTATTGATCCATTGAGGATAGTGGTGTGTTGAGGTCCCTCACAATTATTGTGTTAAGTACAATGTGTGCTTTGAGCTTTAATAAAGTTTCTTTTACAAAGGAGAGTGCCCTTGCCCTTTTTCTTTGAGTTTGTTTATGAAGTGAATTACATTGATGGATTTCCATATATTGAACCATCCCTGCATCCCTGGGATGAAGCCTATTTGATCATCGTGAATGATCATTTTGATGTGCTCTTGAATTCAGTTGGCAACGATCTTATTTAATATTTTTGCATCAATATACATAAAGGAAATTGGCCTATAGTTCTCTTTCTTTGTTGGATCTTTGTGTGGTTTTGGTATCAGCATAAATGTGGCTTCATAGAACGAGTTGGGCACTCTTCCTTCTGTTTCTATTTTCTGGAATAGTTTGAAGAGTATTGGTGTTAGGCCTTCTTTGAAAGGCTGATAAAATTCTGCACTAAAACCATCTGGTCCCATAATTTATTTTTGGTTGGGAGACTTTTTATAATCCCTCCTATTTCTCTAGGGGTTGTTGGACTGTTTAGCTGATCTAATTGATCCTGATTTAATTTTGGTTTTTGGTATCTGTCTTTGAAATTGTACATTTCCTCCAGATTATACAGGTGCATTGCATATAGGCTTTTGTAGTAGAATCTGATGATTTTTTTTGAATTTCCTCAGTTTCTCTTGTTATATCCACCTTTTCAATTCTAATTTTGTTAATTTGGATAGTGTCTATCTGCCCATTGATTTGTCTGGTTAAGGACTATCTATCATGTTGATTTTCTCAAAAAAAACAGATCCTGGTTTTGTTGATATTTTCTATGGTTCTCTTTGTTTCTACTTGATTGATTTCAGCCCTCAGTTTGATGATTTCCTGTCTTCTACTCTTCCTGGGTGAATTAGTTTCTTTTTGTTCCAGGACTTTCAGGTGTTTTGTTAAGCTGCTCATGTATGCTCTCTCCAGTTTCTTTTTGGAGGCACTCAGGGCTATGCGTTTTCCTCTTAGCACTGCTTTCATTGTGTCCCATAGATTTGGATAGGTTGCACCTTCATTTTCATTGAATTCTAAAACATCTTTGATTTCTTTATTTCTTCCTTGACCAAGCTGTCATTGAATAAATTATTGTTCAGTTTCTATGTGTATGTGGGCTTTCAGTTGTTTTTCTTGCTATTGAAGACCATTTTTACTCAACAGTGATCTGATAGGACGCATGGGATTAGTAGGATCTTCTTGTATTTGTTGACATCTGTCTTGTGAACAATTATATGGTCGATTTTGGAGAAGGTATAATTTGGTGTCTTTAACACACATACACTCACACACACATATATGTGTGTGCATACACACACACACACACACACACACACATATATATATGTTAAACACACACACACACACACACACACACACACATATATATATATATATATATATATATATATATATATATATATATATATATATATAGTTAAAATCCAATTAGTCCAAAGCTTTAATTAGTTTCACAGTGTCCCTGTTTGGTTTCTGGTTTCCTGATTGGTCCATTGAGGAGATTCGAGTGTTGAAGTCACCCATAATTATTGTGTTAGGTGTAATGTGTGCTTTAAGCTCTAGTAGAGTTTCTTTTACAAATGAGGGTGCTCTTGTATTTGGCACATAGATGTTAAGTATTGGGAGTTCTTCTTGGTGGATTTTCCCTTTGACCAGCAAGAAGTGACCTTCCTTGTCTCTTTTGATGACTTTATGTTGAAAGTCAATTTTATCTGATTTTAGAATGGCTATTCTGGCTTGTTTCCTGAGACCATTTGCTTGTAAATTGTCTTCCAGCCTTTTACTCTAAGGTAGTGTTTGTCTTTGACATTGAGATGTGTTTCCTGTATGCAGCAAAATGTAGGGTCCTGTTTCCATACCCAGTCTGTTAGTCTATGTCTTTTTATTGTGGAATTGAGTCTATTGATGTTAAGAGATACTGAGGAATAGTAATTATTACTTCCTGACATTTTTGAAATTATTTTTGTATATTTGAGTGGTTATCTTCTTTTGGGTTTGATGATGGGGGTTTCTTTCTTGCTTCTTCTGGGGTGTGGTTTCCTTCCTTGTGTTTGTGTTTTTCCCCCATTATCCTTTGTAGGACTGGGTTTGTGGAAAGATAATGCGAAAAATTGGTTTTGTCATGGAATACCTTGGTTTCTCCATCTATGACGATTGAGAATTTTGCTGGGTATAGTAGTTTTGGCTGAAATATGTGTTCTCTTGTAGTCTGTGTATCTGCCCAGGAGCTTCTAGCTTTCATGGTCTCAAGTGATAAGTCTGGTGTAATCCTGATAGGTCTTCCTTTATACATTACTTGGACTTTTTCTCTTGCTGCCTTTAATATTCTTTCTTTGTTTGGTACATTTGGGGTTTTGATTATTATGTGATGGAGGGTATTTCTGTTCTGGTCCAGTCAGGAGTTCTGTAGGCCACATGTATATTCATAGGCATCTCTCTCTTTAGGTTGGAGAAGTTTTCTTCCATAATTTTGTAGAAGATATTTGCTGGCCCTTTAAGTTGTATATCTTCTCTCTCATCTATACCTATAACCCTTAGGTTTGTTCTTCTCATTGTGTTCTGGATTTCGTTGATGTTTGGGTTACAAGCTTTTTGCATTTTGCATTTTCTTGGACTGTTGAATCAACGGTTACTATGGTATCTTTGGCATCTGAAATTCTTTCATCTATCTTTTGTATTCTATTTTTGATATTTGCATCTATGGACCCTGATTTCTTCCCAAGGTTTTCTATCTCCAAAGTTGTCTCCCTTTGTGATTTCTTAGTTGTTTCTACTTCTGTTTTTAGAGCCTGGATGTTTTTGCTCAGATCTTCTGCTTGCTTATTTGTATTTTCATGTATTTCTTTATGAGATTTTTGTGTTTTCTCTTTCATAACTTCTACTTGTTGTCCCATGTTCTCATGCAGTTCTTTAAGTGGTTTTTGTAATTCCTACTTATTTGCTTCTAACTTTTGATCCATATTCTCCTGAGTTTCTTTAAGTGATTTTTGTGTTTGCCTTGTAAGGGCTACTATGTGTTGAGCCATTTTCTCCTGTACTTCTGTAAAAGATCTATCTGTTCTGCTATCAGCATCCTGACCAGTAATTTTAGATCAAAATCTTGTTTTTCTGGTGTGTTGGCATATCGGGGACTTACTGCTATTGGGGAACTGGGTTCAAATGCTGCCATATTGCCTTGATTTCTGTTAGTAAAGTTCCTATCTTTGCCTTTTGTGATCTGGTTATCTCTGGCCTTAGTTGGTCCGGTAGTCACTAGCTGGTGCTTGAACCTCCTGAGGGCAAGTAAGGCTATTTCCCCACCACTGGATGACTGGGTTTACCCTGGCACAGATTGCTGATGTGTTGTTCTCCTCTTGGGTGCTGTTGGACCACTGGTGTATCTTCTGGTTTTGCCTGTTGAATCCAAGCATCTGCCACCAAGATGGCCGCAGTTGTGTGGAGTGCAGGGTCCAACTCAGGGTGCAGAGTCCACGCCTGGTTGGGACCCAGTAACTGCTGCTCTGTCCAGATCCCTGCGTGGCGGCCTTGAGTACCCATAGATCCCAAATTCTGGATATCCCGGGTACCTGGTTCAGCTTGCTTAGTCCAGACAACTGCAAAGAATCCAGCTGTAGCTGCAGGGAGTGGGGAGTGCTGACATTGTTATTTAAAATTGAAAAAATCCTCTAAAATATCTATGATAAAATTGAGGATAAATTGAGGTAAAGTCTAAAATTGAAGATTTTTTTGAGAAAAAAAAAACTCAGATACAATGATAGGCATATAAATACATTGAGAATATAATTGAAGGACAATGTGGAGACATTTTCATATAAAACTGAAGATTTTCATATAACATACATATAATTAAAATGAGGATATCATAGGGCAATTTATAAAATTAAAGATTTTTTGATAAAACACTCAGATACAATGATAGGCATAAAAACACAATTAGAATACAACTGAAAAACAAAGTGTAGATATTTTCTGATAAAACTGAAGATTTTGATCTAATATATGTATGATAGAATAAAGGATTGCTATGGTAATTGATAAAATTGAAGATTTATTTGGATAAAACTAAGACACAATGATAGGCATAAAATACAATTAGAATATATCTAAAAGAGACATGGTGAAATTTTCATATAAAACTTAAGATTTTCATCTAATATATGTATGATAAAAATGAGGATAACATAACATAATGTATAAAATTGAAAAATTTTTTAAAAAAACTCAGATACACTTATAGGCATATAAATACAATTAGAATGTATTTGAAAAAGGAGATGGAAACAGTTTCGTAATTTAATGAAAATTTTCATCTTACATATTTATGATAAACTTGAGGATAACAAAAGATAATGTATAAAATTGAAGATTTTTTTGAAAAAAAAACTCAAATACATTGATAGTCATACAAATACAATGAGAATTCAATTGAAAAAGGAAGTGGAAATATTTTATGATAGAACTGAAGATTTTCATCTAAAATATGCATGATAAAATTGAGGATTACATAAGCTATCTGATCAAATTGAAGGTTTTTTTTTGGAAAAATCTCACAAATAATGATAGGCATACAAATAGAATTATCAGATAATTGAAAAGAACATGGAGTCATTTTCTGATAATACTAAAGATTTCTTATAACATATTTCTGATAAAGTAAGGGAAATTCATAGGAAAATTTTGAAAACTGAAGATTTTTGTTGGAATTTTCACAGATACAATGGTAAGCATATAAATTCAATTAGAATGTAATTGAAAAAGGAAATAGAACTATTTTCCTATAAAAATGAAGATTTTCCTCTAACATATGTATGATAAAATTGAGAAAAAATTAGGATATTTTATAAAATTGATGATTTTTTTGCAAAAAGGATCAGATACAATGATAAGCTTACAAATACTATACGAATTCAATTGAATAACAAGAGGAGACAATTCCTCCTAAAACTGAAGGTTTTCATTTAACATATATATATATATATATATTATATATATATATATATATATATATATATATATTTAACATATATATATATATATATGACATAAATTGAGGATTACATAGGATAACTGATTAATTGAAAATATTCTCTAGAAAAATCTCAGATACAATGATAGGCATACAAATCAAATTGAAATATAATTGAAAGAATAGGTGGAGCAATTTTGTATAAAACTAAAGATTTGTATCTAACATTTGTATGAGAAAATTGAGTATAACATAAGATACTTTTTAAATTTGAAGAAATTTTTGAAAAAGAAAATTCAGATACATTGATAGTCATACAAATACAATTAGAATACAATTGGAAAAGGACCTGGACACATTTTGTGATAGAACTGAAGATTTTCATTTAACATTTGTATGATAAAATTGAGGATTACGTAGGATAACTGATAAAACTGAAGATTTTCTTTGAAAAATCTCAGCTAAAATGATAGGCATAAAATACAATTATCACATAAATGAAAAGGGAAGTAGAGACATTTTCTGAATAAACTGAAGATTTCATATAACCTATTTGTATAAAATAAAGAAAATTCATAGAAAAAATTAAAAATTGAAGATTTTTTGTGGTTATTTTCACATATACAATGGTATGCATACAAATACAATTAGAATGTAATTGCAAAAAGTGGTGGAGACATTTTCCTATAAAACTGAAGATTTTCCACGAGCATATGTATGATAAAATTGATAACTTAAGGTAATTTATGAAATTGAAGATTTTTTTGAAAAGAAACTCAGATGCAATGATTAGCATACAAATACAATTAGAATACAATTGAAAAAGGAACAGGAGATATTTTCTGATAAAATGAAGATTTTTTCTAACATATATATGATAAAATTGTGAATTACATAGGATAATTGTTAAAATTGAAGATTTATTCAGAAAAAATTCTCAGATAAAATGATAGGCTTATGCATACAATTAGAATACAATTGAAAAAGGACGTGGAGAAATATCCTTTTAATTCTGAAGATTTACATCTAACTTATGTATGATAAAATGGATGATAACATAGGAAAATTGGTAAAATTGAAGATTTTTGTGATAAAATCTCAGATACAATGAAAGGCATACAAATACAACTAGAAAGAAGTGAAAAAGAAAGTGGAAACATTTTCTGATAAAGCTGAAGACTTTTGTATAACATTTCTGATTAAATTATGGAAATTCATGTGAAAATGTTAAAAGTTGCAGATTTTTGTTGTAATTTTCATAGATAAAATGGTAGGCATAAAAATAAATATTAATATAGTAAAAAAAGGAAGTGGAGATATTTTCTGATAAATCTAAGGAATTTTCCATAACTTATATCTGATAGAATGATGGAAATTGATAGGAAAACTGTAAAATTTGAAGTTTTTTTGTGGTAATTTTCATAGATCCAATGATAGGCTTACAAACACAATTAGAATGTAATTAAAAAAGAAATAGAGACATTTTCTGATAAAACTGAAGATTTTCATCTAACATATGTATGTTAAAATTGAGGATAACAAGATAATTTATAAAATTGAAGATATTTTGGAAAACATGAACTCAGATACAAGGATAGGCATACAAATACAACTAGAGTATTACTGAAAAAGGAAGTTTACACATTTTTGTAAAGAACTGAATATTTTCATCTAATATATGTATGATAAAATTGAGGATTACATAAGATAATTGATAAAATTGAAATTTTATTTAGAAAAATACTCAGAAAAAATGATCTGCATGAAAATACAAAGGAACTGGTCACATTTTGTGATAGAACTGAAGATTTTCATGTAACATGCATAATAAAATTAGGATTACATAGGATAACTGATAAAATTGAAGAATGCCTTTGAAAAACCTCAGATAGGCAATGATAGGCATACAAATATAATTATCACATAATTTAGAAAAGAAGTTGAGATATTACTGATAAAACTGAAGATATTGTATAACATGTTTCATATAAAATAAGGGAAATTCATAGTAAAAAATTTAAAATTGAAGATGTTTGTAGTAATTTTCACAGATACAATGGTATGCATGCAAATACAATTAGAATGTAATTGCAAAAAGAAATGGAAACATTTTCCTATAAAACTGAAGATTTTCCTCTAACATATGTATCATAAAATTGAGGATAACTTATGGACATTCATGAAATTGAAGCTTTTTTTGTAAAAAAAAAAAAAAAACCTCAGATGCAATGATAAGTATAAAAATACAATTAGAAAACAATTCAAAAAAGAAGAGGAGACATTTTCTGATAAAACTGAAGATTTTTATCTAACAAGTATGTTAAAATTGAGAATTACATAGGATAATTTATAAAATTGAAGATTTATTCAGAAAAAAAAACTCAGATACAATGACAGGCATAAAAATACTATTAGAATACAATTGACAAATGATCTGGTGACATATTCTGTTAATTCTGAAACTTTACATCTACCTTATGGATGATAACATAGGAAAATTGATAAAATTAAAGATTTTTTGATACATTTTCAGATTCAATGAAAGGTATACAAATGCAACTATATATGAGTGAAAAAAATTGGAGATATTTTCTGAAAAACCTGAAGACTTTTGTCTACAATTTCTGATTAAATTATGGAAATTCATATGAAATTGTGAAAGTGTGAAAATTTTTGTGGTAATTTTCACAGATACAATGGTTGGCATACAAATAAATAATATAGTTCAAAAAGGAACTGGAGATATTTTCTGATAAATCTGACGAATTTTGAATGATATATATCTGATATAAGTATGGAAATTCTTAGAAAAAATGTAAAAATTTGAAGATTTTTGTGGTAATGTTCACAGATACAACGGTAGGCTTACAAACACAACTAGAATGTAATTGAAAAAAAGGAATAGAGACATTTTCTGATAAAACTGAAAATTTTCATCTAACATGTATGTTAAAATTGAGGATTGCATAAGGTAACTTATAAAATTGTAGGTAGTTTGGAAAATGAAAATGCAGATACAAGGATAGGCATACAAATACAACTAGAGTATTATTGAAAAGGGAATAGGAGACATTTTCTTATAGAACTGAATATTTTCATCTAACATATATGATAGAATTGTGGATTACATAAGATAATTGATAAAATTGAAGATTTATTTGGAAAAATACTCAGATACAATGATCTGCATACAAATACAATTAGAATATAATTGAAATAGAAAGTGGAGATATTTTCTTATAGAACTGAAGCTTTTCATCTAAAATATGGATGATAAAATTGAGGATTTTATAGGATAACTGATAAAATTTTAGAATTTTTTGAAAAAGCACTCTGATACACTGACGTGAATCCAAATAGAATTATCAGATAATTAAAAAGGGAAGTGGAGATATTTCTGGCAGAACTCAAGGTTTTAATCTTACATATGTGTCATAAAATTGAGGATTACACATGATAATTGATAAAATTGAAGATTTTTTTGGAAAAAACTCAGATACAATGATATGCATGAAAAAGAATTATAACATATTTGAAGATAAGGTAGAGACATCTTATGACGAAACTGAATATTTCATATGACATATTACTGATAAAGTAAGGGAAATTCAGAGAAAAAATTTCAAAATTGAAAATTTTTGTGGTAATTTTCACAGATACATTTATAGGCATACAAATACAATTAGAATGTAATCTAAAAATGAAGAGGAGACATTTTTGTTTAAAATTGAAGATTTTCCTCTGAAATATCTAGGATAAAATTGAGGATAACAAGATAATTTATAAAAGTGAAGATTTTTTTTAAAACAAAAACTCAGATACAAGGATAGGCAAACAAATACATTTAGAGTATATTTGAAGGAGGAAGTGGAGACATTTTCATATAAAATGAAAGATTTTCATATAACATATATATATGATAAAATGCGGATATCATAAGGTAATTTATAATATTAAAGATTTTTTGGAAAAACACTCATACAAAGGTAGGCATAGAAATTCATTTAGAATACAATGGAAAAAAGGAAGTGAAGATATTTTCTGAAAAACT
This sequence comes from Apodemus agrarius, assembly GCA_964023405.1. NCBI lineage: Eukaryota > Metazoa > Chordata > Mammalia > Rodentia > Muridae > Apodemus > Apodemus agrarius. The sequence continues at coordinate 104,704,466 of OZ030016.1, forward strand.
GAAGTTTTCATTTAACCTATTTATGATAAAATTGAGGATTACTCAATTAATATAGTCGAAGATTTATTTGGACAAAACTCAGATACAATACAATTAGGCTTAAAAATACAATTAGAATATAACTAAAAGAGACGTGGAGTCATTTTCATATAAAACCGAGGAGTTTCATCTAATATATGTATGATAAAAATGAGGATAACATAACATAACTAATAAAATTGAATTTTTTTTAAAAAAAAACCTCAGATACCTTGATAGGAATAAAATACAAATAGAATGAAATTGAAAAGCGAAATGGAGACATTTTCAAAGTAATAAAGATTTTCATCTAACATGTATAATAAAATTGAGGAAAACATAAGATAATGTATAAAATTGAAGATTTTTTGAAAAAGGCTCAAATACAATTATAGCCATACAAATATAATTAGAATTCAATTGAAAAGAGAAGTGGAGACATTTTATGATAGAACTGAGAATTTTCATCCAAAATCACATAATAAAATTGTGGATTACATAGGATCTGATCAAATTGAAGATATTTTTTTGGAAAAATCTCACATAAAATGATAGGAATACAAATAGAATTATCAGATAATTGAAAAGGAAGTGGAGATATTTTCTGATAAAACTAAAGATTTTGTATAACATATTTCTGATAAAGTAAGGGAAATTCATAGGAAAAATTTAGATTTTCATCTAAAATATGCATGATAACATTAAGGATTACATAGGATAACATAAGATAACATAAAATTTAACATTTTTTAAAAAAACACTCAGATAAAATGATAGGCATCCAAATAGAATTAGAATGTAATTAAAAAGGGAAGTGGAGATATTTTCTGGTAGAACTGAAGATTTTAATCTAACATATGTATCATAAAATTGAGGATTACATATGATAACTGATGAAATTGATGATTTGGAAAAAACTCAGATAAAATGATAGGCATACAAAGAGAATTATCAAATTTTTAAAAATGAGGTAGAGACATTTTCTGACAAAACTTATGATTTCGTACAACATGTTACTGATAAAGTAAGGGAAAGTTATAGAAAAAAATTTAAAAATTGAAAATTTTTGTAGTAATTTTCACAGATACAATGGTAGGAATACAAATACAATTAGAATGCAACCTAAATATGAAGTGGAGATATTTTTATTTAAAAATGAAAATTTTCCTCTAAAATATCTGAGATAAAATTGAGAATAACTTTAGATAATTTATAATATTGAAGATTTTTTTTGAAAAAACTCAGATACAATGATAGGTATACAAATACATTTAGAATATAATTGAAGGAGGATGTGGAGACATTTTCATATAAAACAGAAGATTTTCACATAACATACCTATGATAAAATAAGGATACTATAAGGTAATTTTTAAAATTAAAGATTTTTTGGAACAAATACAAATGGAAAAGGAAGTAGCAATAATTTTTATAGAACTGAAGGTTTTCATCAAAAATATGCATGATAATATTGAGGATTACATAGGGTAACTGATAAATACAATGATAGCCATACAAATATAATTAGATTTCAATGATAGGCATACAAATAGAATTATCAGATTATATTGCAGATTATAGATTAAAATATTTGGTTCTATCATAAAATATCTCCACTTTTGTTTCAATTGAAATCTAATTATATTTGTATGGCTATCATTGTATTTGAGTTTTTTTTCAAAAACACCTTCAATTTTATACATACGCTTATGTTATCTTCAATTTTGTCATACATATGTTAGATTGCTGATGTGTTGTTCTCCTCTTGGGTGCTGTTGGACTCGTGGTGTATCTTCTGGTTCTGCCCGTTCAATCCAAGCAGCTGCCACCAAGATGGCCGCAGTTGTGCAGAGTGCAGGGTCCCACTCAGGGTGCAGAGCCCACGCCTAGTTGGGACCCAGTACCTGCTGCTCTGTCCAGATCCCTGCATGGCGGCCTTGAGTACCCATAGATCCCAAATTCTGGATATCACGTGTACCTGGTTCAGCTCTCTTAGTCCAGACAGCTGCAAGGAATCTGGCTGTGGCTGCAGGAAATGGGGAGTCCCAAAATTTTTATTTAAAATTGAAAATTTTCCTCTAAAATATCTATGATAAAATTGAGGATAAATTAAGGTAAATTATAAAATTGAAGATTTTTTTTAAAAAATACAATGTATCAGATACAATGATAGGCATGCAAATACATTGAGAATATAATTGAAGGGCAATGTGGAGACATTTTCATATAAAACTGAAGATTTTCATATAACATACATATGATTAAAATGAGGATATCATAGGGCAATTTATAAAATTAAAGATTTTTTTGAAGAACACTCAGATACAATGATAGGCATAAAAACACAATTAGAATACAATTGAAAAACAAACTGTAGACATTTTCTGATAAAACTGAAGATTTTGATCTAACATTGACCTAACATATGTATGATAACATAAAGGATTGCTATGGTAATTGGTAAAATTGAAGATTTATTTGGACAAAACTCAGACACAATGATAGGCATAAAATACAATTAGAATATAACTAAAAGAGACATGGAGAATTTTTCATATAAAACTTAATATTTTCATCTAATATATGTATGATAAAATGAGGACAACATACATAATTTATAAAATTGAATATGTTTTTTAAAAAACTCAGATACATTGATAGGCATATAAATAGAATTAGAATGTAATCGAAAAAGGAGATGGAAACAGTTTTGTAAATTAATGAAAAATTTCACCTTACATATGTATAAAATTAAGGATAACAAAAGATAATGTATAAAATTGAAGATTTTTTTGAAAAAAAAGTGGAGATATTTTATGATACAACCAAAGATTTTCATCTATAATCTGCATGATAAAATTGAGGATACATAGGCTATCTGATCAAATTGCATTTTTTTTGGAAAAATCTCACATACAATCATAGGCATACAAAGAGAATTAATTTTTTAAAAACTCAAATACAATGATAGCCATATAAAGATAATTAGAATTTAATTGAAATAGGAAGTGGAGACATTTTATGATAGAACTGAAGATTTTCATCTAAAATATGCTTGATAAAATTGAGGATTATATAGGATATCTGATAAAACTGAAGATTTTCTTTGATAAATCTCACATAAAATGATATGAATACAAATAGAGTTATCTGATATTTGAAAAGGAAGTGGAGACATTTTCTGATAAAACTAACAATTTCATAACATATTTCTGATAAAGTAAGGGAAATTCATAGGAAAACTTTAAAATTGAAGATTTTTGTGGTAATTTTCACAGAAATAATGGTACACATACAAATGAAATTAGAATGTACTTAAAAACAGAAGTGGAGTCATTTTCCTATGGATCTGAAGATATTCCTTTAACATATGTATGATAAAATTGAGGATAACTTAAGGTAATTTATGAAATTGAAAAAAATTTTTGAAAAAAACCTCAGATGCAGTGATCAGCATAGAAATAGAATAAGAGTACAATTGAAAAATGTCCTGAGTCCTCCAGAATTTCCCTGTCCAGTTTTATGAGGAACCGCCAGACTGATTTCCAGAGTGGTTGTACCAGGTAGCAGTCCCACCAGCAGTGGAGGAGTGCTCATCTTTCTCCACATCCTTGCCAACACGTGCTGTTTCCTGAGATTTAATCTTAGCCATTCTGACTGGTGTGAGGTGAAATCTCAGGGTTGTTTTGATTTGCATTTCTCTAATGACTAATGATGTTGAACATTTTTAAGGTGTTTCTCACCCATCCGAATTTCTTCAGGTGAAAAGTCTTTGATTAGCTCTGTACCCCATTTTTTGATAGGGTTATTTGGTTTTCTGGGGTCTAACTTCTTGAGTTCTTTGTATTCATTGGATATTAGCCCTCTGTAAGATGTAGGGTTGGTGAAGATCTTTTCCCAATTTGTTGGTTGCTGATTTGTTCTTTTGACAGTGTCTTTTGCCTTGCAGAAACTTTGTAACTTTCAAGGCCCTTACCTAAACACAGTAAAGCCAATTTACAGGAGACCAAAACATCCAGGAAATCCAGGACACAATGAGAAGACCAAACCTAAGGATTATAGGGATAGATGAGAGTGAAGATCTACAACTTAAAGGGCCAGCAAATATCTTTAACAAAATTATGGAAGAAAACTTTCCTAACTTAAAGAGAAAGATGCCCATGAATATACAAGAAGCCTACAGAACTCCAAACAGACTGGACCAGTACAGAAACACCTCCCGTCACATAATAATCAAAACCCCAAATGTACTAAACAAAGAAAGAATATTAAAGGCAGTAAGAGAAAAGGGCCAAGTAACATATAAAGGAAGACCTATCAGGATCACACCAGACTTCTCTCCAGAAACCATGAAAGCTAGAAGATCCTGGGCAGACCTCATGCAGACCCTAAGAGAAAACAAATGTCAGCCAAGACTACTATACCCAGCAAAACTCTCAATCAACATAGATGGAGAAATCAAAATATTCCATGACAGGACCAAATTTACACAATATCTTTCCACTAACCCAGCTCTACAAAGGATAATAGGAGGAAAACTCCAAAACAAGGAAGGGAATGGCACCCAAGAAAAAGCAAGACAGTAAACTTCTTCCATCAAACTCAAAGGAAGATAACTACTCAAAAACAAAAATAACATCAAAAATGTCAGGAAGTAATAATCTCTATTCCTTAATATCTCTTAACATCAATGGACTCAACTCCCCAATAAAAAGACATAGACTAACAGACTGGATACGGAAACAGGACCCTACATTTTGCTGCTTACAGGAAACACACCTCAGAGTCAAAGACAAACATTACCTTAGAGTAAAAGGATGGAAGACAATTTTGCAAGCAAATGGTCACAGGAAGCAAGCTGGAGTAGCCATTTTAATATCAGATAAAATTGACTTTCAACCCAAAGTCATCAAAAGAGACACAGAAGGTCACTTCCTGCTAGTCAAAGGAAGAATCGACCAAGAAGAACTTACAATTCTAAACATCTACGCTCCAAATGTAAGGGCACCCTCATTTGTAAAAGAAACCTTACTAAAGCTCAAAGCACACATTGCACCTAACACAATGATTGTGGGGGACCTCAATACTCCACTATCTACAGTGGACCAACCAGGAAAACAGAAACTAAACAGAGACACAGAGAAACTCATCGAAACTTTGGAGCAATTGGATTTAACAGATATATATAGAACATTTCACCCTAAAGCAAAAGACTATACCTTTTTCTCAGCCCCTCATGGTACCTTCTCCAAAATCCACAATATAATTGGACACAAGACAGATCTCAACAAATATAAAAAGATTGAACTAATCCCATGCCTCTTATCAGATCACCATGGAGTAAGAGTGTTCTTCAATAGCAACAAAAACAACAGAAAATCCCCATACGCTTGGAGGCTGAACAATATTCTACTCAATGATACCTTAGTCCAGGAAGAAATAAAGAAAGAAATCAAAGAATTCTTAGAACTTAATGAAAATGAAGGCACAACATACCCAAATCTATGGGACACAATGAAAGCAGTGCTTAGAGGAAAACTCATAGCCCTGAGTGTCTCCAAAAAGAAACATGAGAGAGCATATACTAGCAACTTAATGGCGCACTTGAAAGCTCTGGAACAAAAAGAAGCAATTTCACCCAGGAGGAGTAGAAGACAGGAAATCATCAAACTCAGGGCTAAAATCAATCAAGTTGAAACAAAGAGAACCATACAAATAATCAACAAAACCAGGAGCTGGTTCTTTGAGAAGATCAACAAGATAGATAAACCCCTAGCCAGACTTACTAAAGGGCACAGAGACAGTATTCAAATTAACAAAATTAGAAATGAAAAGGGAGATATAACAACAGAAACTGAGGAAATTCAAAAAATCATCAGATCCTACTACAAAAACCTATACTCAACACAACTGGAGAATCTGGAGGAAATGGACAATTTCCTAGACAGTTACCAAATATCAAAATTAAACCAGGATCAAATAGATCGTCTAAACAGACCCATAACCCCCAAAGAAATAGAAGGGGTCATAGACAGTCTTCCAACCAAAAAGAGCACAGGACCAGCCGGTTTTAGTGCAGAATTCTATCAGACCTTCAAAGAAGTCCTGATACCGATACTCTTCAAATTATTCCACAAAATAGAAACAGAAGGAACACTACCCAACTCATTCTATGAAGCCACAATTACCCTGATACCAAAACCACACAAAGATCCAACTAAGAAAGAGAACTACAGGCCAATTTCTCTTATGAATATCGATGCAAAAATACTAAACAAAATACTTGCCAACCGAATCCAAGAACACATCAAAACGATCATTCACCATGATCAAGTTGGCTTCATCCCAGGGATGCAGGGATGGTTCAATATACGGAAATCCATCAACGTAATCCACTACATAAACAAACTCAAAGAAAAAAAACCACATGGTCATCTCATTAGATGCTGAAAAAGCATTTGACAAAATTCAGCATCCTTTCATGCTAAAGGTCCTAGAAAGAACAGGAATTCAAGGCCCATATCTAAACATAGTAATCTATGCAGATCATTGTATCTGAAGTTTTTCCAAATAAATCTTCAATTTTATAAATTATCTTTTGCAATCCACAATTTTATCATACATATGTTAGATGAAAATCTTCAGTTATTTCCAAAATTTCTCCTCTTCCTTTTTCAATGATATTTAGTTGTATATGTATGCCTATCCTTGTATCTGTGTTTTGTTTTCCAAAATATCTTCAATTTTATAAACTACCTTATGTAATCCTCAATTTCAACATACAGGTGTTAGATGAAAATCTTCAGTTTTATCAGAAAATATCTCTTGTCCTTTTTAAAATTATATTCTAATTGTGTTTGTAAGCCCATTATTGTATCTATGAAAATTACCACAAAAATCTGCATTTTACTGTTTTCTTATGAATTTCTATAATTTTTTGATAAATGTTATACAAAATTCTTCACATTTATCAGAAAATATCTCCATTTCCTTTTTCAAGTTTATTATTTATTAGTATGCCTACCATTGTATCTGTGATAATTACTACAAAAATTTTCATATTTTCCAGATTTCTTATGAATTTCCCTAATTTTATCAGATATATGTTATGCAAAATTCCTCAGATTTATCAGAAAATATCTCCACTTCCTTTTTCAACTATATTATTATTTATTTGTATGCCAAACTTTATATCTGTGAAAAGTACCACAAAAATCTTTAAATTTTCACATGAATTTCCATAATTTATTCAGATATCTTATATGAAAAATTTCAGTTTTATCAGAAAATGTCTCCACTTTCTTTTTGACTTATTTATAGTTGTATTTGTATGTCTTTCATTGTATTTCAGATTTTTCTCAAAAATCTTCAACTTTATCAATTTTCCTTTGCTATCCATTTTATCACGCATAATTTAGATGTAAAGCTTCATAATTAAGAGAATATGTCTCCAGGTCTTTTTTTCAATTGTATTCTAATTGTTTTTGTATGCCTATCATTGTATCTGAAGCTTTTTCTGAATAAATCTTTAATTTTATCAATTATTCTATATAATTCTCACTTTACTCATGCATGTTAGAAAAAAATCTTCAGTTTTATCAGAAAATGTCTCCCCTTCCTTTTTAAATTGTATTCTAATTGTATTTGTATCCTTATCATTGCATCTGAGTTGTTTTTTTTTCAAAGAAATCGTCAATTTCATGCATTAACTTAAGTTATCCTCAATTTTATCATGCATATGTTAGAGGAAAATCTTCGGTTTTATAGGAAAATGTCTCCACTTCTTTTTGCACATACATTCTAATTGTATTTGTATGTGTATCTTTGTATCTGTGAAAATTACCACAAAAAATCTTCAATTTTTAAAATTTTTCCTATTAATTTCTCTTATTTGATACAAAGCATGTTATATGAAATCTTCTCTTTTGTAAGAAAATATCTCCACTTCCTTTTTCAATTATGTGATAATTGTATTTTTATGTCTATTATTGTATCTGAGATTATTCAAAGAATATCTTAAATTTTATCAGTTATCCAAAGTAATCCTCAATTTTATCATACATATGTTAGATGAAAATATTCAGTTCTATCACAAAATTTGTCCAGCGCATTTTTAAATTGTATTCTAATTGTATTTGTATGTCTATCATTATATCCGAATTTTCATTTTCAAAAATATCTTCAGATATAAAAATTATCATATGTTATTTTCAATTTTATCATATATATCTTAGATGAAAATATTCAGTTTTCTACAAAAATGTCTCCACCTCCTTTTCAATCATATTCTAATTGTATTTGTATGCCTATCATTGTATCTGAGATTTTTCTAGAGAATATCTTCAATTTAATCAGTTATCCTATGTAAGCCTCAATTTTATCATACATATGTTAAATAAAAATCTTCAGTTTTATGAGAAAATCTTTTCTTACTTTTGCAAATGAATTCTAATAGTTTTTGTAAGCGTATCATTGAACCTGAGGTTTTTTTTTTGCAAAAATATCATCAATGTTATAATTTATCCTAAGTTTTCCTCAATTTTATCACATATATGTTAGAGGAAAATATTCAGTTTTATAGGAAAATGGCTCCACTTCCTTTTTCAATTACATTCTAATTTTATTTGTATGCTTATATATGTATCTGTGAAAATTACCACAAAAATGTCTCCATGTCTCTTTTATTTGTATTCTAATTGTATTTTATGCCTTTCATTTTATCTGAGTTTTGTCCAAATCTTCAATTTCATCAATTACCCTAGTAATCCTTTATTTTATCATATATATGTTAGATGAAAATCTTGTTTTATCAGAAAATGTCTTCACTCCGTTTTTCAGTTGTACTCTAATTGTATTTCTATGCCTATCATTGTATCTGAGTGTTTTTCCAAAAAATCTTTAATTTTATAAATTACCTTATGATATCCTCATTTTATCATATGTAGGTTATATGAAAATCCTCCGTTTTATATGAAAATGTCTCCATTTCATTCTTCAGTTATATTCTAAATGTTTTTATATGCCTATCATTTTATCTGAGATTTTTCCAAAACAGTCTTCAATTTTATCAGATATCCTATGTAATCCTCAATTTTGTCATGCATATTTTAGATGAAAATATTCAGTTCTATCATAAAATATCTCCACTTCCTTTTTCAATTTAATTCTAATAATATTTGTATGTCTATCATTGTATTTGTGTTCCAACATAAATATCTGTTATTTCATACATTATCTTATGGTATCCTCAATTTCAACATACATATGTTAGATGAAAATCTTCTTTACGAAAATGTCACCACTTCAACTTTCAATTACATTCTAATTGTATTTATATGCCTATCACTATATATGTGTTCTTTTGAATAATATTCAATGTTAAAAAATCTTATGTTATCCTCATTTTTATTATACATACATTAGAGGAAAATCTCCAATTTTATATGAAAATGTCTCCATGTCTGTTTGAGTTATATTCTAAATGTATTTTTATGCCTATCATTGTATCAGGTTCTTCAAGTAATTATTCAATTTTATCAATTACCCTATTCATCCTCTATTTTATCATACTTATATTAGATGAAAATCTTCAGTTTTTTCAGGAAATTTATCCACTTTGTTTTTCAATTGTATTCTAATTGTATTTTTCTGCCTATCATTTTATCTGTGTTTTTTAAATATTCAATTTTATAAATTATGTTGTTATCCTCATTTTTATTATACACACATTAGATGAAAATCTTCAGTTTTAGATGAAAGTGTCTCCATGTCTGTTTGAGTTATATTCTAATTGTGTTTTTATGCCTATCAATGTATCTGAGTTTTGTACAAATAAAGCTTCAATTTTATCAATTACCCTAGTAATACTCTATTTTATCACACATATGTTAGATGAAAATCTTCAGTTTTATCAGAAAATGTCTCTACTTCATTTTTCAATTGTATTCTAATTGTATTTCTATACCTATCATTGTATCTGAGCTTTTTGTACCAAATAATCTTTAATTTTATAAATTCCCTTATGACATCCTCAATTTATCTTCAGTTGTATATGAATGTTTACATATGTTAGATGTATATCTTCATTACTTTACGAAAATGTCTCCATTTCCATTTTCCATTACATTCTAATTGTATTTATATGCCTATCAATATATCTGAGTTTTTTTAAATATTCAATTTTTTAAATTATGTTATGTTGTCCTCATTTTTATCATACATATATTAGATGAAAATCTTCTCTTTTATATGATGATGTCTCCATGTTCCTTTTAGTTACATTCTAATTGTATTTCTATGCCCATCATTATATCTGAGTGTTTTTCCAAAACAATCTTTAATTTTATGAATTTCCTTATGATATTCTCATTTTATCATACATATGTTATATGAAAATCTTCTGGTATATATGAAAATGACTCCACTTCCTCCTTCTATTATATTGTAAATGTATTTGTATGCCTATCATTGTATCTGAGTTTTTTCAAAACATCCTCTATTTTATAAATTACCTTAAGTTATCATCAATTTTATTATAGATATTTTAGAGGAAAATCTTCAATTTCAAATAAAAATGTCTCCACTTCATTTTTAGATTACATTCTTTTTTTTCACTTGTATTTTTTTATTTATACTTTTTTTGTTTTGTTTTGTTTTAGTTATTTTTATTTTCTATATTCTATGTTTACATTCCAAAGGTTTTTCCCTTTCCCAATTACCCCCCACCATATGTCCCATAATTCCTCTCCCCCCTGCTATTCCCCACTCATTCCCCCCCCACACACACGATTTCTCTGTTCTGGGTCTACAATACTGGATCCAATCTTTACAGGCCCAGGGTCCTCTCCATTCTTCTTCTTGGAAGTCATTTGACTTGCTAATTGTGTCTTGAGTATTTAGGGCTTCTGGGCTCATTAATATCCGCTTATGAGTGATTGCATTTCATGTGTATTCTTTTGTGATTGGGTTAGGTCACTTAGGATGATATTTTCCAGATCTAACCATTTACCTACAAATTGCATGAGTTCATTATTTTTAATTGCTGAGTAGTACTCCATTGTATAAATATACCACATTTTCTGTATCCATTCCTCTTTTGAGGGATATCTGGGCTCCTTCCAATTTCTGGCTATTATAAACACGGCTGCTATAAACATAGTGGAGCATGTGTCTTTATTGTATGCAGAGGAATCCTCTGGGTATATGCCCAGGAGTGTTATGCCAGGGTCCTCTGGAAGTGACATGCCCAATTTTCTGAGGAACCGCCTCACTGATCTCCAGAGCAGTTTTACCATTTTGCAATCCCACCAACAGTGGAGGAGTGTTCCTCTTTCTCCACATCCTCACCAGCACCTGTTGTCTCTTGAGTTTTTAATCTTAGCCATTCTGACTGGTGTGAGGTGGAATCTCAGGGTTGTTTTGATTTGCATTTCTCTGATGACTAATGATGTTGAACATCTCTTAAGGTGTTTCTCGGCCATCCACATGTCTTCTGGTGAAAATTATTTGTTTAGCTCTGTACCCCATTTTTTGATAGGGTTATTTGGTTCTTTGCGGTCTAACTTCTTGAGTACTTTGTATATATTGGATATTAGCCCTCTGTCGGATGTGGGGTTGGTGAAGATCATTTCCCAATTTGTTGCTTGCCGTTTTGTCCTTCTGACAGTGTCCTTTGCCTTACAGAAAGTTTGTAATTTTATGAGGTCCCATTTTTCAATTCTTGATCTTAGAGCATAAGCTATTGGTGTTCTGTTCAGGAAATTTTCCCCTGTGCCCATGTCCTCCAGGGTCTTCCCATATTTCTTTTCTAATAGTTTCAGTGTGTCTGGTTTTATGTGGAGGTCCTTGATCCACTTGGAGTTGATCTTAGTACAAGGAGATAAGAGTGGGTCAATTCGGATTCTTCTGCATGTTGACCTCCAGTTGAACCAGCACCATTTGTTGAAAAGGCTATCTTTTTTCCACTGGATGGTTGTGGCTCCTTTATCAAAGGTCAAGTGACCACAAGTCTGTGGGTTCATTTCTGGGTCTTCAATCCTATTCCATTGATCTACCTGCCTGTTGCTGTACCAATACCATGGAGTTTTTAACACAATTGCTCTGTAGTACTGCTTGAGGTCAGGGATATTGATTCCCCCAGAAGTCCTTTTATTGTTGAGAATAGTTTTAGTTATCCTGGGTTTTTTGTTGCTCCAGATGAATTTGAGAATTGCTCTTTCTACATCTATGAAGAATTGATTTTGGATTTTGATGGGGATTGCATTGAATCTGTAGATTGCTTTTGGCAAGATGGCCATTTTTACTATATTGATCCTGCCAATCCAGGAGCAAGAAATATTTTTCCATCTTCTGAGGTCTTCTTCGATTTCTTTCTTCAAGGACTTGAAGTTCCTGTCATACAGATCTTTCGCTTGTTTGGTTAGAGTTACGCCAAGGTACTTTATGTTGTTTGTGGCTATTGTGAAGGGTGTTATTTCCCTATCTTCTTCCTCAGCTTGCTTGTCCTTTGAGTACAAGAAGGCCACTGACTTGCTTGAGTTAATTTTATAACCAGCCACTTTGCTGAAGTGGTTTATCAGCTGTAAGAGTTCTCTGGTGGAGTTTTTTGGATCGCTTAAGTACACTATCATATTGTCTGCAAATAGTGATAGTTTGACTTCTTCCTTTCCAATTTGTATCCCTTTGACTTCCTTATGTTGTCTAATTGCTCTCGCTAGAACTTCAAGTACTATATTGAAGATATGGAGAGAGAGGGCAGCCTTGTCTAGTCCCTGATTTTAGTGGGATTGCTTAAAGTTTCTCTCCATTTATTTTGATGTTGGCTACTGGTTTGCTGTAGATTGCTTTTACTATGTTTAGGTATGGGCCTTGAATTCCTGCTCTTTCCAAGACTTTTAGCATGAAAGGATGCTGAATTTTGTCAAATGCTTTTTCAGCATCTAATGAGATGACCATGCGGTTTGTTTTTTTTAGTTTGTTTATGTAGTGGATTACATTGATGGATTTCCGTATATTGAACCATCCCTGCATCCCTGGAATGAAGCCTACTTAATCATGGTGAATGATCGTTTTGATATGCTCTTGGATTCGGTTGGCAAGAATTTTATTTAGTATTTTTGCGTCAATATTCATAAGAGAAATTGGCCTGTAGTTCTCTTTCTTTGTTGGATCTTTTTGTGGTTTAGGTATCAGCGTAATTGTGGTTTTGAAGAACGAGTTGGGCAGTGTCCCTTCTGTCTCTATTTTGTGGAATAGTTTGAAGAGTATTGGTGTTAAGTCTTTGTTGAAGGTCTGGTAGAATTCTGCACTAAAACCATCTGGTCCCGTACTTTTTTTGGTTGGGAGGCTTTCTATAACCCCTTCTATTTCTTTGGGGGTTATGGGACTGTTTAGCTGATCTACTTGATGCTGATTTATTTTTGGTATTTGGTATCTGTCTAGGAAATTGTCCATTTCCTCCAGGTTCTCCAGTTGTTTTGAGTATAGGCTTTTGTAGTAGGATCTGATGATCTTTTGAATTTCCTCCATTTCTCTTGTTATATCCCCCTTTTCATTTCTAATTTTGTTAATTTGGATACTGTCTCTGTGCCCTTTGGTTAGTCTAGCTAAGGGTTTATCTATCTTGTTGATTTTCTCAAAGAACCAGCTCTTGGTTTTGTTGATTCTTTGTATGGTTCTCTTTGTTTCTACTTGATTGATTTCAGCCCTTAGTTTGATGATTTCCTCTCTCCTACTCCTCCTGGGTGAGTTAGCTTCTTTTTGTTCCAGGGCCTTCAGTTGTGCTGTTAAGTTGCTAGTGTATGCTCTCTCCAGTTTCTTTTTGGAGGCACTCAGGGCTATGAGTTTTCCTCTTAGCACTGCTTTCATTGTGTCCCAAAGATTTGGGTAGGTCGTACCTTCATTTTCATTGAAGTCTAAAAAAGCTTTGATTTCTTTCTTTATTTCTTCCTTGACCAAGGTGTCATTGAGTAGAGTATTGTTCAGTTTCCATGTGTATGTGGGCTTTCTGTTGTTCTTCTTGCTATTGAAGACCACTTTTAGTCCATAGTGATCCGATAGGAGACATGGGATTAGTTCGATCTTCTTGTATTTGTTGAGGTCTGTCTTGTGACCAATTTTATGATCAATTTTTGAGAAGGTACCGTGCGGTGCTGGGAAAAAGGTATATTACTTTGCTTTAGGATGAAATGTTCTATATATATCTGTTAAATCCAATTGGTCCAAAGCTAAAATTTGTTTCACTGTGTCTCGGTTTAGTTTCTGCTTTCCTGATCGTTCCATTGAGGAGAGTGGAGTGTTGAAGTCACCTACAATTATTATGTTAGGTGCGATGTGTGCTTTAAGCTTTAGTAAGGTTTCTTTTACAAATGAGGGTGCCCTTACATTTGGCGCATAGATGTTCAGTATTGAGAATTCTTCTTGGTGGATTTTCCCTTTGACAAGCAGGAAGTGACCTTCTGTGTCTCTTTTGATGACTTTAGGTTGAAAGTCAATTTTATCTGATATTAGAATGGCTACTCCGGCTTGTTTCCTGGGACCATTTGCTTGTAAAATTGTCTTCCAGCCTTTTACTCTAAGACAGTGTTTGTCTTTGACACTGAGATGTGTTTCCTGTATGCAGCAAAATGTAGGGTCCTGTTTCCGTATCCAGTCTGTTAGTCTGTGTCTTTTTATTGGGGAATTGAGTCCATTGATATTAAGAGATATTAAGGAATAGTAATTATTACTTCCTGACATTTTGGGCGTTATTTTTGTTTGTTTGTTTGTTTGTATTTGAGTGGTTCTCTTCTTTTGGATTGGATGAGATGGGGTTTCTATCTTGTTTCTTTTGGGGTGTTGTTTCCCCCCTTGTGTTGGTATTTTCCCCCTATTATCCTTTGTAGGGCTGGGTTTGTAGATAAGTATCGTGCAAATTTGGTTTTGTCGTGGAATACCTTGGTTTCCCCATCTATGGTGATTGAGAGTTTTGCTGGGTATAGTAGTTTTGGCTGAAGTTTGTGTTCTCTTAGGGTCTGCATGAGGTCTGCCCAGGATCTTCTAGCTTTCATGGTCTCAGGTGAGAAGTCTGCTGTAATTCTTATAGGTTTTCCTTTATATGTTACTTGTCCTTTTTCTCTTGCTGCCTTTAATATTCTTTCTTTGTTTAGTACATTTGGGGTTTTGATTATTATGTGACAGGAAGTATTTCTGTTCTGGTCCAGTCTATTTGGGGTTCTATATGCTTCTTGTATATTCATGGGTATCTCTTTCTTTAGGTTGGGGAAGTTTTCTTCCATAATTTTGTAGGAGATATTTGCTGGCCCTTTAAGTTGTAGATCTTCATTCTCATCCATCCCCATAATCCTTAGGTTTGGTCTTCTCATTGTGTCCTGGATTTCCTGAATGTTTTGGGTTACCAGCTTTTTGCACTTTGCATTTTCTTTAATTGTTGAATCCATGGTTCCTATGGTATCTTCAGCATCTGAGATTCTGTCTTCTATCTCTTGTATTCTATTGTTGATATTTGCATCTATGACTCCTGATTTCGTCCCCAGGTTTTCTATCTGCAATGTTGTCTCCCTTTGCGATTTCTTTGTTGTTTCTACTTCTGCTTTTAGATTCTATATGGTTTTGCTCAGATATTTCAGTTGCTTGTTCATGTTTTCCTGTAATTCTTTAAGGGATTTTTGTGTTTCCTCTTTTATGACTTCTGCTTGATGACCCATGTTCTCTTATATTTCTTTAAGTGATTTTTGTTTCTCCCCCTTATTGGGATTTATTTTTTGCTCTATATTCTCCTGGATTTCTTTAAGTGATTTTTGTGTCTGCCTTATATGGGCTTCTAGTTTTTGATCTATTTTCTCCTCTATTACTTTAAGAAATTTATCTAAGTGATCCTCAATCTGCATCTTTACCAGTGATTTTAGATCTGAGTCTTGTTTTTCTGGTGCGTTGAGATATCCGAGATTTAATTGTGTTTGCCTTGTAAGGGCTTCTAGCTTTTGTTCTATTTTCTCATGTATTACTTTAAGAGATTTATCTAAGTGTTCCTCTATCAGCAACCTGACCAGTGATTTTAGATCTGAGTCTTGTTTTTCTGGTGTTTCGGGGTATCTAAGATTTATTGCTGTCAGGGAACTGGGTTCGGATGCCGCCATACTGCTTTGATTTCTGTTAGTAACGATCTTATGTTTGCCTTTTGCCATCTGGTTAACTCTGGTGTTTGTTGGTCCTGTAGTTACTAGCTGGTGCTTGACCCTCCTGTGGGCTCGAAAGACTATTTTCCAGTGTCTGGGACACCTGAACTACTGCCCTGTAGGGCTTCTGCTCACAGATTGCTGACAGGTGGCAAGAGTCTCCGGAGGTCTTAAACTCAGAATATCCCAGGTACTTGGTTCTGCCTGTTGGGCAGCTGCTCTGCACTGCTCCTGCTCAGGGTTTGCTGTCTGGTATCCTGTTTCCCCGGGGGTCTTAAGGTTGGGATATATCAGTTATCTGGTTCCGCCTGCTGGGTCTGAGCACCTGGCAAGCTGGCTGGGTCTGGCTTCCCTGCCACCAGCTGGATGGGAAGCTGCAGGCAAGATGGCGCTGCCAGCAGGGGGTTCGGGATCTGGCCTGCGAGCGCAGAGCACAGGCACGGCTGCTGTACCCCAAACCGCTACTCTATGCGCAGCTCCTGCTCCAGACCTGAGTCCCCGAAGGTCTTAAACTTGGGCTGTCTCGGGTACCTGGTTCTGCCGGCAGGGTCTGAGCACCTGGCAAGCTGGCTGGGTCTGGCTTCCCTGCCACCAGCTGGATGGGAAGCTGCAGGCAAGATGGCGCTGCCAGCAGGGGGTTCGGGGTCTGGCCTGCGAGCGCAGGCACGGCTGCTGTACCCCAAACCGCTACTCTGTGCGCAGCTCCTGCTCCAGACCTGAGTCCCTGAAGGTCTTAAACTCGGGCTGTCTCGGGTACCTGGTTCCGCCAGCAGGGTCTGAGCACCTGGCAAGCTGCCTGGGTCTGGCTTCCCTGCCACCGGCTGGATTTAGATTACATTCTAATTGTATTTGTATGCCTACAAAAGTACCACAAAAAATTTCAATTTTTATATTTTTCCTCTGATTTCCCTTACTTTATTAGTATGTTATAAGAAATTTTCAATATTCTCCGAAAATGTCTCCACTCATTTTCAAATATGTGATAATTCTATTTGTATGCCTATCATTGTATCTGAGTTTCTTTCCAAAAAACATCTACAATTTTATCAGTTTTCAAATGTAATCCTCAATTTTATGATATATATGATAGTTTAAAATCTTCAGCTCTACCAGAAAATATCTCCACTTCCATTTTCAATTATATTCTAATTATATTTCGATGCCTATGATTGTATCTGAGTTTTTCTCTAAAAAACTACAATTTTATCAATTATCCTATATAATCCTTAATTTTTATCATGCATATTTTAGATGAAAATCTTCAGTTCAATCAGAAAATATCTCCATTACCCTTTTCAATTATATTCTAATTTAATTTTTATGCAGATCATTGTATCTGAGTATTTTTTCAAATCAATCTACATTTTATCAGTTATCTCATAAAATTCTCAATTTTATCATACACACGTTAGATGAAAATCTTCAGTTCTTTACAAAAATGTGTTATCTTCATTTTTCAATAATACTCTATTTGTATTCTTATGCCTATCCTTGTATCTGAGATTTTGATTTCCAAAATATCCTCAATTTTGTAAATTATCTTATGTTATCCTCAATTTTTACATGCATATGTTAGATGAAAATCTTTAGTTTTATCAGAAAATGTTTCTATTCCTTTTTTTAAATTCGATATATTCTTTTTTTTATTTTCTATATTCTTTGTTTACATTCTGAAGGATTTCCCTTTTCCCATTTTCCCCTGCACCCTATGTCCCATAAGTCCACTTCCCCCCATGCCCCATCCCCTGCCTCCCACCTATTCCCCATTACCCCACCCCCGCCTTTTTTCTGTTCTGTTACTCTCCTAAAAAACGGGATCCAGTCTTTTCAGGACCAGGGTACTCTCTTTCCTTCTTCTTGGGAATCTTTTCATTTGCTAATTATGCCTTGAGTATTCGGAGGTTCTGGGTTTATTAATATCCACTTATCAGTGACTGCATTTCAGGTGTATTCTTTTGTGATTGGGTTAACTCACTTAGCATGATATTATCCAGATCAAACCATTTGCCTACAAATTGCATGAATACATTATTTTTAATTGCTGAGTACTATTCTACTATATAAATATACCACATTTTCTGTATCCATTCCTCCTTTGAGGGACATCTGTGTTCTTTCCAACTTCTGGCTATTATAAATAAGGCTGCTATGAATATATTGGAGCAAAACCAAGAGCTGGTTCTTTGAGAATATCAACAAGATAGATAAACCCTTAGCCACACTAACCAAAGGGCACAGAGACAGTTTCCAACTTAATAAAATTAGAAATGAAAAGGGGATATAACAACAGAAACTGCAGAAATTCAACAAATCATCAGATCCTACTACAAAAGCCTATACTCAACACAACTGGAGAATCTGGAAGAAATGGACAATTTCCTAGACAGATACAAAATTCCAAAATTAAATCAGGATCAATTAGATCAGTTAAACAGTCCCATAACTCCTAGAGAAATAGAAGGGGTTATAGGACGCCTTTCAACCAAAAAAAAAAAAAAGTACAGGACCAGATGTTTTAGTGGAGATTTCTTTCAGACTTTCAAAGAAGACCTAACACCAATACTCTTCAAACTATTCCACAAAATAGAAACAGAAGGAACCTGCCCAACTCGTTCTACAAAGCCACAATTATGCTGATACCAAAACCACACAAAGATTATACAAAGAAAGAGAACTATATGACAATTTTCTTTATGAATATTGATGCAAAAATACTAAATAAAATTCTTGCCAACCGAATCCAAGAGCACATCAAAACGATCATTCACCATGATCAAGTAGGCTTCATCCCAGGGATGCAGGGATGGTTCAACATACAAAAATTCTTCAATGTAATCCACTACATAAACAAACTAAAAGAAAAAAACCACATGGTCATACCATTAGATGCTGAAAAATCATTTGACAAAATTCAGCATCCTTTGACGCTAAAAGTCCTGGAAAGTACAGGAATTCAAGGCCCATACCTAAATATAGTAAAAGCGATATACAGCAAACCAGTAGCCAAGATCAAAATAAATGGAGAAACTTGAAGCAATCCCACTATAATCAGGGACTAAACAAGGCTGCCCTCTCTCTCCATATCTTTTCAATATAGTGCTTGAAGTTCTAGCGAGAGCAATTAAAAAACATAAGGAAGTCAAAGGGATACAAATTGGAAAGGAAGAAATCAAACTATCAATATTTTCAGATGACATCAAATTGTATTTAAGCAACCCAAAAAACTCCACCAGATTATTCCTACAGCTGATAAAAAACTTCAGCAAGTTAGCTGGTTATAAAATTATCTCAAGCAAATCAGTAGCCTTCCTATACTCAAAGGACAAGCAGGCTGAGAAAGAATTTAGGGAAATAACACCCTTCTCAATAGCCACAAACAATATAAAGTATCTTGGTGTGACTAACCAAACAAGTTAAAGATCTGTATGACAGGAATTTCAAGTCCTTGAAGAAAGAAATCGAAGAACTGAGGAAATGGAAAATTTTTCCATGCTCTTGGATTGGGAGGATCAATATAGTAAAAATGGCCATCTTGCCAAAAGCAATCTACAGATTCAATGCAATCCCCATCAAAATGCCAAATCAATTCTTCATAGATATAGAAAGAGCAATTCTCAAATTCAACTGGAATAACAAAAAACCCAGGATAGCTTAAACTATTCTCAACAATAAAAGGACTTCTGGGGAAATCAATATCCCTGTCCTCAAGCACTATTACACAGCAATTGTGTTAAAAACTGCATGTTATAGGTACAGCGTCAGGCAAGTAGATCAGTGGAATAGAATTGAAGACCCAGAAATGAACCCACAGACTTATGGTCACTTGATCTAGTCCTTTTTTTTAAATTACACTCTTATTGTGTTTGTAAGCCTATCATTGTATCTGTGAAAATTACCACAAATATCTTCAAATTTAACAGTTTTCCTATGAATTTCCTTAATTTTATCAGATATATGATATGCAAAATTCCAGTTTCATCAGAAAATATCTCCACTTCCTTTTGAACTATATTATTATTTATTTGTTTGACTACTTTTTTATCTGTGAAAATTACCACCAATATCTTCAAATTTTACCATGTTCACATGAATTTCCAAAAATTAGTCAGAAATGTTATATAAAAATACTCAGTTTTATCAATAAATGTCTGCACTTTGTTTTTCACTTATCTATAGTTGTTTTTGTATGCCTTTCATTGTATCTGAGATTTTAGCAAAAACATATTCATTTTTATCAGCTTTCCTTTGTTATATCCATTTTATCATCTATAAGTTAGATGCAAATATTCAAAATTAACATAATATGTCTCCACGTCCCTTTCACTTGTATTTTAATTGTATTTGTATGTCTATTATTGTATCGGAGAATTTTCTGAATATATCTTAATTATCAATTATCCTATGTAATTTTCAAATATTTTATACATTTGTTAAATAAAAATCTTCAGTTTTATCAGAAAATGTCTCCTCATCCTTTTAGAATTGTATTCTAATTGCATTTGTATACTTATCATTGCATCTGTTTTTTTTTAATTCTTCAATTTCATAAATTACCTTAATTTATCCTCAATTTTATCGTATATATGTTAGAGGAAAATCATCAATTTTATAGGAAAATGGCTCCACTTCCTATTTCAATTACATTCTAATTGTATTTATATGTGTACCTTTGTTTCTGTGAAGATTACCACAAAAATCTTCAATTTTAATTTTTATCCTATTAATTTCCTTTACTTTATCAGAAATATTTTATACGAAATCATTGGTTTTATCAAAAAATGTCTCCAAATCCATTTCAATAATCTGATAATTCTATTTGTATGCCTATCATTGTATGTGAGATTTTTCCAAAAAAATCTTCAATTTGATCAGATATCCTTTGTAATCCTCAATTTTATCATGCATATTTTAGATGAACTTCTTTAGTTCTATCATAAAATGTCTACACTTCTTTTTCAATTGAATTCTAAATAGATTTATATGGTTATCATTGTATTTGAGGGTTTTTTTATAAAAATGTTCAATTTTATACATTATCTTATGTTAGCTTCAAATTAATCATACATATGTTAGATCAAAATCTTCATTACTTTACGAAAATGTCTCCATTTACTTTTTCAATTACATTCTAATTGTATTTAATTGCCTATCAATGTATCTGAGTTTTCTAAAGATTATTCAATTATATATTGTTATGTCATCTTCATTTTTATAATACATATATTAGTTGATAATCTTCAGATTTTTATGAGAATGTCTCCCTGTCTTTTTTAGTTATAATCTAATTTTATTTTTATGTCTATCATTGTACCTGAGTTTTGTACAAATAATTCTTTAATTTTATCAATTACCTTAGTAATCCTTTATTTTATCATACATATGTTAGATGAAAATCTTCAGTTTTATCAGAAAATGTATCCAAGTCATTTTTCCATTGTATTCTAATTTTATTTCTATGCCTATCATTGTATCTGAGTGTTCTTCCAAAAAAAATCTTTAATTTTATAATTTAACTTATGATATTCTCATTTTATCGTATGTATGTTATATGAAAATCTTCAGTTTGATATGAAAATGTTTACACTCCTCCTTCAATTATATTCTAAGTATATTTGCATGCCTATCATTGTATCTGGTTTTTTTCAAAAACATCTTTAATTTTATAAATTATCTTAAGTTATCATTAAATTTATCATAGATATTTTAGAGGAAAATCTTCAATTTTGTAAAAAAACTGTCTCGACTTCATTTTTTGATTATATTCTAATTGTATTTGTATGCATACCACTCTATGTGAATATTAACAAAAAATTCAATTTTTAATTTTTCTTATGGATATCCCTTACTTTAACTGTTATATATTATATGAAATCTTCAGTTTTGTCAGAAAATGTCTTCACTTCATTTTCAAATATGTGATAATTCTATTTGTATGCCTATCATTGTATATGAGTTCTTTTTCTGAAAAAAATCTTCAATTTTGTCAGTTATCATATGTAATCCTCAATTTTCTGAAACATATGTTAGAATAAAATCTTCAGTTCTACCAGAAATATCTCCACTTCCCTTTACAATTATCTGATAATTCTATTTGGTGGCCTATCATTTGATCTGAGTGTTTTCTCAAAAAAAATCTAAAATTTTATCAGTTATCCTATGTAATCCCCAATATTATCATGCATATTGTAGAAGAATAGCTTCAGTTCTATCAGAATATATCTCAACTTTCCTTTTCAATTATATTCTCATTGTATTTGTATGCAGATCGTTGCATCTGAGTATTTTTTCAAATAAATCTTCAATTTTATCAATAATCTTATGAAATCCTCAATTTTATCATATATATGTTAGATGAAAATCTTCAGTTCTTTACAAAAATGTGTCCTCTTCCTTCTTCAATAATACTCTAGTTGTTTTTGTATGCCTATCCTAATATCTGTTTTTGTATACTAAAATATCTTCATTTTTATTAATTACATTATGTAATCCTCAATTTTAACACACATGTCAGAGGAAAATCTTCAGTTTTATCAGAAAATATCTCTATTCCTTTTTTCCTTTGCATTCTAATTGTGTTTGTAAGCCTATCATTGTATTTGTGAATATTAACATACATGTCAGATGAAAAACTTCAGTTTTATCAGAAAATGTCCCTATTTCATTTTTCAATTACATTCAAATTGTGTTTCTAAGCCTATCATTGTATCTGTGAAAATTACCACAAAAATCTTCAAATTTTACAGTTTTTCTATGAATTTCCATAATTATATAAGATATGTTATGCAAATTTCTTCAGGTTTATCAGAAAATATCTCCACTTCCTTTTTCAACTATATTATTATTTATTTGTATGCCAACCATTGTATCTGTGAAAATTATGACAAAAATCATCAAATTTTTACAATATCATATGAATTTCCATAATTTAATCATAAATGGTATACAAAAATCTTCAGTTTTATCAGAAAATGTCTCCACCTTTTTTCGTTTTTTTTTCAAGACAGGGTTTCTCTGTATAGCTCTGGCTGTCCTGGAACTCACTCAGTAGATAGGCTGGCCTTGAACTCAGAAATTCGCCTGCCTCTGCCTCCCAAGTGCTAGGATTAAAGGCATGTACCACCACTGCCCAGCTTCCACTTTCTTTTTCACTTATTTACAGTTGTATTTGTATGCCTTTCATTGTATATGAGATTTTATCACAAAATACTCAACTTTAATAATTTTCCTATGTTATAATAAATTATATCACCCATAAGTTAGATGTAAAGCTTCAGAATTAACAGAATATGTCTTCACGTCCTTTTTCAATTGTATTCTAATTGTACTTTTATGCCTATCATTGTATCCGAATTTTTTCCTGAATAAATCTCCAATTTTATAAATTATCCTATGTAATTCTCAATTTTACCATACATATATTAGATAAAAATCTTCAGTTTTATCAGAAAATATCTCCTCTTCCTTTTTCAATTGTATTCTAATTGTATTTGTATTCTTTTCATTGCTTCTGAGGTGCTTTTTCAAAAAAATCTTCAATTTCATGAATTAAGTTATCCTCAATTTTATGATACATATGTTAGAGTAAAATCTTCAGTTTTATAGGAAAATGTCTCTATTTCTTTTTGCAATTACATTCTAATTTATTGTATGCATACCATTGTATCTGTGAAAATTACCACAAACAACTTTAATTTTTAAATTTTTACTATGAATTTCCCTTATTTTATATGAAACATGTTATACGAAATCTTCAGTTTTATCAGAAAATATCTCCACTTCCTTTTTCCATTATATGCTAATTGTATTTGTATGCCTGTCATTGTATCTGAGATTTTTTAAACAAAATCTTCAATTTTATCAGTTATCCTATGTAATCTTCACTTTTATCATACATATGTTAGATGAAAATCTTCAGTTCTATCACAAAATGTGTCCAGTACCCTTTTCAATTGTATTCTAATGGTGTTTGTATGCCTATCATTGTATCTGAGTTTTTATTTCAAAAAATATTCAGATTTAAACATTATCTTATGGTATGCTCAATTTTGTTGATTTTCTCAAAGAACAAGCTCCTACATTTGTTGATTCTTTGTATAGTTCACTTTGTTTCTACTTGATTGATTTCAGCCCTTAGTTTGACGATTTCCTGTCTTCTACTCCTCCTGGGTGAATTAGTTTCTCTTTGTTCCGGGCTTTTCAGGTGTGTTGTTTAGCTGATAGTGTATGCTCTCTCCATTTTCCTTTTGGGGGCACTCAGGACTATGAGTTTTCCTCTTAGCATTACTTTCATTTTGTCCCATAGATTTGGATAAGTTGTACTTTCATTTTCATTGAATTGTAAAAAGTTTTTGATTTCTTTATTTCTTCCTTGACCAAGGTGTCATTGAGTAAAGTATTGTTCAGTTTCCATGTGTATGTGGGCTTTCTGTTGTTTTTC
Organism: Apodemus agrarius; assembly: GCA_964023405.1. Taxonomy (NCBI): domain Eukaryota; kingdom Metazoa; phylum Chordata; class Mammalia; order Rodentia; family Muridae; genus Apodemus; species Apodemus agrarius. Next base: position 104,729,096 of record OZ030016.1, read on the forward strand.
TTGCTATTGAAAAACACTTTTATTCCACAGTGATCTGATAGGCATGGGATTAGTTCGATCTTCTTGTATTTGTTGACATCTGTCTTGTGACCAATTATATGATCAATTTTGGAGAAGGTATCATGTGGTGCTAAGAAAAAAGGTCTATTCTTTTTCTTTGGGATGAAATTTTATCTATCTATCTATCTATCTATCTATCTGTCTGTCTGTGTGTGTGTGTGTGTGTGTGTGTGTGTGTGTGTGTGTGTGTGTGTTAAATCCAATTAGTTTCACTATGCCCCTGTTTAGTTTCTGGTTTCCTGATCGGTCCATTGATGATAGTGGAGTGTTGAATTCACACACAATTATTGTGTTAGGTGTAATTTGTGCTTTAAGGTCTAGTAGAGTTTCTTTTGCCAATGAGGGTGCTCTTGCATTTGGAGAATAGTTGTTCAGTATTGAGAGTCCTTCTTGGTAGATTTTTCCTTTGACCAGCAAGAAGTGACATTCTGTGTCTCTTTTGATGACTTTAGGTTGAAAGTAAATTTTATCTGATATTAGAATGCCTACTTCAGCTTCTTTCCTGAGACCATTAGCTTGTAAAATTGTCTTCCAGCCTTTTACTCTAAGGTAGATTTTGTCTTTGACACTGAGATATGTTTCCTGTATGCAGCAAAATGTAGGGTCCTGTTTCCATATCCAGTCTGTTAGTCTATGTCTCTTTATTGGGGAATTGAGTCCATTGATGTTAAGAGATATTAAGGAATAGTAATTATTAATACCTGACAATTTTGACATTATTTTTGTATATTTGAGTGGTTATCTTCTTTTTCATTTGATGATAGGGGGTATCTATCTTGATTCTTCTGGGGTGTTGTTTCCTTCCTTGTGTTGGTGTTTTCCCCCTATTATCCGTTGTAGGGCTGGGTTTGTGGAAAGATAATGTGCAAATTTGATTTTGTCATGGAATACCTTGGTTTCTCCATCTATGGTGATTGAGAGTTTTGCTGGGTTTAGTAGTTTTCACTGAAATTTGTGTTCTCTTAGAGTCTGCATGATATCTGCCCAGGATCTTCTAGCTTTCATGTTCTCTGGTGAGAAGTCTGATGTAATCCTGATAGATCTTCCTTTATATGTTACTTGGCCATTTTCTCTTACTTCCTTTAATATTCTTTCTTTGTTTAGTACATTTGGGGTCTTGATTATTATGTGATGGGAGGTATTTCTGTTCTGGTTCAGTCTGTTTGGAGTTCTGTAGGCTTCTTGTATATTCATGGACATCTCTCTCTTTAGGTTGGGGAAGTTTTCTTCCATAATTTTGTAGAAGATATTTGCTGGCCCTTTAAGTTGTATATCTTTCCTATCATCTTTTCCTAGGTTTGGTCTTCTCATTGTGTCCTGGATTTCCTGGATGTTTTGGGTTACAATCTTTTTGCATTTTGCATTCTCTTGGACTGTTGAATCAATGGTTTCTCTGGTATCTTTGGCATCTGAGATTCTTTCTTCTCCTTCTTGTGTTCTATTGTTGATATTTGCATCTTTGGCCCCTGATCTCTACCCAAGGTTTTCTATCTCCAGACTTGTCTCCCTTTGCAATTTCTTAGTTGGTTCTACTTCTTTTTTTTTCATTCTGGATGGTTTTGCTCAGACCTTCCACTTGCTTGTTTGTATTTTCATGTATTTCTTTAAGAGATTTTTGTGTTTCCTCTTTCATGACTTCTACTTGTTGACCCACTTTCTCCAGTATTTCTTTAAGTGATTTTTGTAATTCCTCCTTATTAGCTTCTATTTTTTGATCCATATTCTGAATTTCTTTAAGTGATTTTTGTGTTTGCCTTGTAAGGGCTTCTAATTTTTGATCCATTTTCTCCTGTATTTCTTTAAGAGATTTATCTATGTGTTCTGCTATCAGCATCCTGACCAGTGATTTTAGATCCATATCTTGTTTTTCTGGTGTGTTGGGGTATCCAGGACTTACTGAAGTTGTGGAACTGGGTTCAGATGGTGCCATATTGCCTTGATATCTGTTAGTATCATTCCTATGTTTGCCTTTTGCCATCTGGTTTTCTCTCCCCTTAGTTGGTTCTGTATTCCCTAGCTGGTGCTTGAACCTCCTGTGGGCTCATAATACTATTTCCCCACCACTGGATGACAGGGTTTCCCCTGGCACATATTGCTGATGTGTTGTTCTCCTCTTGGGTGCTATTGGACTCCTGGTGTATCTGCTGTTTCTGCCCGCTCAATTCAAGAAGCTATCACCAAGATGGCTGAGGTTGTGCAGAGTGTAGGGTCCCCATCTGGCGCAGAGCCCACGACTGGTTGGGACCCAGGAACAGCTGCTCTGTACAGATTGCTGCCTGGTGGCCTTGAGTCTCCAGAGATCCCAAATTTGGGTACTCAGTTCAGCTCGCTTAGTCCAGCAGCTGCAAGGATGCAGGCTGTGGCCTCAGGGAATGGGGACTGCCGATAATTTATTAAAAATTGAAAATTTTCCTCTAAAATATCTATGATAAAATTGAAAATAAATTAAGGTAAATTATAAAATTGAAGATTTTTTTTGAAAAAAAAATCTCAGATACAATGATAGGCATACAAATACTTTTAGAATATAATTGAAGGACAATGTGGAGACATTTTCATATCAAACTGCAGATTTTCATATAACATACATAGGATTAAAATGAGGATATCATAGGGCAATTTATAAAATAAAAGATTTTTTGGAAAAACACTCAGATACAATAATAGTCATAAAAATACAGGTAGAATACAACTGAAAAACAAAGTATAGACATTTTCTGATAAAACTGAAGATTTTCATCTAATATATGTATGATAAAATAAAGGATTACTACTGTAATTGTTAAAATTGAAAATTTATTTGGACAAAACTCAGACACAATGATAGGCATAAAAATAAAATTTGAATATAAATAAGAGATGTGGAGGCATTTTCATATAAAACTGAAGATTTTCATCTAATATATATATATATATATGATAAAAATGAGGATAACGTAACATAATTTATAAAACTGAAAATTTTAAAATACTCAGATATATTGATAGGCATATAAATACATTTAGAATGTAGTTATAAAAGTAAATGAAGACAGTTTCATACATTCATGAAAAATTTTCATCTAACATATATGATAAAATTGAGGATAACATAAGATAATGTATAAAATTGAAGATTTTTTTTGAAAAAAAAACTCAAATACATTGATAGCCATACAAATATAATTAAAATTCAATTGAAAAAGGAAGTGGAGACATTTTATGATAGAACTGAAGATTTTCATCTAAAACATGCATGATAAAATTGAAGATTTTTTTGGAAAAATCTCACATACAATGATAGGCATACAAATAGAATTATCAGATAATTGAAAAGAACGTGGAGTCATTTTTTGACAATACTAAAGATTTCATAAAACATATTTCTGATAAAGTAAAGGCAATTCATAGGAAAATTTTGAAAATTGAAGATTTTTTCGAATTTTCAGATGCAATGGTAAACATACAATTTCAATTAGAACATAATTGAAAAAGGATGTGGAGCCATTTTCTTATAATAATGAAGATTTTTGTCTAACATATGTGTAATAAAATTGAGGAAAACTGAGAATATTTTATAAATTTGATGATTTTTTGCAAAAAAATCAGATAAAATGATAAGCTTACAAATGCTATTCGAAATCAATTGAAAAAGAAGACGAGACATTTTCTCATAAAACTGAAGATTTTCATGTAACATATGTATGACAAAATTGAGGATTACCTAGGATAACTGATTAATTGAAATTATTCTCCAGAAAAATCTCAGATACAATGATAGGCATACAAATAAAATTAGAATATAATTGAAAAAGGAGGTGGAGACATTTTTGTATAAAACTGAAGATTTTCATCTGACATTTATATTACAAATTTGAGGATAGCATAAGATAATTTTTAAATCTGAAGATAATTTTGAAAAAGAAAACTCACTTACAATGATAGGCATACAAATACAATTAGAATACAATTGAAAAGGGACCTGGTCTCATTTTGTGATAGAACTGAAGATTTTCATCTAAAATATGTATGATAAAATTGAGGATTACATAAGATAACTGATAAAATTGAAGATTTTCTTTGAAAAATATCTGATACAATTACAGGCATACAAATAAAATTATCATAAAATTGAAAAAGGCAGTAGAGATATTATGTGAATAAACTGAAGATTTCATATAACCTATTCATATAAAATAAGGGAAATTCATAGGAAAAATTTAAAAATTGAAGATTTTTTTGGTAATTTTCACATATTCAATGGTACGCATAAAATACAATTAGAATGTAGTTGCAAAAAGGAGTGGAGACATTTTCCTATAAAACTGAAAAATTTCCTCGAGCATATGTATGATAAAATTGATGATAAGGTAATTTATGAAATTGAAGATTTTTTTGAAAAGAAACTCAGATGCAATGATAAGCATACAAATATCTTTAGAATACAATTGAAAAAGGAAGAGGAGATATTTTCTGATAAAATAAAGATTTTTATCTAACATATGTATGATAAAATTGTGAATTAAATAAGATAATTGATAAAATTGAAGATTCATTCAGAAAAAAACTCAGAGAAAATGATAGGCTTACACATACAATTAGAATACTATTGAAAAAGGATGTGGAGAAATGTTTTGTTAATCACTAAGATTTACATCTAACTTATGTATGATAAAATGGTTGATAACATAGGAAAATTGATAAAAATTGAAGATTTTGTGATAAAATCTCAGATACAATGAAAGGTATACAAATACAACTAAAAAAGTGAAAAAGAAAGTGGAGAAATTTTCTGATAAAACAGAAGACTTTTGCATAACATTTGTGATTAAATTATGGAACTTCATGTGAAAATGTTAAAATTTGAAGATTTTTGTAGTAATTTTCACAGATAAACTGGTAGGCATATAAATAAATAATAATATAGTTAAAAAAGGAAGTGGAGTTATTTTCTGATAAATCAAACGAATTTTCCGTAACATATATCTGGTAGAATGATGGAAATTCATAGGAAAACTGTAAAATTTGAAGTTTTTTATAATAATTTTCACATATAAAATGATAGGCTTACAAACACAATTAGAATGTAATTAAAAAAAGAAATAGAGAAATTTTCTGATAAATCTGAAGATTTTCATCTAACATATGTATGATAAAATTGAGGATAACAAGTTAATTCATAAAATTGAAGATATTTTGGAAAACAAAAACTCAGATAGTAGGATAGGCATACAAATACAACTAGAGCAATGTTGAAAAAGTAAGAGGACACATTTCTCTAAAGTACTGAATATTTTCATCTAACATAAGTATGATAAAATTGAGGATTACATAATATAATTGATAAAATTGAAGATATATTTGAAAAGATACTCAGAAACAATGATCTGCATACAAATACAATTAGAATATAATTGAAAAGGGAAGTGGAGACATTTTATAATAGAAGATTTTCATCTAAAATGTGCATGATAAAATTTAGGATTATATAGGATATCTGATAAAATTGAAGATTTTTTGGAAAAATCTCACATACAATGATAGGCATACAAATAGTATTATCAGATAATTGAAAAGGAATGAAGACATTTTCTGGTAAAACTAAAGATTTTGTAAAACATATTTCTGATAAAGTAAGGGAAATTCATAGAAAAAAATTAAAATGAAGATTTTTGTGGTAATTTTCACAGATACAGTGGTAAGCATACAAATACAATTAGAATGTAATTGGAAAAGGAAGTGGAGAGATTTTGCTATAAAAGTGAAAAGTTTCCTCTAGCATATGTGTGATAAAATTGAGGCAACCTTAGGATAATTTATAAAATTGATGATTTTTATACAAAACAAACTCATACAATGATAAGCATACAAATACACTTAGAATACAATTGAAAAAGGAAGAAGAGACACTAATAAAACTGAAGATTTTTATCTAACGTATATATGATAAAGTTGACAATTACATAGGATAATTGATCAAATTGAAGATTTATTCAGAAAAAACTCTGATACAATGATAGCCATACAAAACCAATTTGAATCCAATTGAAAAAGGACCTGGAGACATACTCAGTTAATTGTGACCATTTACATCTAACATATGGATGATAAAATGGATAACAGAGGAAAATAGATAAAAATGAAGATTTTTTTTATAAAATCTCAGATAAAATGAAAGGCATAAAAATCCAACTATAAATAGGTTAAAAAGAAATTTGAGACATTTTCTGATAAAACGGAAGATTTTTGTATAACATTTCTGATTAAATTATGGAAATTCATGTGAAAATGTTAAAATTTGAAGATTTTTGTGGTAATTTTTACAGATACAACGGTAGGCATACAAATACAATTAGAATACATTTGAAAAAGGACAAAGAGACATGTTCTGTTAATTCTGAAGATTTACATCTAACTTATGGATGATAAAATGGATGATAACAAAGGAAAATTGATAAAATTGAAGATTTTTGTCATAAAATCTCAGATACAATGAAAGGCATACAAATACAAATATAAACAAGTGAAAACGAAAGTGGAGACATTTTCTGATAAAACTGAAGATTTTAGTATAACCTTTTTGACTAAATTAAGGAAATTCGTTACAAAATGTTAAAAGTTGAAGATTTCTGTGGTAATTTTCACAGATACAATGGTAGGCATACAAATAAATAATAATATAGTTGAAAAAAGAAGTGTACATTCTATGATAAATCTGAGGAATATTGCATAACATATATCTGAGAAAATTATGGAAATTCATAGGAAAACTGTAAAATTTGAAGATTTTTGTGGTAATTTTCACAGATACAATGATATGCATACAAATAAATAATACTATATTTGAAAAAGAAAGTGGGATATTTTCTGATAAATCTGAAGAATTTTGCATAACATATATCTGAAAAAATTATGAAAACTCATAGGAAAATTGTTAAATTTGAATTTTTTGTGGTAATTTTCACAGATACAATGATAGACTTACAAACACAATGACAATGTAAGTGAAACAAGGAATAGAGACATTTTATGTTAAACCTGCAGATTTTCATTTAGCATATGTATGTTAAAATTGAGGATACCCTAAGATCATTTATAAAATTGAAGACATTTTGGAAAATAAACACTCAGATACAAGGATAAGCATAGAAATACAACTTGAGAATTATTAAAAAATGAAGGACACATTTTTGTACAGAACTGAAGATTTTCTTCTAATATAATTATGATAAAATTGAGATAACAAGATAATTTATAAAATTGAAAAATTTTTTGAAATAAACCTCAGATAAAATGGTAGATATACAAATACATTTGCAATATAATTAAAGGAGGAAGTGGAGACATTTTCATATAAAATTGAATGTTTTCATATAACAAATGTATGATAAAATGAGGAAACCATAAGAAAATTGCTAAAAGTAAAATGTTTTGGAAAAACACTCAGATACAATGATAGGCATAGAAATACAATTAGAGTAGATTTGAGAAAGAAGTGGAGACATTTTCTGATAAAAATGATGATTTACATCTAACGTATGTATGTTAAAATTGAAGATAACATAAGAAAATTTATAAAATTGAAGATATTTTTTGAAAAAATTCAGATAAAAGGATAGTCAAACAAACACAACTAGAGTATTACTGTAAAAGGAAGAGGACACATTTTTTTAAAAAAACGTAATATTTTCATCTAACAAATGTATCATAAAATGGAGGATTACATAAGATAATGGATAAATTGAAGATTTATTTGGAAAAATGCTTAGATACAATGATCTGCATAGAAATACAATTAAAATATAATTGAAAAGGGATGTTGAGACATTTTCTGATAGAATTGAAAATTTTCATCTAATATATGCATGGTAAAATTGAGGATTACATAGGATAAATGACAAAATTTTAGATATTTTTGAAAAAACTCCAATACAATGATAGGCATCCAAATATAATTAGAATATAATTGAAAAAGGAAGTGGAGATATTTTCTGGCAGAACTGAAGATTTTAATCTAACATATGTATCATGAAATTGAGGATTACATATAACAACTGATAAAATTGAAGATTTTTTAGAAAAAAACTCAGATACAATGATAAGCATTCAAATAGAATTAATACATATTGAAAAATACAGAAATGAAGTGGAGACATTTCTGACAAAACTGAAGATTTCATATAACATATTACTCATAAAGTAAGGGATATTCATAGGAAATATTTTAAAATGGAAGATTTTTGGTAATTTTCACAGATACAATAGTAAGCACACAAATACAATTAGAATGTAATTGAAAAAGGAACTGGAGCCATTTTCGTATAAAACTGAAGATTTTCCTCTAACATATGTGTGATAAAATTGAGGAAAACATAGGATAATTTATAAAATTGAAGATTATTTTGCAAATAAACTCAGATAAAATGATAAACTTACAAATAATATGAGTATTCAATTAAAAAAGGAACACAAGATATTTTCTCATAAAACTGAAGATTTTCATTTAACATATGTATAATAAAATTGAGGATTACAGAGGATAACTGATTAAATTGAAGATATTTTCTAGAAAAATCGCAGATACAATGATAGGCATACAAATACAATTAGAATGTGATTGAAAAAGTAGGTGGAGACATTTTTGTATAAAACTGAAGATTTCATCAAACATATGCGTGATAAAATTGAGGATAACATAAGAAAATTGTTAAACCTGAAGATAATTTTGAAAAAAGAAAACTCAGATATAATGATAGGCATGCAAATACAATTAGAATGCAATTGACAAAGGAACTGGACACATTTACTGATAGAACTAAAGGTTTTCATCTAACATAAGAATGAGAAAACGCCCAAAATATCAGGAAGTAATAATTTCTATTCCTTAATATCTCTTAACATCAATGGACTCAATTCCCCAATAAAAAGACACAGACTAAGAGACTGGATATGGAAACAGGACCCTACATTTTGCTGCATACAGGAAACACATCTCAGTGTCAAAGACAAACACTACCTTAGAGTAAAAGACTGGAAGACAATTTTACAAGCAAATAGTCTCAGGAAACAAGCTGGAGTAGCCATTCTAATATCAGATAAAATTGACTTTCAACCTGAAGTCATCAAAAGAGACACTGAAGGTCACTTCTTGCTTGTCAAAGGGAAAATCCACCAAGAAGAATTCTCAATACTGAACATCAATGATCCAAATGTAAGGGCACCCTCATTCATAAAAGAAACTTTAATAAAGCCTAAAGCACACATTGCACCCAAGACAATAATTGTAGGTTACTTCAACAGTCCACTCTCCTCAATGGACCGATCAGGAAAGCAGAAACTAAACAGGGACACAGTGAAACTAATTGTAGCTTTGGACAATTTGTATTTAACATATATATATATATATATATATATATATATATATATATATATATATATAAAACATTTCATCCTTAAGCAAAAGAATATACCTTTTTCTCAGCACTGCATGGTACCTTCTCCAAAATTGATCATGTAATTGGTCACAAGACAGACCTCAACAAATACAAGAAGACCAAACTAATCTCATGCCTCCTATCACATCACAATGGAGTAAAATGGACTTCAATAGCAAGAAGAAAAACAGAAAGCCCACATACACATGGAAATTGAACAATAATCTACTCTATGACACATTGGTCAATGAAGAAATAAAGAAAGAAATCAAAGACTTTTTAGACTTCAATGAAAATGAAGGTACGACCTACCCAAATCTATGGGACACAATTAAAGCAGTGCTAAGAGGAAAACTCATAGGCCTGAGTGCCTCCAAAAAGAAACTGGAGAGAGCATGCACTAGCAACTTAACAGCACACCTGAAGGACCTGGAACAAAAAGAAGCTAATTCACCCAGGAGGAGTAGAAGACAGGAAATCATCAAACTAAGGGCTGAAATCAATCAAGTAGAAACAAAGGGAACCATACAAATAATCAACAAAACCAAGAGCTGGTTCTTCTAGAAAATCAACAAGATAGAAAAACCCTAACCTAGACTAATGAAAGGGCACAGAGACAGTATCCAAATTAACAAAATTAGAAATGAAAATGGGGATATAACAACAGAAACCGAGGAAATTAAAAAAATCATCAGAGCCTACTACAAAAGCCTATACTCAACACAACTGGAGAATCTGGAGGAAATGTACAATTTCCCAGAGAGATACCAAATACCCAAATTAAACCAGCATCAATAAGATCATCAAAACAGTCCCATAACCCCTAGAGAAATAGAAGGGGTATAGAAAGTCTCCCAACCAAAAAAAGTACGGGACCAGATGGTTTTAGTGCAGAATTTTATCAGACCTTCAAAGAAGACCTAACACCAATACTCTTCAAACTACTCCACAAAATAGAAACAGAAGGAACACTTCCCAACTCGCTCTATGAAGCCACAGTAACACTGATACCAACAGCACACAAAGATCCTACAAAGAAAGAGAATTACAGGCCAATTTCCCTGATGAATATTGATGCAAAAATACTAAATAAAATTCTTGCCAACTGAATCCAAGAGCACATCAAAACAATCATTCACCATGATCAAGTAGGCTTCATCCCAGGGATGCAGGAATGGTTCAATATACAAAAATCCATCAATGTTATCCACTACATAAACAAACTAAAAGAAAAATACCACATAACCATCTCATTAGATGCTGAAAGAGCATTTGACAAAATTCAGCATCCTTTCATGCTAAAAGTCCTGGAAAGAACAGGAGTTCAAGGCCCATTCCTAAATATAGTAAAAGCAATATACAGTAGACCAGTAGCCAACATCAAAATAAGTGGTGAGAAACTTTAAGCAATCCAACTAAAATCAGGGACTAGACAAGGCTGCCCTCTCTCTCTCCATATCTTTTCAATATAGTACTTGAAGTTCTAGCGAGAGCAATTAGACAACAGAAGGAAGTCAAAGGGATACAAATTGTAAAGGAAGAAGTCAAACTATCACTTTTTGCAGATGATATGATAGTATACATAAGTGATCCAAAAAACCACCAGAGAAATCCTACAGCTGATAAACTTCATCAAAGTGGCTGATTATAAAATCAAATCAAGCAAATCAGTAGCCTTCTTGTACTCAAAGGACAAGCAGGCTGAGAAAGAAATTAAAGAAATAACAGCCTTCACAATAGTCACAAACAATATAAAGTATCTTGGCATGACTTTAACCCAACAAGTGAAAGAACTGAATAACAGGAACTTCAAGTCCTTGAAGAAAGAAATCAAACAAGACCTCAGGGGATGGAAAAATATTACATGCTATTGGACTGGCGGGATCAATATAGTAAAAATGACCACCTTGCCAAAAGCAATCTACAGATTCAATGCAATCCCCATCAAAATCCAAAATCAATTTTTCATAGATCTAGAAAGAACAATTCTTAAATTCATCTGGAGTAACAAAAAACCCAGGATAGCTAAAACTATTCTCAACAATAAAAGGACTTCTGGGGGAATCAACATCCCTGACCTCAAGCAGTACTACAGAGCAATTGTGCTAAAAATTGCATGGTATTGATACAGTGACAGGCAAGTAGATCAATGGAATAGAATTGAAGACCCAGAAATGAACCCAAGGACTCATGGTCACTTGATCTTTGATAAAGGAGCTACCACCATCCAGTGGGAAAAAGATAGCCTTTTCAACAAATGGTGCTGGTTGGACTGGAGGTCAAAATGCAGAAGAATGCGAATTGACCCACTCTTATCTCCTTGTACTAAAATCAATTCCAAGTGGATCAAAGACCTCCACATAAAACCAGACACACTGAAACTAATAGAAAAGAAACTGGGGAAGACCCTGAAGGACATGGGCACAGGGGGAAAGTTCCTGAACAGAACACCAATAGCTTATGCTCTAAGATCAAGAATTGACAAATGGGACCTCATAAAATTACAAAGTTTCTGCAAGGCAAAGGACACTGTCAGAAGGACAAACTGACAACCAACAAAGTGGGAAATGATCTTCACCAACCTCACATCCGACAGAGGGCTAATATCCAATATATACAAAGAACTCAAGAAGGTAGACCCCAAAGAACCAAATAACCCTATCAAAAAATGGGGTACAGAGCTAAACAAAGAATTTTCACCAGAAGAAATTCGGATGGCTGAGAAGCACCTTAAGAGATGTTCAACATCATTAGTCATCAGGGAAATGCAAATCAAAACAACCCTGAGATTCCACCTCACACCAGTCAGAATGGCTAAAATTAAAAACTCAAGAGACCACAGGTGCTGGCGTGGATGTGGAGAAAAAGGAACACTCCTAAACTGTTGGTGGGATTGCAAAATGGTACAACCGCTCTGGAAATCAGTCTGGTGGTTCCTCAGAAAACTGGGCATGACACCTCCAGAGGACCCTGTCATACCACTCCTGGGCATTTACCCAGAGGAATCCCCTTGATGCAATAAAGACACATGCTCCACTATGTTCATTACAGCCTTATTCATAATAACCAGAAGTTGGAAGCAGCCCAGATGTCCCTCAGAGTAGGAATGGATACAGAAAATGTTTTATATTTATACAATGGAATACTACTCAGTAATCAAAAATAATGAATTCATGCAATTTGTAGGCAAATGGTTGGATCTGGAAAATATCATCCTAAGTGAATTAACCCAATCACAAAAGAATACACATGAAATGTGATCACTGATAAGTGGATATTAATGATTCCAAAAGCTCTGAATACTCAAGGCACAATTAGCAAATCAAAAGATTCCCCAGTGGAAGGAAGGAAAGGACCCTGGTCCTGAAAAGACTGGATCCAGATTTGTAAGAGACTATCAGAACAGAGAAATGGGGGTGTGATTGGGCATGGGTGGAGGGAAGGGGACTTATGGGACATATGGTGAGGGGGGTAAGGGGAAAGCCTTTGGAATGTAAACAAAGAACATAGAAAATAAAGAGGAAAAATCTTAAAAAAGAATGATAAAATTGAGGATTATATAAGATAACTGATAAAATTGAAGGCGTTTTTGGAAAAACCTCAGATACAATGATAGGTGTACAAATATAATTATCACATATATAAAAAAGGAAGTGGTGGCATTTTATGATGAAACTGAAGATTTCATATAACATATTTCATATTAAATAAGGCAAATTCATTGGAAAAAATTAAAAATTGAAGATTTATGTGGCAATTTTCACAGACACAATGGTACTCATACAAATACAGTAAGAATGTAATTGCAAAAAGAAGTGGAAACATTTTCCTATAACACTGTAGATATTCTCTAACATATGTGTGATAAAATTGAGGATAACTTAAGGCAATTTATATAATTGAAAAATTTTTTAAAAAGCTCAGATGCAATGATAAGCATATAAATATACATGGAATACATTTGAAAAATGAAGAGGAGATATTATCTGATAAAACTGAAGATATTTATCTAACATATGTATGATAAAATTGAGAATTACATACCATAATATATAAAATTGAAGATTTTTTGAAAAAATACTCACATATTATGATCTGCATACAAATACAATTAGAATATAATTGAAAATGGAGGTGGAGACATTTTTTGATTGAACTGAAGCTTTTCACCTAAAATATGCATGATAAAATATAGGATTACATAGGATAACTGATAAAATTTTAGATTTTTTTGAAAAAAATCCCTAAAATACAATGATAGGCATCCAAATAGAATTATCAGATAATTGAAAAGGGAAATGGAGATATTTTCTGGAGGAAGTAAAGATTGTAATCTAACAAATGTATCATAAAACTGACGGTTAAATTTGATAACTGACAAAATTCAAGATTTTTTGGGAAAAACTCAGACACACAGATAGGCATACAAATAAAATATCACAAATTTGAAAATAATGTGGAGAGGTTTTTTGTTGCTCCAGATGAATTTGAGAATTGATCTTTCTTAATCTATGAAGAATTGAGTTGGGATTTTGATGGGGATCACATTGAACCTGTAGATTGCCTTAGGCAAGATGGCCATTTTTACTATATTGATCCTGCCAATCCAGGAGCAAGAAATATTTTTCCATCTTCTTAGGTCTTCTTCGATTTCTTTCTTCAAGGACTTGAAGTTCCTGTTGTACAGATCTTTCACTTGTTTGGTTAGAGTTACGCCAAGGTACTTTATGTTGTTTGTGGCTATTGTGAAGGGTGTTATTTCCCTAACTTCTTTCTCAGCCTGCTTCTCCTTTGAGTACAAGAAGGCTACTGATTTGCTTGAGTTAATTTTATAACCAGCCACTTTGCTGAAGTTGTTTATCAGCTGTAGAAGTTCTCTGGTGGAGTTTTTTGGGTTTCTTATGTAAACTATTATATCATCTGGAAATAATGATAGTTTGACTTCTTCCTTTCCAATTTGTATCCCTTTGACATCCTTATGTTGTCTAATTGCTCTCGCTAGAACTTCAAGTACTAAATTGAAAAGATATGGAGAGAGAGGGCAGTCTTGTCTAGTCCCTGATTTTAGTGGGATTGCTTCAAGTTTCTCTCCATTTATTTTGATGATGGCTACTGGTTTGCTGTAGATTGCTTTTACTATGTTTAGGTATGGGCCTTGAATTCCTGCTCTTTCGAAGACTTTTAGCAGGAAAGGATGCTGAATTTTGTCAAATGCTTTTTCAGCACCTAATGAGATGAACATGTGGTTTTTTTCTTTTAGTTTGTTTATGTAGTGGATTACATTGATGGATTTCCGTATATTGAACCATCCCTGCATCCCTGGGATGAAGCCTACTTGATCATGGTGAATGATCGTTTTGATGTGCTCTTGGATTTGGTTGGCAAGAATTTTATTTAATATTTTTGCATCGATATTCATAAGAGAAATTGGCCTGTAGTTCTCTTTCTTTTTTTGGCTCTTTTTGTGGTTTAGGTATTAGTGTAATTATGGCTTCAAAGAATGAGTTGGGCAGTGTCCCTTCTGTCTCTATTTTGTGGAATAGTTTGAAAAGTATTGGTGTTAAGTCTTCTTTGAAGGTCTGGTAGAATTCTGCACTAAAACCATCTGGTCCTGTACTTTTTTTGGTTGGGATGCTTTCTATAACCCCTTCTATTTCTTTAGGGGTTATGGGACTATTTAGCTGATCTACTTGATGCTGATTTAATTTTGGTATTTAGTATCTGTCTAGGAAATTGTCCATTTCCTCCAGATTCTCCAGTATTTTTGAGTATAGAACTTTGTAGTAGGATCTGATGATCTTTTGAATTTCCTCAGTTTCTGTTGTTATGTCTCCCTTTTCATTTCTAATTTTGTTAATTTGTATGCTGTCTCTGTGTCCTTTGGTTAGTCTGACTAAGGGTTTATCTATCTTGTTGATTTTCTCAAAGAACCAGCTCCTGGTCTTGTTGATTCTTTGTATGGTTTTCTTTGTTTGTACTTGATTGATTTCAGCCCTGAGTTTGGTGATTTCTTGTCTTCTACTCCTCCTGGGTGAATTTTTCTTCCAGGGCTTTAAGGTGTGCTGTTAAGCTGCTAGAGTATGCTTTCTCCAGTTTCTTTTTGGATGCACTTAGACCTATGAGTTTTCCTCTTAGCACTGCTTTCATTGTGTCCCACTGATTTGGGTAGGTTGTACCTTCATTTTCATTGAATTCTAAAAAGTCTTCGATTCCTTTTTTTATTTCTTCCTTGACCAAGCTGTCATTGAGTAGAGAATTGTTCAGTTTTCATGTGTATGTGGGCTTTCTGTTGTTTTTGTTGCTATTGAAGACCACTCTTACTCCATGGTGATCTGATAGGAGGCATGAGAGTAGCTCTATCTTTTATTTGTTGACATCTGTCTTGTGACCAATTATATGATCAATTTTGGAGAAGGTACTATGCAGTGCTGAGAAAAAGGTATATTCTTTAGCTTTAGGATGAAATGGTCTATATATATATATCTGTTAAATCCAATTGGTCCAAAGTTTCAATTAGTTTCACTATGTCCCTGTTTAGTTTCTGCTTTCCTGATCTGTCCATTGAGGAGAGTGGAGTGTTGAAGTCACCCACAATTATTGTGTTAGGTGCAATGTGTGCTTTAAGCTTTAGTAAGGTTTCTTTTATGAATGAGGGTGCCCTTGCATTTGGAGCATAGATGTTCAGTATTGAGAGCTCTTCTTGGTAGATTTTTCTCTTTGAGCAGCAATAAGTGACCTTCTGAGTCTCTTTTGATGACTTTAGGTTGGAAGTCAATTTTATCTGGTATTATAATGGCTACTCCAGCTTGTTTCCTGAGACCATTTGCTTGTAAAATTGTCTTCCAGCCTTTTACTCTAAGGGAATGTTTGTCTTTAACACTGAGATGTGTTTCTTGTATGCAGCAAAATGTAGGGTCCTGTTTCCGTTTCCAGTCTGTTAATCTATGTCTTTTTATTGGGGAATTGAGTCCATTGATGTTAAGAGATATTAAGGAATAGTAATTATCACCTCCCGACATTTTTGAAATTATTTTTATTTATTCATTTTTTTATATTCAAGAGGTTATCTTCTTTTGGGTTTGATGAGAGGAGGTTTCTACTTGCTTCTTCCCGGATGTAGTTTCCATTCTTGTCTTGGTGTTTTTCCCCTATTATCCTTTGTAGGGCTGGATTTGTGGAAAGATATCATGCAAATTTGGTTTTGTCATGGAATACTTTGATGTCTCCATCTATGGTGATTGAGAATTTTGCTGAGGAAAGTCGTTTTGGCTGAAGTTTGTGTTCTCTTAGGGTTTGCATGAATTCTGCCCAGGATCTTCTAGCTTTCATGGTCTCGGGTGAGAAGTCTGGTGTTATTCTGATAGGTCTTCCTCTATATGTTACTTGGTCATTTTCTCTTGCTGCCCTTAATATTCTTTCTTTTTTTAGTACATTTGGAGTTTTGATTATTATGTGACGGGATGTATTTCTGTTCTGGTCCAGTTTGTTTGGAGTTCTATAGGCTTCTTGTATATTCATGGGCATCTCTCTCTTTAGGTTGGGGAAGTTTTCTTCCATAATTTTGTAGAAGATATTTGCTGGCCCTTTAACTTGTAAATCTTCACTCTTGTCTATACCTATAATCCTTAGGTTTTGTCTTCTCATTGTGTCCTGGATTTCCTGGATGTTTTGTGTTACATCCTTTTTGCATTTAGTGTTTTCTTTGACTGTTGAATCAATGGTTCCTATGGTATCTTCGGCTTCTGAGATTCTGTCTTCTATCTCTTGTATGCTATTGTTGATTTTTGCTTCTATGGCCCCTGATTTCTTCCCAAGGCTTTCTATCTCCAATGTTGTTTCCCTCTGTGATTTCTTAGTTGTTTCTACTTCTGTTTTTAGAACCTGGATGGATATGCTCAGATCTTTCGTTTGCTTGATTGTATTTTCATGTATTTCTTTAAGAGATTTTTGTGTTTCCTCTTTCATAGCTTCTACTCATTGACCCATGTTCTTCTGTATTTCTTTAAGTGATTTTTGTCTTTCCTCCTTATGTTCTTCTTTTTGATCCATCTTCTCCTGAATTTCTTTAAGTGATTTTTGTGTTTGCCTTGTAAAGTCTTCTAACTCTTGATCCATTTTCTCCTCTATTTCTTTAAGAGATTTTTCTATATGTTCAGCTACCAGCATCCTGACCAGTGATTGTATATCCATGTCTTGGTTTTCTGGTGTTTTGTGGTATCCAGGTCTTCCTGTTGTTGGTGAACTGGGTTCAGATGCTGTCATGTTTCCTTGATTTCTGTTAGTAATGTTCCTTCATTTTCCTTTTGCCATCTGGTTAATTCTGGTGTTAGTTGGCCTTGTTGTCACTGGCTGGTGTTTGAATCTCCCATGAGGCTGGGCTCACCTTTTGTTTCTCTACTGGTGATTGTGCGTGACTGCTGCTCTAAGGGACTGCGAGCTGGCTGCCACCCGCTGCCTATGTGCAAGGCCAGAGGGCGTGGAGAAGTCCTGCAGAGCCTCGGCACTGGGCCTGCCTGATAGCGAGAGCCTGGCGGATCCACCCGTGGGATGGTAGCTCCAGCTGGAGGCTGTCTACCTGGGCCTCTTTAGCTGTGTCCTCGTTGCAATATGGAGGCTTATCGCTACCGTTGCTCCAAGGGACCGTGAGCTGGCTGCCACCCGCTGCCTCGGTGCAAGACCGGAGGGTGTGAAGTCCTGCAGAGCCTTGGTGGTGCTGGGCTTGCCTGGTGGTGAGAGCCTGGCGGATCCCCCACACAATGGCAGCCCTGGGTAGAGTCTGTCTACCTGGGCCTCTCCAGCTGTGTCCTGGTTGCAATATGGAGACCCACCTCTACTGCTGCTCCAAGGGACCACGAGCTGGCTGTGATCTCTATTCCTTTTATCAATTAAATTCTAATTGTGTTTGTAAGGCTATACTTGTATCTGTGAAAATTACCACAGAAATCTTCAAATTGTATAGTTTTCTTATGAATTTCCATAATTTTATCTGATATACATTATGCAAAATTTTTCAGATTTATCAGAAAATATCTCCACTTCATTTTTCAACTATATTATTATTTCTTTATATGCCGACCATTATATTGTGAAAATTACCACAAAAATCTTCAAATTTTACAGTTTTCTATTTATTTCCATAATGTTATCAGATATATGTTTTGGAATATTCCTGAAATTTATCAAAAAATATCTCCACGTCCTTTTTCAACTTTATTATTTTTTATTTGTATGCCTACCATTGTATCTGAAAATAACCACAAAAAATCTTCAAATTTTCACATTTTCACAAGAATTTCCATAATTTAATCAGAAATGTTATACAAAAATCTTCAGTTTTATCAGAAAATTTCTCCAATTACTTTTCCCCTTATTTATTCTTGTACTTGTATGCCTTTCTTTGTATCTGAGATTTTTCACAAAAATCTTCAATTTTATCAATTTTCCTACGTTATCATCCATTTTGTCATCCATAAGTCATATGTAAAGCTTCAGAATTAAAATATGTCTCCATGTCCTTTTTCAATTGTATTCTAATTGAATCTGTATGCCTATCATTGTATGTGAGTTTTCATTTTCAAAAGTATCTTCAGATTTAAAAATTACCTTATGTTACTTTCTATTTTGTCTTTCATATGTCAGATGAAAATCTTTAGTTTTATGAGAAAATTTCTCCACTTCGTTTTACAATTGTATTTTAATTGTATTTCTATGCCTATCATTGTATCAGAGCATTTTGTTGCAAATAATCTTTAATTTTATAAATTACCTTATGGCATCCTCAATTTATCATATGTATGTTATATGAAAATCTGCAATTGTATACAAAAATGTCTCCACTTCCTCCCTCAATTATATTCTAAATGTATTTGTATGCCTATCAATGTGTCTGAGATTTTTTTTCAAAAAAACCAAGGCACAATTAGCAAATCAAAAGATTCCAAAGAAGAAGGAAGGAAAGAACCCTGTCTTGAAATGACTAGATCCAATTTTGTAGAAGAGTATCAGAACAGAGAAATGGGGGGGATGTGATTGGGGAATGGGTGGAGGGAAGAGGACTTATGGGACATATGGTGAGGGGGGAAAGGGGAAAGCCTTTGAAATGTAAACAAAAACATATAGAAAATAAAAAGGGAAAAAAGAAAAAATCATCATTTTTATGAATTAATTTAAATTATCCTCAATTTTATCATATGTATTTAGAGGAAAGCTTTCAATTTTAAACTAAAATGTCTCTACTTCATTTCTTAATTACATTCTAATTTTATTTGTATGCCTATCATTGTATTGGTGAATATTGCCATGAAAAAATTCAATTTTTAAATTTTTCCTATGAATATCCCTTACTTTATCAGTAATATGTTACACGAAATCTACAGTTTTGTCAGAAAATGTCTCCACTTCATTTTCTATTATGTGATAATTCATTTGTATGCCTCTCATTTTATTTGAGCTTTTATCCAAAAAATCTTCAATTTTATCAGTTATCATATGTAATCCTCAATTTTAAGATACATATGGTAGATTAAAATCTTCAGTTCTACCAGAAAATGTCTCCACTTCTCTTTGCAATTATATTCTAATCACATTTGGATGCCTATCATTGTGTCTGAGTTTTTTTAAAAAATCTAAAATTTTATCAGTTATTTTATGTAATCCTCAATTTTATCGTGCATATTTTAGATAAAAATCTTCAGTTCTCTCATAAAATATTTCCACTTCTCTTTTTGATTATATTCTAATTGTACTTGTATGCAGATCATTTTATCTGAGTATTTTTCCAGATAAATCTTCAATTTGATCAATTATGTTATGTAATCCTAAATTTTCTCATTCATATGTTCGATGAAAATCTTCAGTTCTTTACAAAAATGTGTCCTCTTCCTTTTTCAGTAATACTCTAGTTGTATTTGTATGCCTATCCTTGTATCTGAGTTTTTCTTTTCCAAAATATCTTCAATTTTATAAATTATCTTATGTTATCCTCAATTTTAACATATATTTGTCAGATGAAAATCCTCAGTTTTATCAGAAAATATTTCTATTCCTTTTCTCAATTACATTCTAATTGTGTTTGTAAGCCTATCATTGTATCTGTGAAAATTACAACATAAATATATGAATTTTGCAATTTTCCTATGAATTTCAATAATTTTATCAGATATATGTTCTGCAAAATTCTTCAAATTTTTAGAAAATATCTCCACTTCCTTTTTAACTATATTATTATTTATTTGTACACCCAACATTTTATCTGTGAAAATTACCACAAAAATCTTCACATTTTAACATTTTCTCATAAATTTCCATAATTTTATCAGAAATATGATAGAAAAATCTTCAGTTTTATCAGATAATGTCTCCACTTTCTTTTTCAATTATAATTTTATTGTATTTGTATGCATTTCATTGAATCTGAGATTTTTATCAAACATATCTTCAATTTTATCAATTTTCCTATATTGTCATCCATTTTATCATATCTAAGTTAGACGTAAATCTTTAGAATTAACAGAATCTGTCTTCACTTCCTATTTCAATTGTATTATAATTGTATTTGTATGCCTATCATTGTATCCGAGTTTAGTCTGAATAAATCTTCATTTTTATAAATTACCCTATGTAATCCTCAATTTTATCATGCATATTTTGATGAAAATCTTCAGTTCTATCAGAAAATATCTCCTCTTTACTTTTCATTTATATTATAGTTGTATTTTTATGCCTACCATTGTATCTGAGTTTTTTTCCAAATAAAGCTTCAACTTTATCAATTATCTTTTATAATCCTCAATTTTTCATACATAGGTTAGATGAAAATTTTCAGTTTTTTATTCAAATGTCTCCTCTTCCTTTTTCAATAATACTCTAGTGGTATTTGTGTGCCTATCCTTGTAACTGAGATTTTGTTTTCCAAAATATCTTCAATTTTATAAATTATATCATGTTATTCTCAATTTTAACATACATATGTTAGATGAAAATGTTCAGTTTAATCAGAAAATGTCTTTATTTCTTTTTTCAATTACATTCTAATTGTATTTGTAAGCCTATCATTTTATCTGTGTAAATTACCACAAAAATCTTCAAATTTTACAGTTTTCCTATGGATTTCTGTCATTTTATCAGGTATGTGTTGTGCAAACTTCTTCAGATTTATCAGAAAAATATCTCCACTTCCTTTTTCAAATATATTATTATTTTATTTTTATGCCTACCATTTTATCTGTGAAAATTAGCACAAAAATCTTCAAATTTTAACATTTTCACATGAATTTCCATAATTTAATCAGAAATGTTATACAAAAAACTTGAGTTCATCAATAAATGTCTCCCCTCTCTTTTTCACTTATATGTTAATTGTATTTGTATGCCTTTAATTTTATTGGAGATTTTATCAGAAATATCTTCAATTTTATCAACTTTCCTATGTTATCTATTTTATCATACATAAGATAATGAAATATTCAGAATTAACAAAGTATGTCTCCACTTCCTTTTACAACTTTAGTCTAATTGTATTTGTAAACCTATCATTGTATCTGTGTTTTTTCTGAATAAATTTCAATTTTATTGAATTTATATCCTATGTACTCCTCAATTTTATCATACAAATGTTAGACGAAAACCTTCAGCTTTATCAGAAAATGTCTCCACTTCATTTTTCCTTTGTATTATAATTGTATTTGTATGCCTTTCATGACATATGAAATTTTTTCAAAAAAATCTTCAATTTTATAAATTCTTAAGTTATCCTCTATTATCATACAAGTGTTAGAGGAAAATCTTCAGTTTTATAGGAAAATGACTGCACTTCTTTTTTCAATTACATTCTAATTATATTTGTATGCATATAATTATATCTGTGAAAATTACCACAAAATCTTCAATTTTAAAGTTTTTCATATGAATTTCCCTTATTTTATCAGAAATGTTTTACAAAATCGTTAATTTTATTCAGAAAATGTCTCCCCTTTCTTTTCTATTACCTGATAATTCTATTTGTATGCATATCATTGAATGTGAGATTTTTCCCAAAAAAATGTTCCATTATATCAGATATCATATATAATCCTCAATTTTATCAATCATATTTTAGATGAAAACCTTCAGGTCTATCATAAAATTTCTCCACTTCCTTTTTCAATTGAAGTCTAATATTTGTATGACTATCATTGTATTTGAGTTTTTTCAAAAAAATCTTCAATGTTATACATTATATTATCCTCAATTTTATCATACATATGTTAGTTGAAAATCTTCATTACTTTACAAAAAAATCTCCATTTCCATTTTCAATTACATTCTAATTGTATTTATATGCCTATCAACGTATCTGAGTTTTTTTTAAATATTCAATTTTTAAATTATGTTATGCTGTCCTCATTTTATCATACATATATTAGATGAAAATCTTGTTTTATATGATAATGTCTCCATTTCTCTTTTAGTCATATTCTAATTGTATTTCTATGCCTATCCATGTTTCTGAGTGTTTTCCAAATAAATCTTCAATTTTATCCTTTACCCTAGTAATCCTTAATTTTATCATACATGTGTTAGATGAAAATCTTCAGTTTTATCAGAAAATGTCTCCATTTTTTCAGTTGTATTTCTATGCTTATTGTATCTGAGTGTTTTTCTAAATATCTTTAATTTTATAAATTTCCTTATGTTATCCTCATTTTATCATATGTATTTTATATGAAAATCTTCAGTTGTATATGAAAATGTCTTCACTTCCTCCTTCAATTATATTCTAAATGCATTTGTATGCCTATCATTGTATCTGAGTTTTTTCAAAAAATCTTCTATTTTATAAATCTTGTAAGTTATCCTCAATTTTACCATAGATATTTTAAAGGAAAATCTTCAATTTTAAATAAAAGTATCTCCACTTCGTTTTTAGATTACATTCAATTGTATTTGTATGCAAACCATTGTATCTGTGAAAAGTACCAGAGAGTTTTTCAATTTTTAAATTTTTCCTCTGAATTTCCCTTACTTTATCAGTAATATGTTATATGAAATCTTCAGTTTTCTCAGATAATGTCTCCACTTCATTTTCAAATATGTGATAATCCTACCAGTATGCCTATCATTGTATCTGTGAAAATTACCACAAAAATCTTCAAATTAACATTTTCACATGAATTTTCATAATTTAATCAGAAATGTTATACAAAAATCTTCAGTTTATCAGAAAATGTCTCAAATTTCTTTTTCAATTATATATAGTTGTATTTGTATGTCTCTCTCTGTGTCTGAGATTTTATAACAAAAATCTTCAATTCTATCAATTTTCCTATGTTATCATCCATTTTATCATATAAGTTAGAAGTAAATCTTCAGAATTAATAGAATATGTCTCCACTTTCTTTTCAACTGTATTCTAGTTGAATTTTATGCCTATCATTGTATCTAAATTTTTCTAAATAATTTTACAAATTTATCAATTATCATATGTAGTTCTCAATTTTATCATACATATGTTACAAAAAATGTGCAGTTTTATCAGAAAATGTATCCTCTCCCCTTTTCAATTGTATTCAAATTGTATTTGTTTGTTTATCATTGCATCTGAGTATTTTTAAAATATCTTCAATTTTATAAATTACCTTAACTTATCCTCAATTTTATCATGCATATGTTAGAGGAAATATTGTTTTATAGAAAAATGTCTTCACTTCTTTTTGCAATTACATTCTAATTGTATTTGTATGCTTACCATTGTATCTGTGAAAATTACCACAAAAATCTTCAATTTTTAAATTGTTCCTATGAATTTCCCTTAATTTATATGAAATGTTATACCAAATCTTCAGTTTTATGAGAAAATGTCCCCACTTCTTTTTCCAATTATGTGATAATTGTATTTGCATGCCTTTCATTGTAACTGAGATTTTTTTCAAAGAAAAATCTTCATTTTTATCAGTTATCCTATGTAATCCTCAATATCATCATATATATGCTAGATGAAAATCTTCAGTTCTATCAGAAAATGTATCCAGTTCCTTTTTCAATTGTATTCTAATTGTATTTTATGCCTATCAATGTATCTGTGTTTTCTTTTTCAAAAAAATCTTCAGATTTAAAAATTATGTTATCTCAATTTATCATAAATGTCTTAGATGAAAATCTTCAGTTTTATACAAAAAATTCTATACCTCCCTTTTCAATTATATTCTAATTGTGTTTGTATGCCTATCATTTTATCTGAGATTTTACCAAAAAAAATTTCAATTTTATCAGATATCCTAAGTAAGCCTCAATTTTATCATGCATATTTTATATAAAAATATTTAGTTCTATCATAAAATGTCTCCACTTCCTTTTTCAATTGAATTTTAATTATATTTGTATGGCTATCATTGTATTTGAGTTTTTTTCAAAAAATCTTCAATTTTATACATTATCTTATGTTATCCTGAATTTTATTATACATATGTTAGATGAAAATCTTCAGTTCTTTACAAAAATGTCTCTACTTCCTCTTTCAATTACATTCTAATTATTTTTTTGCCTATTATTGAATCTGAGATTTTTCTAGAGGATATCTTCAATTTAATCATTTATCCTATGTAATCCTCAATTGTTTGATACAATGTTAAATGAAAATATTCAGTTTTATGAGAAAACGCCTTGTCCTCCTATTTCAATTGAATTCTAATAGTTTTTGTAAGCTTATCATTGTATCTGAATTTTTTGCAAAAAATCATCAATTTTATAAATTATCCTTAGGTTTCCTCAATTTTATCACACACATGTTAGAGGAAAATCTTCAGTTTTATAGGAAAATGGCTCTACTTCCTTTTTCAATTACATTCTAATTGTATTTGCATGCTTACCATTGTATCTGTGAAAATTACCACAAAAATCTTTAATTTTTAATTTTTTCCTATGAATTTCCCCTACCTTATCAGAAATATGTTATACAAAATCTTTTGTTTTACCAGAAAATGTCTCCACTTCTTTTTCAATTATCTGATAATTCTATTTGTATGATCATCATTGTATGTAAGACTTTTCTAAAAAAATCTTTAATTTAATCAGATACCCAATGTAACCCTCAATTTTATCATGCATATTTTGATGAAAATCTTCAGATTTATCATGAAATGTCCCCACTTCCTTTTTCAATTGAATTCTAATTATATTTGTATGGCCATCATTGTATTTGAGTTTTTTCCAAAAAAATATCATCCATTTTATATATTATCTTATGTTATCCTCAATTTTATCTTACATATGTTATATGAAAATCTTTATTACTTTACAAAAATGTCTCCACGTCCTTTTCAATTACATTCTAATTGTATTTATAAGCCTAAAAATGTACGTGAGGTTTTTTAAAAAATATTAAATTTTATAAATTATGTTATGTTATCCTCACTTTGATCATACATATATTAGATGAAAATCTTCAGTTTTATATGAAAATGTCTCCATTTGTCTTTTAGTTATATTCTAATTGTATTATTATGCCTATCATTGTATCGGTGTTTTTTCCAAATAAATCTTCAATTTTATCATTAACCTAGTAATACTTTATTTGATCATACATATGTTAGATGAAAATCTTCGGTTTTTTCAGAAAATGTCTCCATTTCTTTTTTCAGTTGGATTCTAATTGTATTTCTATGCGTATCATTGTATCTGAGTGTCTTCCCAAAAAATATATTTAATTTTATAAATTATCTTATGATATCCTCATTTTATCATATGTGTTATATGAAAATTTTCAGTTTTATATGAAAATGTCTCCACTTCCTCCTTCAATTATATTCTAAATTTATTTGTATGCCTATCATTGTATCTGAGTTTTTTCCAAAAAAATCTTCAATTTTATCGGTTATCATATACAATTCTCAATTTTATGATACATATTTTAGATTAAAATCTTCAGTTCTACCAGAAAATATCTCCACTTCCCTTTGCAATTACATTCTAATTGTATTTGGATGCCTATCATTGTATCCGAGTTTTTTCTCAAAAATGTAAAAAATTTTATCAGTTATTTTATGTAATCCTCAATTTTACCATGCATATTTTAGATGAAAATCTTCAGTTCTCTTAGAAAATATCTCCACTTCCCTTTTCGATTATATTCTAATTGTATTTGTATGCAGTTCGTTGTATCTGAGTATTTTTCCAGATAAATCTTCAATTTGATCAATTATCTTATGTAATCCTCAATTTTATCATATATATGTTCAATGAAAATCTTCAGTTCGTTACAAAAATGTGTCCTCTTCCTTTTTCAATAATACTCTAGCTGTATTTGATGCCTATCCTTGTATCTGAGTTTTTGATTTCCAAAATATCTTCAATTTTATAAATTATCTTATGTTATCCTCATTTTAACATACATATTTTAGACGAAAATCTTCAGTTTTATCAGAAAATGACTCTTCTTTTTTTAAATTACATTCTAATTGTATTTGTAAGTCTATCATTGTATATGTGAAAATTACCACACAAATCTATGAATTTTACACTTTTCCTATGAATATCCATAATTTTATGAGAAATGTTATACAAAATTCTTCAGATTTATCAGAAAATATATCCACTTCCTTTTTCATCTATATTATTATTTATTTGTATACCTACCATTATATCTGTGAAAATTACCAAAAAAATCTTCAAATTTTAACATTTTCACAAGAATTTGTCAGAATTGTTATAGAAAAATCTTCAGGCTTATCAGAAAATGACTCCACCATTTTTTCACTTAGATATAGTTGTATTTGCATGGCTCTCATTTTATCTGAGATTTTATCAAAAAAATATTCAATTTTATCAATTTTTCTGTTATTATCCTTTTTGTCATTTAAGTTAGAAGTAAATATTCAGAATTAACAGAATATGTCTCTACTTCCTTTTCAATGGTATTCTAATTGAATTTTTATGCCTATCATTGTATCCAAGATTTTTCTGAATAAATCTTCAATTTTATCAATTATCATATGTAATCCTCAATTTTATCATACATAGATAAAAATCTTCAGTTTTATCAGAAAATGTATCCTCTATCTTTTTCAATTGTATTCAGATTTTATCTATATGCATATCAGTGCATTTGAGTTTTTTTAAAATATCTTCAATTTTTTAAATTATCTTAGTTTATCTTCAATTTTATCATACATGTATTAGAGAAAAATCTTCAGTTTTATAGAAAATCTTTCCACTTCTTTTTGCAATTACATTCTAATTGTACTTGTATGTGTACCATTGTATCTGATAAAATTACCACAAAAATCTTCAATTTTTAAATTTTTCCTATGAATTTCTCTTAATTTTTATGAAATATGTTATATGAAATCTTCAGTTTTATAAGAAAATGTCTCCACTTCCTTTTCAAATTATGTGATAATTGTATTTGTACACCTATCATTTTACCTGAAAATTTTCAAAGAAAATTCATTTTTATCAGTTAACCTATGTAATCCTCAATTTTATCATACATATGTTGGATGAAAACCTTCAGTTCTATCAGAAAATGTATCCAGTTCCTTTTTCAATTGTATTCTTATTGTATTTTTATGTCTATCATTTTATCTGAGTTTTCTTTTTCAAAAAATGTTCAGATTTAAAAATTATCTTATGTAATCTTCAATTCATCATAAATTTGTTAGAGGAAAATCTTTCGGTTTAAACAAAAATGTCTCCACCTCCTTTTTCAATTATATTCTAATTGTATTTGTATGCCTATCATTATATCTGAGATTTTACCAAAAAAATCTTCAATTTTATCAGATATCCTATGTAATCCTCAATTTTGTCATGCATATTTTAGATAAAAATATTCAGTTCTATCATAAAATGTGTCCACTTCCCTTTTCAATTGAATTCTAATTATATTTGTATGGCTATCATTGTTTTTGAGTTTTCTTCAAATAATCTTCAATTTTATACATTATCTTTTGTTATCCTAAATTTTCTCATATATATGTTAGATGAAAATCTTCAGTTTTTTACGAATATGTCTCCAATTCCTCTTTCAATTACATTCTAATTGTATTTATATGCATATCATTTTATCAGTTTTTTTTAATTTTCAAATTTATAAATTATCTTACATTATCCTCATTTTTATTATACATGCATTAGATGAAAATGTTCTCTTTTATATGAAAATGTATCCAAGTCTGAGTTATATTCTAATTGTATTTTTATGCCTATCATTGTATCTGAGTTTTGTCCAAAAAATTCTTCAATTTTATGAGTTACCCTATTAATCCTATATTTTATCATACATATGGTAGATGAAAATCATGCTATTTGAAAATTTATACACTTCATAATACAATTTTATTCTAATTGTATTTCTATGCCTATCATTATATCTGTTTTTTAACATTCAATTTTATAAATTATGTTATGTTATCCTCATTTATATTATACATACATTAGGTGAAAATCTTCAGTTTTATATGAAAATAGCTCCACATCTGTTTGAGTTATATCCTAATTATATTTTTATGCCTATCATTGTATCTGTTTTTGTCCAAATAAATCTTCAATTTTATCAATTACCCTGTTAATCCTCTATTTTATGATACATATGGTAGATGAAAATCTTCAGTTTTTTCAGAAAATTTATCCACTTAATTTTTCAATTGTATTCTAATTGTATTTCTATGGCTATCACTGTATCTGTGTTTTTTCGAACATTCAATTTTATAAATTATGTTATGTTATCCTCATTCATATTATACATACATTAGATGAAGATCATCAGTTTTATATGAAAATGTCTCCATGTCTGTTTGATTTATATTCTTTTTATATTTTTGTACTTATTGTATCTGAGTTTTGTCCAAATAAATCTTCAATTTTATCAATTACCCTATTAATCAACTGTTTTATCATACATGTTAGATGAAAATCTTCAGTTCCATCACAAAAGGTGTCCAGTTCCTTTTCCAATTGTCTTCTAATTGTATTTGTATGCATATCATTGTCTCTGAGTATTTTTCTGAATAAATCTTCAATTTTTTCAATTATATGATGCAATCATCAATTTTTATCATACATATATTGGATGAAAATCTTCAATTTTATCAGAAAATGTCTCCTCTTCCTTTTTCAATTGTATTCTAATTGTATTTGTATGCTTATCATTGCATCTGAGTTTTTTTAAATCCAATTTTATAAATTATCTTATGCTATCCTCAATTTTGACATACATATGTTAGAGGATTTTCTTTAGTTTTATAGAAATATTGCTTCACTTCCTTTTCAATTACATTCTAACTGTATTTGTATGCTTACCATTGTATCTTTGAAAATTACCTCAAAAATCTTCAAATTTTAAATATTTCCTAAATATTTCTGAAAAATTAAAGATTTTGTATAACACATTTCTGATGAAGTAAGGGAAATTCATAGGAAAAATTAAAAAGTTGAAGAATTTTGTGGTAATTTTCAAAGATACAATTTTATGCATACAAATACAATTAGAATGTAACTGTAAAAGGATGTGGAAACATTTTCCTATAAAACTGAAGATTTTCTTCTAACATACATTTGATAAAATTGAGAAAAACTTAGGATAATTTATAAAATTGAAGAATATTTTGCAAAAAACTCAGATGTGATAAGATTACAAAGTGTATTAGAATACAATGGAAAAAGGAAGACAAGACATTTTCTGATAAAACTGAAGATTTTCATTTAACATATGAATGATACAAATGAGGATTATATAGGATAACTGATTAAATTGAAGATTTTCTTAGTAAATTCTCAGGTACAAGGATAGGTACACAAATATAATAATTGAAAAAGTAGCTGAAGATATTTTTGTATAAAACTTAAGATTTTCACCAAACATATGTATGATAAAATGGATGATAACATAGGACAATTGATAAAATTGAAGTTTTTTGATAAAATCTCATATAAACTTAAAGGCATTCTAATACAATTAGAATATAAGTGAAAAAGAAAGTGGAAATATTTTCTGATAAAACTGAAGATTTTTTATAATATTTCTAATAAAATTATGAAAATTCATGTGAAAATGTTAAAATTTGAAGATTTTGTGGTAATTTTTACAGATAGAATGGTAGGCATACAAATAAATAATAATATAGTTGTAAAGGAAGTGGAGATATTTTCTGATAAATCTGAAGAATTTGGCATAACATATATCTGATAAAATTATGGAAATTCATAAGCAAACTAAAATTCATAGATTTTTGTTGTAATTTTCACAGATACAATGATAGGCTTAAAAACACAACTGAAATGTAATTGAGAAAAGGAATAGATATTTTCTCATAAAACTGAAGATTTTCCTCTAAAATTGTATGTTAAAATTGAGGATAACATAAGATAATTTATAAAATTGAAGATATTTTGGAAAACAAGAACTCAGATACAAGGACAGGCATACAAATACTACTAGAGTATTATTGAAAAAGGAAGAGGACAGATTTTCATAAAGAACTGAAGATTTTCATCTAACATATATATGAGAAAATTGATGATTACATAAGATAATTGATAAAATTGAAGATTTATTTGGAAAAACTTCAGATACAATGATCTGCATAGAAATATATTTAGCATACAAATGAAAAGGGAAGTGGAGATATTTTCTGATAGAACTGAAGATTTTCATCTAAAATATGCTTAAAATTGAGGATTACATAAAATAACTGATAAAATTTTAGATTTTTTTTTAGAAAAATCTCAGATACAATGATAGTCACCCAAATATAATTAGAATATAATTAAAAGAGAAGTGGGGGCATTTTCAGGTAGAACTCAAGATTTTAATTTAACATATATATCATAAAATTGAGGATTACATATGATAAATGATAAAATTGAAGAATTTTTTTGGAAAAACTCAAATACAATGAGAGGCATACAAATAGATTTATCACATAATTGAAAATGAAGTGGAGACATTTTAGGAAGAAACTGAAGATTTCATGTAACATATTACTGAAAAAGTAAGGGATATTCATAGGAAAGATTAAAAGTTGAAAATTTGTGGCAATTTTCACAGATACAATGATAGGCATACAAATAAAATTAGAATGTAATAAAAAATGAAGTGGAGACATTTTCGTTTAAAATTGAAAAATTTCCTCTAACATATCTATGATAACATTGAGGATAATTTAAGATAATTTATAAAATTGAAGATTTTTTTTGAAAAAACACTCAGATACAATGATAGGCATACAAATACATTTAGAATATAAATGAAGGAGGAATTGGAGACATTTTCATATACAACTGAAGATTTTCATATAACATACATATTGTAAATTGAAGATGTCATAAGGTAATTTATAAAATTAAAGGTTATTTGGAACAAAAAGCTCATATACAATGATAGACATAGAAATATAAGTAGAATACATTTGGAAAACAAAGTGGAGACATTTTCTGATAAAACTGAAGATTTTCATCTAACATTTGTAAGATAAAATAGAGGATTAATAGGGTAATTGATAAAATTGAGGATTTATTTCTACAAAATTCTTATACAATGATAGGCATAATAATATAATTAGAATATATCTCAAACAGACATGTAGACATTTTCATATAAAAGTGAAGATTTTCATCTAATATTTGTATGATTAAAATGAGGATAACATAACATAATTTATAAAATTGTATATTATTTAAAAAAACTCAGATACTTTGATAGGCATATAGATACAATTAGAATGTAATTGAAAATGAACTGGAGACATTTTCATAAAGTAATGATGATTTTCATTTAAACATAGAATATAGAAAATAAAAATGAAAAAACGCACAATATTTTAGTATTATAAAACATTTAAATATGAATAGATTTTATAAGCTATTAAAAATATAAAATAAGCCAGGCAGTGGTGGTGCACACCTTTAATCCCAGCACTTGGGAGGCAGAGGCAGGCATATTTCTTTTTTCAAGGTCAGCCTGGTCTACAGTCAGGACAGCCAGGGATATACAAAAGCAAACAAACAAACAAAAACAAAACAAACACAAAAACCTGTCTCGAAAATCTATTAAAAAACATAAAATAATTTGGAATAAATTTTATTTTTATAATAAAAATTAAATTTTTAGTGCAAAAAATGAGGATAACATAACATAATTTATAAAATTGTAAATTTTTTAAAAAAGACTCAGATACTTTGCTAGGCATATAGATACAATTAGAATGTAATTGAAAATGGACTGGAGATATTTTCATAAAGTAATGATGATTGTCATTTAAGATATGTATGATAAAATTGAGGATAACAAGATAATATATAAAATTGAAGGTTTTTTTTTAAAAAAAACTCAAATACAATGATAGTCATACAAATATAATTAGAATTCAATTAAAAAAGGAAGTGGAGACACTTTATGACAGAACTGAAGATTTTCATGTTAAATGTGCATGATAAAATGGAAGATTACATAGGATATCTAATCAAATTGAAGATATTTTTGGATAAATGTTAAAATTGAAATTTATTCAGAAAAAAACTCGGATACAATGTTAGCTTTACAAATACAATTAGAATATAATTGAAAAAGTAAGTGGATACATATTTTGTTAATTCTGAAGATTTACATATAACTTATATATGATAAAATAGGTGATAACTAGGAAAATAAAAAAATTGAAAATATTTTTGGTAAAATCTCAGATACAATGTAAGGCATACAAATACAATTAAAATATAAGTGAAAAAGAAATGGGAGACATTTTCTAAAAAACCTGAAGATATTTGTATAGCATTTCTGATAAAATTATGGAAATTCATGTGAAAATGTTAAAATTTGAAGATTTTTGTGCTAATTTTCACAGATAAAATGGTAGGCATACAAATAAAATAATAATATAGTTGAAAAAGGAAGTGGAGATATTTTTCTGATAAATCTGAAGAAGTTTGCACAACACATACCTGATAAAATGATGGAAATCCATAGGAAAACTGTAAAATTTGAAGATTTTTGTGGTAATTTTCACAGATGATAGGCTTACAAATACAATTAGAATGTAATTGAAAAAAGAAATAGAGACATTTTCTGATTAAACTGAACATTTTCATCTAACATATGTATGTTAAAATTGAGAATAACATGATATAATTTCTAAAATTGAAGATATTTTGGAAAACAAAAACTCAGATACAAGGATAGGCATACAAATACCACTTGAATATTATTGAAAAAGGAAGAGGACACATTTCTGTAAAGAACTGAAGATTTTCATCTAACCTACGTTTGAAAATATTGAGGATTACAAAAGATAATTGATAAAGTTGAAGATTTATTTGAAAAATAACTCAGATCCAATGGTTGGCATTCAAATACAATTAGAATATAAATGAAAAGTCAAGTGGAGATATTTTCTGATAGAACTGAAGATTTTCATCTAAAATATGCATGATAAAATTGAGGATTCCATAGGGTAACAGATAAAATTGAAGATATTTTTTTGAAAAAAACCTCAGATACAATTATAGGCCTTCAAATATAATTAGAATATAATTGAAAAGGGAAGAGGAGATATATTCTGGTGATCTGAAGATTTTAATCTAACATGTGTATGATAAGATTTAGGATTACATATGATAACTGATAAAATTGAAGATGTGTTTGAAAAAATCTCAGATAGACTGATAGACATACAAATAGAATTATCACATATTTTCAAATGAAGTGGAGACATTTTCCTGACAAAACTGAAGATTTCATATAACATATTTCTGATAAAGTAAGGGAAATTCATAGGAAAAATTTAAACATTGAAGTTTTTGTGGTAATTTTCACAGATACAATGGTAAGCATACAGCTACAATTAGAATGTAATCTAAAAATGAAATGGAGACATTTTTGTTTAAAATTGAAGATTTTCCTCCAAATTATGTATGATAAAATTGAGGATAACTAAACATAATATATACAATTGAAGATTTTTTTGAAAATAAAACTCGGATACAATGATAGCCAGAGAAATACAATTTGAATATAGTTGAACAAGGAAGTGGAGACATTTTCGTATAAAACTGAAAATTTTCATATAACATACATATGATATATTGAGGATATCGCAAGGTAATTTATAAAATTTAAGATTTATGGAAAATTTTCAGATACAATGATAGGCATAGAAATTCAATTAGAATACAATTGTAAAACGAAGTGAGAAATTTTCAGATAAAACTGAAGATTTTCTTCTAACATATGTATGATAAAATAGAGGATTACTAGGGTAATTGATAAAATTGAAGATTTATTTGTATAAAACTCTGATACAATGATAGGCATAAAAAGACAATTAGAATGTTACTAAAAGTGATGTGGAGACATTTTCTTATAAAACAGAAGATATTCATCTAATAGAGGTATCATAAAAATGAGGACAACATAACATAATTAATAAAATTGAATATCTATTTTAAAAAGTCACATACCATCATAGGCATATAGATACCATTAGAATGTAATTGAAAAAAGGAAGTGGAGACATTTTTCCAAGAACTGAACATTTTCATCAAAATATGTATCATAAAATTGGTAACAGGAAATAATGTATAAAATTGAAGATTTTTTAAAAAAATGAAATACAATGATAACCATAGAAATAAAATTATAATTCAATTGAAAAAGAAAGAGGAGACATTTTATGATAGAACTGAAGATTTTCATCTAAAATCTGCATGATAAAATTGAGGATTACATAGGATATGAGATAAAAATGAATATTTTTTGGAAAAAACACATACAGTGATAGGCATACAAATAGAATTATCACATGATTGAAAAGGAAATGTACGTATTTTCTGATAAAACTAAAGATTTCGTATAACAAATTTCTGATAAAGTAAGGGAAATTCATAGGAAAAAATAAAAAATCGAAGATTTTTGTGGTAATTTTCACAGATACTGTTATGCATACTAATACAAGTAGAATGTAATTGTAAAAGTATTTGAAGTCATTTTCCTATAAAACTGAAGATTGTCCTCTAACATATTTTTGATAAAATTGAAATAAACATAGGGTAATTTATAAAATTGAAGAATTTTTTGAAAAAACTCAGATGCAATGATAAGATTAAATAGACTATTAGAATACAATTGAAAAAGGAAGATGAGACATTTTCTGATAAATATGAAGAATTTCATATAACGTATGTATGATAAAATTGAGGATTACATAAGATAACTGATACAATTGAAGACTTTCTTAGAAAATTCTCATATACAAGGGTAGGCATACAAACAGAATTGGAATATAATTGAAAAAGTACTGGAGACATTTTTGTATAAACTTAAGATTTTCATATAACATATGTATGATAATATGGATGATAACATAGGAAATTGATAAAACTGAAGATTTGTTTGATAAAATTTCAGGTACACTTAAAGTCATAGTAATACAATTCGAATATAAGTGAAAAAGAAAGCAGAGATATTTTCTGATAAAACTGAAGATCTTTGTATAGCATTTCTGATAAAATTATGGCAATTCATGTGAAAATGTTAAATTTTGAAGATTTTGTGGAAATTTTCACAGATACAATGGTAGGCAAACAAATAAATAATAATATAGTTGAAAAAGGAAGTGGAGATATTTTCCGATAAATCTGAAGAATTTTGCATAACATATATTTGATAGAATTATGTAAATTCATAGGAAAACTGTAAAATTTGAAGTTTTTGTGTTAATTTTCCCAGATAAAATGATAGGCTTACAAACACAATTAGAATGTAATTGAAAATAGGAATAAAGACATTTCTGATAAAACTGAAGATTTTGTATAACATATTTTGGGTAAAGTAAGGGAAATTCATAGGAAAAATTTAAAAATTGAAGATTTTTGTGGTGATTTTCCCAAATACAATGGTAAGCATACAAATACAAATAGAATGCAATTGAAAAAGGAAGTGGAGCCAATTTCCTATAAAAACTGAAGAAAATCCTCTAATATATGTATGTTAAAATCTAGGATAACATAAGATAATTTATAAAATTAAAGATTTTTTGAAAAAAACTGAATTACAATGGCAACCATAGAAATAAAATTAGAATTCAATTGAAAAAGAAAGTGGAGACATTTTATGATAGAACTGAAGGTTTTCATCTAAAATCTGCATGATAAAATTGAGGATTACATAGGATATGAGATAAAATTGAATATTTTTTGGAAAAAACACATACAGTGATAGGCATACAAATAGAATTATCACATGATTGAAAAGGAAATGGACCTATTTTCTGATAAAACTAAAGATTTTGTGTAACATATTTCTGATAAAGTAAGGAAAATTCATAGGAAAAAATAAAAATTGGAAGATTTTTGTGGTAATTTTTATGGATACAATGTTATGCATACTAATACAAGTAGAATGTAATTGAAAAAGGAATTGGAGGCATTTTCCTATAACACTGAAGAAAATCCTCTAGTATTTGTATGTAAAAAGTGAGGATAACATAAGATAATTTATAAAATTGAAGACTTTTTTTTGAAAAAACTCAAATACAATAATAAGCATACAAATACAAAGAAAGGAAGAGGAGACATATTCTGAGAAAACTGAAGATTTCATATAACATATATATGATAAAATTGAGGATTACATAGGATAATTGATAAAATGGAAGATTTATTGAGAAAAAAATTTGGATACAATGATATGCATAAAAATCCAATTAGAATACAATTGAAAAAGGAAGTGCAGACATATTTTGTTAATTCTACAGATTTACATCTAACTTATGTATGATAACTTGGATGATAACATCGGAAAATTATAAAATTGAAGATTTTTTTGATACAATCTCAGATTCAATGAAAGGCATGCAAATACAATAAGATTATAAGCGAAAAAGAAACTGGAGACATTATCTGATTAAACTAAAGATATTTCTATAATATTTCTGATATAATTATGGAAATTTTTGAGAAAATGTTAAAATTTGAAGATTATTGTGGTAATTTTCACAGATACAATGTTAGGTATACAAATAAATAATAATATAGTTGAAAAAGGAAGTGGAGATATTTTCTGGTATATCTGAGGAATTTTGCATAACATAAATCTGATAAAATTATGGAAATTCATTGGAAAACTGTAAAATTTGAAGATTTTTTTGATAATTGAGAATTACTTAGGATTATTGTTAAAATTGTAACTTTATTGAGAAAATCTCAGATACAATGATAGGCATACAAATACAATTATAATACAATTGAAAAAGGACGTGGAGACATATTCTGTTAATTGGGAACATTTACATCTAACATATGGATGATAAAATGGATGATAAAACAGGAAAACTGATAAAATTGAAAATTTTTTGATAAAATCTCATATAAGATGAAAGGCATACAAATACTAAAAATAAGTGAAAGAGAAATTGGAGACATTTTCTGATAAAACTGAAGATTTTTGTATAACATTTCTGAATAAATTATGGAAATTCATGTGAAAATTTGAATTTGAAGATTTTTGTGGAAAATTTCACAAATAGAATGGTAGGCATACAAATATAATTAGAATGTGTGTTAAAAACTGCATGGTATTGGTTCACTAACAGGGAGGCAGATCAATGGAATAGGATTGAAGACCCAGAATTGAACCCACACATCTACGGCCAATTGATCTTTGACAAAGGACATGAAAACATCCATTGGAAAAAAGATAGCCTTTTCAACAAATGGTGCTGGCTCAGCTGGAGGTCAACATGCAGAAGAATGAGAATTGATCCACTCTTATCTCCTTGCACTAAGCTCAACTCCAAGTGGATCAAGGACCTCTACATAAAACCAGACATACTAAAACTAATAGAAAAGAAACTGGGGAAGGGCCTTGAAGACATTGGCTCAGCGGAAAAATTCCTGAACAGAACACCAATTGCTTATTCTCTAAGAGCAAGAATAGACAAATGGGACCTCATAAAATTACAAAGTTTCTGTAAGGCAAAAGACACTGTCAAAAGGATAAATCGGCAACCAACAAATTGGGAAAAGATCTTCACCAACCCAACATCCGACAAAGGGCTAATATCCAATGCATACAAAGAACTCAAGAGGTTAGACCCCAGAAAACCAAATAACCCTATCCAAAAATGGGGTACAGAGCTAAACACAGACTTTTCACCTGAAGAAATTCAGATGGCCGAGAAACACCTTAAAAAATGTTCAACATCATTAGTCATTAGGGAAATGCAAATCAAAACAACCCTGAGATTTCACCTCACACCAGTCAGAATGGCTAAGATTAAAAACTCAGAAGACATCAGGTGTTGGCAAGGATGTGGAGAAAGAGGAACACTCCTCCACTACTGGTGTGATTGCAAGCTGGTACAACCACTCTGGAAATCAGTCTGGCGGTTCCTCAGAAAACTGGATGTGGTGCTTCCGGAGGACCCAGCCATACCACTCCTGGGAATATACCCAGAAGATTCCCCAGCATGCAATAAGGATACATGCTTCACTATGTTCATAGCAGCCTTATATATAATAGCCAGAAGCTGGAAAGAACCCAGATGTCCCTCAACGGAGGAATGGATACAAAAAATGTGGTATGCATACACAATGGAGTACTATTCAGCCATTAGAAACAATGAATTCATGAAATGCTTAGAGAAATGGATGGAGCTGGAGAACATCATACTAAGTGAGATGACCCAGTCTCAAAAGAATACCCATGGTATACAGTCACGGATAAGTGGATATTAGCCTAGAATCTTGGAACATCAAAGACATAAATCACATACCAATTGATGTCTGACAAGAAGAAAGAAGTGGACACTGGTGCTAGAATGTATCAAAGCATCGTTGTGGGGGAGTACAAGAACAGGGAGGTGGGAGGGGGTGGATGAGGGAGCAGGGGGAGGGAAAAGGGCATGTGGGACCTTTGGGGTTGGGGAACCAGAAAAATGGAAATGAATTATAAATATAGAATATATCCAATAAAAAATGTTCTTGGGAAAAAAGAATGGTAGGCATACAAATAAATAATATACTTGAAAAAGGAAGTGGGATATTTTCTGATAATCTGAAGAATTTTACATAACATATATCTGATAAAATTATGGAAATTCATAGGGAAACTGTAAAATTTGAAGTTTTTGTGATAATTTTCACATATACAATGATAGGCTTACAAACAAAATTAGAGTGTTATTTAAAAAAGGAATAGAACAATTTTCTGATGAAACTGAATATTTTCATCTAACATATGTATTTCATAATTGAGGATAACATAAGATAATTTATAAAATTATAGATACTTTGGAAAACAAAAACTCAGATAGAAGGATAGGCATACAAATACAATTAGAGTATTATTGAAAGAAGGGTGAGGATACATTTTTGTAAAGAACTGAAGATTTTCATCTAACATATGTATGATAATGCTGAGGATTACATATCGTAATTGATAAAATTGAAGTTATTTGGAAAAATACTCAGATACAATGATCTGTATATAAATATATTTAGAATAAAATTGAAAAGGGAAGTGGATATGTTTTCTGATAGAACTGAAGATTTTCATCAAAAATACAAATAGAATGTAATTGATAAAGCAAGTGGAGTCATTTTCCTATAAAACTGAAGAAAATCTTCTAATATATCTTTGTTAAAATTGAGGTTAACATAAGATAATTTATAAAATTGAAGATTTTTTTAAAAAACTCAGATGAAATGGTAAGCATACAAATAAAATTAGAATACAATTGAAAAAGGAAGAGGAGACATATTCTGATAAATCTGAAGATTTTCACTTAACATATGTATGATAAAATAGAGGATTACATAGAATAATTGATAAAATTAAAGATTTATTGAAACAAAACCTCGGATACAATGAAAGACATACAAATACAATTAGAATACAATTGAACAAGGAAGTGAAGGCATATTCTGTTAATTCTAAAGATTTACATCTAACTTATATATGATAAAATGGAGGATAACATGAAAATTGATAAAATTGAAGATTTTTTGATAGAATCTCAGATTCAATGATAGGCATACAAATACAATAAGATTATCAGTGAAAAAAGTGGATACATTTTCTGATGAAACTGAAGATTTTTCTATAACATTTCTGAAAGAACTGTGGAAATTTATGAGAAAATATTAAAGTTTGAAATTTTTTGTGGTAATTTTCACAGATATAATGGTAGGTATACAAATAAATATTAATATATTTAAAAAGGAAGTGGAGATATTTTCTAACAAATGTGAAGATTTTTGCATAACATATATCTGATAAAATTATGGAAATTCAGAGGAAATCTGTAAAATTTGTAGGTTTTTGTTGTACTTTTCACAGATACAATGATAGGCTTACAAACACAATTAGAATGTAATTGAGAAAAGGAATAGAGATATTTTTTTGATAAAACTGAAGATTTTCCTCTAACATATGTATGTTAAAATTGAGGTTTTTCATAAGATAATTTATAAAATTGAACACATTTTGGAAAACAAAAACTCAGATACAAGGATAGGCATACAAATACTACTAGAGTATTAATGAAAAAGGAAGAGGATACATTTTTGCAAAGAACTGAAGATAGTCATCTAACATACATATGACAAAATTGAGGATTACATAAAATAACTGATATAATTTTAGATTTTTTTTGAAAAAATCTCAGATACAATGAAAAGCATCCAAATATAACTAGAATATAGTTGAAAAGAATAGTGGAGATATTTTCTGGTATAACTGAAGATTTTAATATAACATTTATCATATGATAACTGATAAAATTCATGATTTTTTTTTGAAAAAAACTCAAATACAATGAGAGGCATACAAATAGAATTATCACATAATTTGAAATGAAGTGGAGACATTTTCTGACAAAACTGAAGATTTCCTGTAACATATTACTGATAAAGTAGGGATATTCATAGGAAAATTTTAAAAATTGGAATTTTTGTGGGAATTTTCACAAATACATTGATAGGCATAAAAATAAAATTAGAATGTAATGAAAAAAGAATTGGTTTCATTTTCTTTTAAAATTGAAAATTTTCCTCTAACATATCTACGATAAAATTGAGGATAACTTAAGATAATTAATAAAATTAAACATTTTTTGAAAAAAACTCAGATAAATTGGTAGGCATAAAAATATGTTTAGAATAAAATTTAAGGAGGAAGTTGAGACATTTTCTGATAAAACTGAAGATTTTCATCTAACATACATGTGATAAGATAAAGGATTACTAGTGTAATTGATAAAATTGAAGATTTATTTGGACAAAACTCAGATACAATGATAGTCATAAAAATACAATTAGAATATAACTCAAACAGATGTGGAGACATTTTCATAGAAAACAGAAGATTTTCATTTAATGAATGAGCCCAGAAGATCTGAATATTCAAGACACAATTAGCTAAGAAAAAGATTCCCAAGAATAAGGATGGGGAGGACCCTGGCCCAGAAAAGACTAAATTCAGTTTTGTAGGAGAGTACCAGAACAGAGAAATGGTGGGGAGAGGGGGTGGTTGGGGAATGGGTGGGGGGAGAAGACTTATGGGACAAATGTTGAGGGGGGTAACTGGAATGGGGAAAGCCTTTGGAATGTAAACAAAAAATATAGAAAATAAAAAAAAGAAAAGGAAAAAATAGAAAGGAAAAAAAAGAAAAATGAACTGCAGACACTTTCTGATAAAACTGAAGGTTTTTATCTAACATATGTATGATAAAATAAAGGATAACTAAGGTAATTGATAAAATTGAAGATTTATTTGGACAAAACTCAGATGCAATGATGGGCATAAAAATAAAATTAGAATATAACTAAAAGAAATGTGAACACATTTTCATATAAAACTGAAGATTATCATCTAATATATGTATAATAAAAATGAGGATAACATAACATAATATATAAAACTGAATATTTTTTAAAAAATTTAGATACATTGATAGGCACTTAAATACAATTAGAATGTAATTGAAAGAGGAAATGGAGGCATTTTCGTAAAGTAATGTAGATTTTCACCTTACATATGTATGATAAAATTGAGGATAACATAAGATAAGGTATAAAATTGAGTTTTTTTTAAAAACTCAAATACAATGATAGCCATACAAATATATTTCGAATTCAATTGAAAAAGAATTGGAGACATTTTATGATAGAACTAAAGATTTTCATCTAAAGTCTGCATGACAAAATTGAGGATTACATAGGATAGTTGGTAAAATTGAAGGGTTTTTTTTTTTGAAAAATCTCAAATACAATGATAGGCATACAAATAGAATTATCAGATAATTGAAAAGGAAGTGGAGAAATTTTCTGATAAAACTAAAGATTTAGTATAACATATTTCTGATAAAGTAAGGGAAATTCATAGGAAAAAATTAAAAACAAGATTTTTGTGGTAATTTTCACAGATACAATGGTAAGCATACAAATACAATTTGAATGAAATTAAAAAAGGAAGTGGAGCCATTTTCCTATAAAAATGAAAAATTTCCTCTAACATATGTGTGATAAAATTGAGGAAAACTTAGGATAATTTATAAAATTGATGATTTTTCTGCAAAAATTCAGATACAATGATAAGCTTACAAATACTATTAGAATTCAATTGAAAAAGGAAAACGAGACATTTTCTCATAAAATTGAAGATTTTCATTTCATATATGTATTATGAAATTGAGGATTACATAGGATAACTGATTAAATGGAAGATATTCTCTAGAAAAATCTCAGATATAGTGAAAGGCATAGAAATACAATTAAAAAACAATTGAAAAAGAAACTGGACATATTTTGTGATAGTACTAATATTTTCAGCTAACACATGTATGATAAAATTGAGGATTACATAGGGTAACTTTTAAAATTGAAGATTTTCTTTGAAAAATCTCAGATGCAATAATAGGCATACAAATACAATTAGTACATAATTGAAAAAGGAAGTAGAGACATTTTCTGATAAAACTGAAAATTTTGTATAACATATTTCGTGTAAATAAGGGAATTTCATAGGAAAAATTAAAAATTGAAAATTTTTGTGGTACTTTTCACTGATACAATGGTAAAGATACAAATACCATTATAATGTAATTGCAAAAAGAAGTAGAGATATTTTCCTATAAAACTGAATATTTTTCTCTAACATATGTAAGATAAAATTGAGGATAACATAATTTAATTTGTTAAATTGAAGAGTTTTTTGAAAAAAAACTCAGAAGCAATGATAGACATACAAATACAATTAGAATACAATTGAAAAAGGAAGAGGAGACATTTTCTGATAAAACTGAAGATTTTTATCTAACATATGTTTGTTAAAATTGAGAATTACATAGGATAATTGATAAAATTGAAGATTTATTCAGAAAAAAACTCAGATACA
Source organism: Apodemus agrarius (assembly GCA_964023405.1). Taxonomy (NCBI): domain Eukaryota; kingdom Metazoa; phylum Chordata; class Mammalia; order Rodentia; family Muridae; genus Apodemus; species Apodemus agrarius. The sequence continues at coordinate 104,772,932 of OZ030016.1, forward strand.
ATGCTAGGCATACAAATACAATTAGAATACAATTTTAAAAGGACGTGGTGACATATTGTGTTAATTATGAAGCTTGACATCTAACTTATATATGATAAAATGGATAACAGGAAAATTGATAAAATTGTAGATTTTTGTGATAAAATCTCAGATACAATGAAAGGCATACAAATACAACTATAAATAAGTGAAAAGTAAAATGGAGATATTTTCTGATAAAACAGAAGATTTTTGTATACCATTTCTGGTTAAATTATGGAAATTCATGTGAAAATGTTAAAAATTTGAAGATTTTTGTGGTAATTTTCATAGAAACAATGGTAGGCATACAAATAAATAAAAATATAGTTGAAAAGTGGAGATATTTTGTGATAAATGTGAGGAATTTTGTATAACATATACAGGATAAGATCATGGAAATTGATAGGAAAACTGTAAAATTTGTAGATTTTTTATGGTAATTTTCACAGCTACAATGATAGGCTAACAAACACAATTAGAATGTAATTGAGAAAAGGAATAGAGACATCTTCTGATAAAACTGAAGAATTTCATCTAACATATGTTTGTTAAAATTGAGGATAAAGCCGAGCATGGTGGCGCACGCCTGTAATCGCAGCACTTGGGAGGCAGAGGCAGGCGGATTTCTGAGTTCGAGACCAGCGTGGTCTACAGAGTGAGTTCCAGGACAGCCAGGACTACACAGAGAAACCCTGTCTTGAAAAAAACAAAAAAAATTGAGGATAACTTAAGATTATTAATAAAATTGAAGATATTTTGGAAAACAAAACTCAGATACAAGGATAGGCAAACAAATACAACTAGAGTATTATTGAAAGAGGAAGTGGACACATTTTTGTAAAGAACTGAAGAATTTCATCTAACATAAGTATGATAAAATTGAGGATTACATAATATAAATTTCAAAATTGAAGATTTATTTGGAAAAATAATCAGATACAATGATCTGCATACAAATACAATTAGAATATAATTGAAAAGGGAAGAGGAGATATATCCTGATAGAACTGAATATTTTCATCTAAATTATGCATGATAAAATTGAGAATTGCATAGGATAAGTGATAAAATTTTAAATTTTTGGAGAAAAATCTCAGATATAATGAGAGGCATACAAATATAATTAGAATATAATTGAAACGTGAAGTGGAGATATTTTCTGGTAGAACTGAAGGTTTAATTTAACATATGTATAATAAAATTGAGGATTACATACGATAACTGACTAAATTGAAGATTTTTTTTTGGAAAAAATCTCCGATACAACGATAGGCATACAAATATATTTAGAATATAATTGAAGGAAGTAGTGGAGACATTTTCATATAAAACTGAAGTTTTTCATATAACACATGATAAAATGAGGATATCATAAGATAATTTATAAAATTGAAGATATTTTGGAAAACAAAAACTCAGATACAAGGATAGGCATACAAACACAACTAGAGTATTATTGAAAAAGGAATAGTACACATTTTTGTAAAGAATTGAAGATTTTCATCTAATCTATGTATGATAAATTTGAGGACTCCATAAGATAATTGATAAAATTGAAGATTTACTTGGAAAAATACTTAGATACAATGCTCTGCATACAAATACAATTAGAATATAATTGAAAAGGGAAGTGAAGATATTTTCTGATAGAACTGAAGATTTTCATCTAAAATATGCATGAATTAATTGAGGGTTACATAGTATAACTGACAAATTTTTATTTTTTTTGTAAAAACTCAGATACAATGATAGGCATCTGTGATGGTTTGTATATAATTGGCCCAGGAAGTGACCCTATAAGGAGGTGTGGTCCATTGACGATAGTGGAGTATTGAAGTCACCCACAATTATTGTGTTGGGTGCAATATGTGCATTGAGCTTTAGTAAATTTTCTTTTACAAATGAGGTTGCCCTTGCATTTGGAGCATAGTTGTTCAGAATTGAGAGGTATTCTTGATGGATTTTTCTTTTGACCAGGAGGAAGTGACATTCCATGTCTCTTTTGATGACTTAGGTTGAAAGTCAATTTTATCTGATATTAAAATGGCTACTCCAGCTTGTTTCCTGAGACCATTTGCTTGTAAAATTGTCTTCCAGCCTTTTAATCTAAGGTAGTGTTTGTCTTTGACACTGAGATGTGTTTCCTGTATGCAGCAAAATGTAGGGTCCTATTTCCATATCCAGTCTGTTAGTCTATGTCTTTTTATTGGGGAATTGAGTCCAATGATGTTAAGAGGTATTAAGGAATATTAATTATTAGTTCCTGACATTTTTGTCATTATTTTTTTATATTTGAGTGGTTATCTTCTTTTGGGTTTGATGAGAGGGGATTTTTATCTTGCTTCTTCTGGGGTGTGGTTCCCTCTTTGTGTTGATGTTTTTCCCCTATTATCCTTTGTAAGGCAGGGTTGTGGAAAGTTGATGTGCACATGTGGTTTTGCCATGGAATACCTTGTTTTCTCCATCTATGATGATTGACAGTTTTGCTGGGTATAGTAGTTTTGGCTGAAACTTGTCTTTATTCAGCAACACTGTATTTCAATAGTATATAGAATTTTCATATGCATTTATGAGAGCAGCTGTACAATGCAGTTTACATGGAGGGAACATGTTTGAACCTAGAGGAAACACCAAACACACTACAAAGTGAATGCATTCATGTTACATTCAGGTCTAATGACAAGAAGTTTTTTCTTTTACAGTAAACAATTACAGTAAGTTTTAAAATGGTATGCATTTAAACGACTAATTTTGCTGAAAACAAGAACATTTATCACAATGTATGATAACTTCTAACTGCACATACAAAGTTCTTACTTATATGTGATTGTCTTTACTCTGCAACAGTGTATTTCAATCTTACAATTGATTTACATATGAATTCATCAAAGAAAACAGTACAATGCAGTTTACTTAGAGGAAATGTGTTTAAACATAAACGAAACAAAAAACACACTACAACGTGAATGCATTCATGTTACATTCAGGTCTCATGACAAGAAGTATATCCTTTTACAATAAAAATTTTCAGTACATTTTAAAACACTATGCGTTTAAACGACTAATTTTGACGAAATTGAGAACATTTCACACATTGTATGACATCCTCTAACTTCACATACAAAGTTCTTATGAGTATGTGATTGTCTTTACTCAGGAACACTGCCTTTTAATAGTATATATGATTTTCTTATGCATTTATGAGAGAAAGCTGTACAATGCAGTTTATGTGGAGGAAACATGTTTAATCACAGATGCCCCACCAAACACACTACAATGTATATGCATTCATGTTATATTCAGGTATAACGACGAAAAGTGTGTTCTTTTACAAATAACAAGATCAGTAAGTTTTAAAACACTATGCATTTAAAGGCTAATTTAGCAGAAAATGAGAACATTTGGCACAATGTATGATGACTTCTAACTGCACTTACAAAGTTCTTATTAATATGTAATTGTCTTTAGAGGGGAACACTGTATTTCAATCTTACATTTGATTTGCATATGCATTTATCAAAGAAAACTGATCAATGCAGTTTACGTAGAGGATAAGTGTTTAAACATGGACTCAACATCAACCACACAACAATGAGAATGCATTCATGTTACATTCAGGTTTAATGACGAGAAGTTTCTTCTTTTACAATTAACATTTACAGTAGGTTTTAAAACAAACCACTAAACATGCTACAATGTGAATGCATTTATGTTAAATTCAGGTCTAGTGGTGAGAAGTTTGTTCTTTTACAATTTAAAAGCGAGTAAGGATAATCCCTCCACGGACTCTGCATCAGATTCTGCTTCCTGACCTCCTTGAATTCCAATGCTTACTTCCTTTAGTGATGAACAGCTGTGTGGAAGTGTAAGCTGAATAAAGCATTTCCTCCCCAACTCGTTTCTTGGTCATGGTGTTTGTGCAGTAAAAGAAACCCTGAGTAAGACAAATTGTGATAACTTCTAACTGCACATACAGGGTTCTTATTAGTTTAACATTGTCTTTACTCGGCGACACTGTATTTCAATAGTATATAGGATTTTCATATGCACTTATGAGAGAAAACTGTACAATGCAGTTTACGTGTAAGAAACGTGTTTGAACCTAGAGGAAACACCAAACACACTACAAGGTGAATGCATTCATGTTACATTCAGGTCTAATGACCAGAAGTTTGTTATTTTACAATTAACACTTATAGTAAGTTTTAAAACACTATGCATTTAATCGACTAATTTAGCAGAAAATGAGAACATTTCGCACAATGTATGATATCCTCTAACTGCACATGCAAAGTTCTTACGAGTATGTGATTGTCTTTACTAGGGAACAATGTATTTCAATAGTATATGATTTTCTTCTGCGTTTATAAGAGTAAGCTGTACAGTGCAGTTTAAGTGGAGGAAACGTGTTTATACTTAGATGCACCACCAACCACACCACAAGGTGAATGCATTCATCTTAAATTCAGGTCTAATGACGAGAAGTTTGTTCTTTTACAATTAACACATTCAATAAGTTTTAAAATATGCATTTAAATGACTTAGCAGAAAAGAGAACATTTAGCATAATATATGATATACTCTAACTGCACATACAAAGTTCTTACGAGTATGAGATTGGCTTTATTCGGGAACTCTGTATTTCAATAGTATATAGGATTTCATATGCATTTATGAAAGAAAGATGTACAATGCAGTTTACATGGAGGAAACGTGTTTAATCCTAGATGCACGACCAAACACATTACAAAGTGAATGCATTCATGCTACATTCATTTTTAATGGCAAGAAGTTTGTTCTTTTACAATTAATATGTACAGTAAGTTTTAAAACACTGTGCGTTTAAAAGACTAATTTAGCAAAAAACGAGATCATTTTGCACAATGTACGATAAGTCCTACTTACACATACAGAGTTCTTACTAGTATGTGATTGTCTTTACTCGGGAACACTGTATTTCATTAGTATATTGAATTTTCATATGCATTTATGAGAGAAAGATGTACAATGCAGATTAGATGGAGGATTCGGGTTTAAACATAGACGAACCACCACACTACAATGTGAATGCATTCATGTTACATTCAGGTCTAATGGCGAAAAGTTTGTTCTTTTACAATTTACAAGTTCAGTAAGATTCAAAACACGATTTGTTTAAAATAGTAATTTAGCAGAAAAAAAGAACATTTTGCATAATATATTTCCTGGCTTCTTTTGTGTGTCACATTGACTCCGGGCAGAGTTATCATAGGAAAAGGAGCTTCAGGTGAATATGTGCCTCCATGAGATCCAGCTGTGGGGCATTTTCTCAATTAGTGATAAAGCGGGGAAGGCTCCTTGTAAGTGGTACCATCACTTGCTGCTTTGGGTTCTGTAAGAAAGCAGACTGTGCAAGCCATGGTAAGCAAGTGAGTAAGGAAAATCCCTCCATGGCCTCTGCATCAGCTCCTGCTTCCTGACCTCTTTGAGTTTCAATTCTTACTTCCTTTAGTGATGAACAGCTGTGTGGAAGTTTAAGCTGAATAAAGCATTTCCTCCCCAACTTGTTTCTTAGTCATGATGTTTGTGCAGAAAAAAAAAAAACCCTGTGTAAGACAAACTGTGATAACTTCTAACTGCACATACAGAGTTCTTATTAGTATGTGATTGTCTTTACTTGGCAACACTGTATTTCAATAGTATATAGGGTTTCATATGCATTCATGAGAGAAAGCTGTACAATGCAGTTTACATGGAGGAAACATGTTTAATCCTAGATGCGCCACCAAACACACTACAATGTGAATGCATTCATGTTACATTCAAGTCAAATGAAGAGAAGTTTGTTCTTTTAGAATCAACAGTTTCAGTAAGTTTAAAAATGCTATGTGTCTAAAAGACTAATTTAGCAGAAAATGAGAACATTTTGCCCAATATATGATATCCACTAACTGCACAAAGTTCTTACTAGTATGTGATTGTCTTTACTCGGGAACACTATACTTACATTTGATTTTCATATGCATTTATCAGAGAAAGCTGTATAATGCAGTTAATTTAAAATAAATGTGTTGAAACAGACACAACAAAAATCACACTACAACATGAATGCATTCATGTTACATTCAAGTCTAATGAAGAGAAGTTTGTTCTTTTGCAATTAACACGTTCAGTAAGTTTTAAGACACTATGCCTTTAAACGACTAATTTAGCAGAAAATGAGAACATTTTGCACAATGTATGATAACTTCTAACTGCACATCCAAAGTTTTTACCAGTATGTGGTTGTCTTTACTCTGGAACACTGTATATCAATCTTACATTTGATATTCATATGCATTTATCAGAGAAAGCAGTACAATGTAGTTTATGAGGAGGAAACGTGTTTAAACATAGCCGCAACACCAAACACACTACAAATTGAATGCATTCATGTTACATTCAAGTTTAATGACGTGAAGTTGATTCTTTTAAAATGAACAATGTCAGTAGGTTTTTAAGACAATATGAGTTTAAACGACTAATTTAGCAGAAAACAAGAACATTTTTGCACAATGTATGATATCATCTAACTCCACATACAAAGTTCTTATGATTATGTGATTGTCTTTACAGGGGAACACTGTATTTCAGTAGCATATAGGTTTTAATATGCATTTATGAAAGAAAGCTGTACAATGCAGTTTACATGGAGGAAATGTGTTTAATCCTAGATGCACCACCAAACACACTACAAAGTGAATGAATTCATGCTACATTCAGTTTTAATGACGAGAAGTTTGTTATTTACAATTAACATGTACAGGAAGTTTTAAAACACTATGTGTTTAAATTACTAATTTAGCAGAAAATGAGAACATTTCGCACAATGTATGATAACTCCTACCTGCACATACACAGTTCTTACTAGTATGTGATTATCTTTACTCGGGAAAACTGTATTTCAATCTTACATTTGATTTTCACATGCATTTATAAGAGAAAGCTGTATAATGCAGTTAACATAAAAGAAACATACGAAAATTGTCAAAATTTAAGATTTTTTGGATCAAATCTCAGATTCAATGAAAGATATTAAACTACAACTATATATAAGTGAAGAAAGTGGAGATATTTTCTGATAAAACTGAAGATTTTTGTGTAACAGTTCTGATAAAATTATGGAAATTCATGTGGAAATGTTAAATTTTGAAGATATTTGTGGTAATTTTCACAGATACAATGGTAGGCATACAAATAAATAATAATATAGTTGAAAAAGGAAGTACAGGACCAGATGGTTTTAGTGCAGATTTCTATCAGACCTTCAAAGAAAACCTAACACCAATACTCTTCAAACTATTTCACAAAATAGAAACAGATGGAATACTGCCCAACTCGTTCTACCAAAAGCACACAAAGGTCCTACAAAGAAGGAGAATACAGGCCAATTTCCCTTATGAAAATTGATGCAGAAATACTAAATAAAATTCTTGGCAACAGGTGCTGGCGAGGAAGTGTAGAAAAAGGTACACTCCTACACTGTTGGGGGGATTGCAAAAATGTGCAACTGCTCTGGAAATCAGTCTGGCGGTTCCTCAGAAAATTTTCCATGACACTTCCAGTGGACCCTGTCATACAACTCCTGGGTATATACCCAACGGATTCTCCTGCATACAATAAAGACACATGCTCCACTATGTTCATAGCAGCCTTATTTATAATAGCCAGAAGTTGCAAGGAACCCAGATGTCCCTCAAAGGAGGAATGGATACAGAAAATTCCATGGATACAATGGAATACTACTCAGCAATTAAAAATAACGAATTCATGCAATTTGTAGGCAAATGGTTGGATCTGGAAAATATCATCCTAAGTGAGTTAGCCCAATCACAAAAGAATACACATGAAATGCAATCACTGATCAGTGGATATTAATGAGCCTGAAAGCTCTGAATACTCAAGGTACAATTAGCAAATCAAAAGATTCTCAGGAAGGAAGGAAAGGACCCTGCTCCTGAAAAGACTGGGTCCAGTTTTGTAGGAGAGTATCAGAACAGAGACATGGGGGAGGGAGGTGATTGGGGAATGGGCAGAAGGGAGAGGACTTATGAGACATATGGTGAAGGGGGAACTGGGAAAGGGGAAAGTCTTTGGAATGTAAACACAGAATATAGAAAAAAGAAAAAGGAAGTAGAGGTATTTTCTGATACATCAAGAGTTTTGTTTAAAATATCTCATAAAATTATGGAAAATCATAGGAAAAGTGTAAAATTTGAAGATTTTTGTGGTAATTTTCACAGATACAATGATAGGCTTAGAAACACAATTACAATGTAATTGAAAAATGGAATAGAGACTTTTTCTGATAAAACTGAAGATTTTCATCTAACATAAGTATATTAAAATTGCAGATAACAAGATAATTTATAAAATTTAAGATATTTTGGAAAAACTCAGATACAAGGATAGGCATACAAATAGTACTAGAGAATAATTGAAAAATGAAGAGAACACATTTTTGTAAAGAACTGAAGAATTTCATCTAACATGTATGATAAAATTAAGGAATACATAAGATAATTGATAAAATTGAAGATTTATTTGGAAAAATACTCAGATACATTGGTCTGAATACAAAAAATTAGAATATAATTGAAAAGGGAAGTGGAGATATTTTCTGAAAGAACTGATAATTTTCATCTAAAGTATACATGTTAAAATTGAGGATTACATACGATAATTGAGTAACGTTTAGATATTTTAAAAAGAAAACACAGATACATTGATAGGCATCCAAATAGATTTAGAATATAATGGCAAATGGAATTCGAGATATTTTCTGGTAGAACTGAAGATTTTAATCTAACATATGTATCATGAAATTGAGGATTATGTATGATAACTGATGAAATTGAATTTTTTTGAAAAAATCTGATACAATGATACAAATAGAATTATCAGGTATTTGAAAAAGAAGTGGAAACATTTTCTGACAAAACTGAAGATTTCATATAACATATTACTGGTAAAGTAAGGGAAATTCATAGGAAAATGTAAAAATTGAAATTATTGTGTTAATTTTCACAGATACAATAATAGGCATACAAGAACTATTTGAATGGAATAAAAAAAATGAAGTAAAGACATTTTTTTAAAGTGAAGATTTTCCTCTAAAATATCTATGATAAAATTGGGATAACTTAGGATAATTTATAGAATTGAAGTTTTTTTTTTGAAAAAACACAGATACTATTATAGGCACAGAGATATATTTAGAATATAATTGAAGAAGGAAGTGGAGACATTTTCATATAAAATTGAATATTTTCATATAGCATACATATGGTAAAATGAGGATATCATAAGGTAATTTATAAAATTAAAGTGTTTTTGGAAAAACACTAAGATACAATGATAGTCATAGAAAAACAATTAGAATATACCTGAAAAATGAAACGGAGACATTTTCTGATTTAACTGAAGATTTTCATCTTATATATGCATAATAAAATAAAGTATTACTAGAGTATTTGATAAAATTGAAGATTTATTTGGACAAAACTCAGATACAATGATAGGCATAAAAATACAATTAGAATATATCAACAAGAACCTGCTTTAATGGGGACAGTAGTTTGAATTTTTTTCTTTTGGTTTTATTTTGGGCTTTATTTTTTTCATCTTCAGTTGTCTCTGCAGCTTATACGAAGATAATTGTTGTTCTGTTAACTGAATACCACTCTGTAATTGCAAAAAAAAAATGGGGCTGTTTTGTTGACATTCTGAATGCTTCTAAGTAAATACAATTTTTTATTAGTAAAAAACATAAATAAATAAATAAAAAAAGAATATATCTAAAACAGACGAGGAGACATTTTCATATAAAACTAAAGCTTTTCATCTAAGATATGTATGATTAAAATGAGGATAACATAACATAATTAATAAAATTGTATATTTTTTAAAGAAACCTCAGATACTTTGATAGGCATATAAATTCAATTAGAATGTAATTGAAAAGGGAAATGGAGACATTTTCGTAGAGTAATGATGATTTCATCTAACATATGTATGAAAAAATTGAGGATAACATAATGTATAAAATTGATTTTTTTGAAAAAAACCTCAAATACAATGATAGACACGCAAATATAATTAGAATGCAATTGAAACAAGAAGTGGAGACATTTTATGATAGAACTGAAGATTTCCATCTAAAATATGCATGATAAAATTGAGGATTAAATATGATATCTGATCAAATTGAAGATTTTTTGGGAAAAATCTCACATACAATGATAGGCATACATATAGAAGTATCAGATATTTGAAAAGGAAGTGGGGACATTTTCAGATAAAACTAAAGATTTTGTATCGCATATTTCTGATAAAGTAAGGAAAATTCATAGGAAACATTTAAAAATTGAAAAATTTTGCAGTAATTTTCACAGATACAATGGTATACATATCAATACAGTTAGAATGCAATTGAAAACGGAAGTGGAGCCATTTTCTTTTAAAACTGAACATTTTCCTCTAACATATGTGTGATAATATTGAGGAAAATTTAGGATAATTTACAAAATTGATTATTTTTTGCAACAAAAGCTTACAAACACAATTAGAATTCAATTGAAAAAGGAAGAAGATACATTTTCTCATAAAACTGAAGAATTTTATTTCCCATATCTATGATAAAATTGAGGATTACATAGGATAACTGATTAAATTGAAGATATTCTCTAGAAAAATCTCAGATACTATGATAGGCAATCACATACTATTAGAATACAATTGAAAATGGAGGTGGAGACATTTTCATATAAAACTGAAGATTTTCATCTAACATATGTATGATAAAATAGAGGATAACATAAGATAATTTTTAACTCTGAAGATATTTTTGAAAACGAAAACTCAGATACAATATCAGGCATACAAATCCAATTAGAATACAATTGAAAAATGTCAAGGAGATATATTCCGTTAATTCTGAATCTTTACATCTAACTTATGCATGATAAAATAAATGGATGATAACATAGGATAATTGATAAAATTGAGGATTATTGTGATAAAATGTCAGATAAAATGAAAGGCATACAAATATAAATATAAATAAGTGAAAAAGAATGTGGAGACATTTTCTGGTAAAACGGAATATTTTAGTATAACCTTTTGGATTAAATTATGTAAATTCATGTGAAAATGTTAAAATTTGAATATTTTTGTGGTAATTTTCACAGATACAATGGTAGGCATACAAATAAATATTAATATAGTTGATAAAGGAAGTAGAGATATTTCTGATAAATCTGAGGATTTTGCATAACGTATATCTTCTAAAATTATGGAAATTCATAGGAAAACTGTAAAATTTGAAGATTTTGGAAACAAAAACTCAGATACAAGGATAGGCATACAAATAATTCTTGAGTATAATTGAAAAAGGAAAAGGAGACATTTGCAAAAGAACTGAAGATTTTTATCTAACCTATGTATGAAAAAATTGAGGCTTATAAAAGATGATTGATAAAGTTGAAGATTTTTCTTGGAAAATAACTCAGATCCAAGGGTCAGCATTGAAATACAATTAGAATAAAAATGAAAAGGGAAGTGGAGATATTTTCTGATAGAACTGAAGATTTTCATCTTAAATTAGCATGATAAAATTGAGGATTACATAGGGTAACATAAAATGAATAGTTTTTTGAAAAAAACTCAGATACAATTATAGGCATTCATATATAATTAGAATAGAATTGAAAATGAAAGTGGAGATATATTCTGGTGAACTGAAGATTTTAATCTAACATGTATGTTAAGATTGAGGATTGCATATGATAACTGATAAAATTGAAGATGTTTTTGGAAAAAGCTTAGATAAACTGATAGACATACAAATAGAATTATCATGTATTTATAAATGAAATGGAGACATTTTCTGACAAAACTGAAGATTTTGTCTGATAAAGTAAGGGAAATTCATAGGAAAAATTTAAAAATTGAACATTTTTGTGGTAATTTTTACAGATACAATGGTAGGCATACAAATAGAAATAGAATGTAATAAAAAAATGAAGTAGAGACATTTCTGATTAAAATTGAAGATTTTCCTCTAAAATATCCATGATAAAATTGAGGATAACTTAAGATAATATATAAAATTGCAGATTTTTTTGAAAATAAAAAAAAACCCTCAGATACAATGATAGCCAGAGAAATAAAATTAAAATATAATTGAACATGGAAGTGGGGACATTTTTGTATAAAACTGAAGATTTTCACATAACATACATATGATATATTGAGGATATCACAAGGTAAATTATAAAATTAAAGATTTATGGAAAAAATCAGATACAATGATAGGCAAAGAAATACAATTAGAATCCAATTGAAAAACAAAGTGGAGACATTTTCAAATAAAACTGAAGATTTTCTACTAACATATGTATGATAAAATAGAGGATTACTAGGGTAATTGATAAAATTGAAGATTTATTTGTACAAAACTCTGATACAATGATAGGCATAAAAATACAATTAGAATATTACTAAAAGTGATGTGGAAACATTTTCTTTTTTTATTGGAAATTAATTTATTTAGATTTCTTTTTTTAATTTTCTATGTTCTTTGTTTACATTCCAAGGGTTTACCCTGTTCCCAGTTTCCCCCTCACCATATGTCCCATAAGTCCTTTCTCCCCCCCACCCCGACCCCTGCCTATTCCCCAATCAACCACCCCCCCAACCATTTCTCTGTTCTGGTACTCTCCTACATACCTGGATCCAGTCTTTTCAAGACCAGGTTCCTCACCTTCCTTCTTCTTGGGAGTCTTTTGATTTGCTAATTATGCCTTGAGTATTCAGAGCTTCTGGGCTCATTAATATCCACTTATCAGTGATGGCATTTCATGTGTATTCTTTTGTGATTGGGTTAACTCACTTAGGATGATATGTTCCAGATCCAACCATTTGCCTACAAATTGCATGAATTCACTACTTTTAATGCTGAGTAGTATTCCACTGTATAAATATACCACATTTTCTGTATCCATTCCTCCTTTGAGGGACATCTGGGCTCCTTCCAGCTTCTGGCTATTATAAATAGGGCTCCTATAAACATAGTGGAGCATGTGTCTTTATTGCATGAATGGGATCCTATGGGTATATGCCCAGGAGAGGTATGACAGGGTCCTCTGGAAGTGTCATGCCCAATTTTCTGAAGAACTGCCAGACTGAATTCCAGAGTAGTTGTACGATCTTGCAATCTCACCAACAGTGGAGCAGTGTTCCACTTTGTCTACATCCTGGTGTGCACCTGTTATCTCTTGAGTTTATAATCTTAGCCATTCTGACTGGTGTGAGATGGAATCTCAGGCTTGTTTTGATTTGTATTTCCCTGGTGATTAATGATGTTGAACATCTCTAAAGGTGATTCTCAGCCATCCGAATTTCTTCCGGTGAAAATTCTTTGTTTAGCTCTGTACCCCATTTTTAATAGGGTTATTTGGTTCTTTGGGGTCTAACTTCTTGACTTCTTTGTATTCATTGGATATTAGTCCTCTGTAGATTGTGGGGTTGGTGAAGATCTTTTCCCAATTTGCTGGTTGCCGTTTTGTCCTTCTGACAGTGTCCTTTGCCTTACAGAAACTTTGTAATTTTATGATGTCCCATTTGTCAATTCTTGATCTTAGAGCATAGGCTATTGGTGTTCTGTTCAGGAACTTTCCTCCTGTGCCCATGTCCTCCAGGGTCTTTCCCAGTTCTTTTCTATTAGTTTCAGTGTGTCTGGATTTATGTGGAGGTCCTTAATCCACTTGGAGTTGATCTTAGTACAAGGAGATAAGGGTTGGTCAATTCGCAATCTTCTGCATGTTGTCCTCCAGTTGAACCAGCACGATTGGTTGCAAAGACTGTTTTTTTGCACTGGATGGTTGTAGCTCCTTTATCAAATATCAAGTGACCATAGCTCTGTGGGTTGATTTGAGAAAATCAATAAGATAGATAAACCCTTATCCAGACTAACCAAAGGGCACAGAGACAGTATCCAAATTAACAAAATTAGAAATGAAAAGGGGGATATAACAACAGAAACTGAGGAAATTCAAAAAAAGTCATCAGATACTACTACAAAAGCCTATACTCAACACAACTGGAGAACCTGGAGGAAATGGACAATTTCCTAGACAGATACCAAATACCAAAATTAAACCAGAATGAATTAGATCAGCTAAACAGTCCCATAACCCCTAAAGAAATAGAAGGGGTTATAGAAAGTCTTCCAACCAAAAAATGTATGGGACCAAATGGTTTAAGTGAAGAATTTTATCAGACCTTCAAAGAAGACCTAACACCAATACTCTTCAAACTATTCCACAAAGTAGAAACAGAAGGAACACTGCCCAACTCGTTCAGTGATGCCACAATTACGCTGATACTAAAACCAAAGATCCAACAAAGAAAGAGAACTACAAGACAATTTCCCGTGTGAATATGGATGCAAAAATACTGAATAAAATCTTGCCAACTGAATCCAAGAGCAAATCAAAATGATCATTCACCCTGATCAAGTAGGCTTCATCCCAGGGATTCAAGGAGGTTTCAATATACGGAAATCCATCGATGTCATCCACTACATAAACTAAAAGAGAAAAACCACATGGTCATTTCATTAGATGCTGAAAAACATTTGAAAAAATTCAGCATCCTTTCATGCCAAAAGTCCTGGGAAGAACAGGAATTCAAGGCCCATACCTAAACGTAGTAAAAGCAATACACAGCAAACCAGTAGCCAACATCAAAATAAATGGTGAGAAACTTGAGGAAATCCCACTGAAATCAGGGAGCAGACAACGCTGCCCTCTCCACATCTTTCAATATAGTACTTGAAGTTCTAGTGAGAGCAATTAGACCTCATAAGGAAGTCAAAAGGATACAAATTGGAAAGGAAAAAGTCAAACTATCATTATTTGCAGATGATATGATAGTATACATAAACTACCCAAAAAACTCCACCAGAGATCACCTGCAGCTGATAAACAACTTCAGCAAAGTGGCTGGTTATAAAATCAACTCAAGCAAATCAGTTAGCCTTCCTATTTTCAAAGGACCGGCAGGCTGAGAAAGAAGTTAGGGAAATAACACCCTTCACAATAGCTACAAACAATATAAGTGTCTGAGTGTGACTCTAACCAAGCAAGTGAAAGATCTATATGACAGGAACTTCAAGTCCTTGAAGAAAGAAATCGAAAAAGACCTCAGAAGATGGAAAAATATTTCATGCTCTTGGATTGGAAGGATCAATATAGTAAAAATGGCCATCTTGCCAAAAGCAATCTGCAGATTCAATGCAATCCCCATCAAAATACCAAAAGAATTCTTCATAGATCTAGAAAGAGCAATTCTTAAATTCATCTTTAGCAACAAAAAACCCAGGATAGCTAAAACTATTCTCAACAATAAAAGGACTTCTGGGGGAATCATTATCCCTGACCTCAAGCAGTACTACAGAGCAATTGTGCTAAAAACTGCATGGTATTGGAATAGTGACAGGCAAGTAGATCAGTGGAAAAGAATTGAAGACCCAGAAATGAACACACAGAGACATTTTCTTATAAAACAGAAGATTTTCATCTAATATATGTATGATAAAAATGAGGACAGCTTAACATAATTAATAAAATAGAATATTTAAAAAACGTCACATACAATCATAGGCATATAGATTTAGAATGGAATTGAAAAAAGGAAGTGGAGACATTTTTGCAAAGAACTGAAGATTTTCATCAAAATATGTGTGATAAAATTGATAAGAGGAAATAATGTATAAAATTGAAGATTTTTTGAAAAAAAACTGAAATACAATGTTAACCACATAAATAAAATTAGTATTCAATCGAAAAGGGGTAGTGGAGACATTTTATGATAGAACTGAAGATTTTCATATAAAATGCATGATAAAATTGAGGATTACATATGATATGTGATCAAATTGAAGATATTTTTGGAATAATCTCACATACAATGATAGGCATGCAAAAAGAATTACCACATGATTGAAAAGGAAATTGACATATTTTGTGATAAAACTAAAGATTTTGTAGAACATATTTCTGATAAAGTAAAGGAAATTCATAGAAAAAAATTGAAGATTTTTTATGGTAATTTTCACAGATACATTGGTATGCATTCTAATACAATTAGAATGTAATTGTAAAAGGATGTGGAGATATTTTCCTGTAAAACTGAATATTTTCCTCTAACATATGTTTGATAAAATCGAAGAATACTTAGGATAAGTTATAAAATTGAAGAATTTATTGAAAAAAAACTCAGATGCCAAATAATATTACCAAGATTATTAGAATACAATTGAAAAAGGAAGATTAGATATTTTGTGATATAACTGAAGATTTTCATATAACATATGTATGAAAAAATTGAGGATTACATGGGATAACTGATAAAATTGAAGATATTCTAGAAAATTCTCAGATCCATGGGTAGGCATACAAACACAATTTGAATATAATTGAAAAAGGAGCTGGAGACATTTTTTATAAAACTTAAGATTTTCACAGAACATATTTATGACAATATGGATGATAACATAGGAAAATTGATAAAATTGAAGATTTTTTGATAAAAACACAGATACACTTAAAGTTGTACTTATACAATTAGAATATAAGTGAAAAAGTAAGTGGAGATATTTTCTGATAAAACTGAAGATTTTTATATACAAAAATTTCTAATAAAATTATGGAAATTCATGTGAAATGTTATATTTGAAGATTTGGTGGTAATTTTCACAGATTGAATGGTAGGCATAAAATAAATAATAATATAGTTGAAAAAGAAAGTGGAGATATTTTCTGATAAATCTGAAGAATTTTGCATAACATAGATCTGATAAAATTATGGAAATTCATAGGAAAACTGTCCAATGTGAAGATTTTTGTGGCAATTTCACAGAGAAAATGATAAGCTTACAAACACAATTATAATGTAATTGAAAAAAGGAATAGAGACATTTTTGATAAAACTGAAGATTTTGTATAACATATTTTGGGTAAAGTAAGGGAAATTCATAGGAAAAATTTAAAAATTGAAGATTTTTGTGGTAATTTTCACAGAAACAATGGAACGCATACAAATACAATTAGAATGTAATTGGGAAAAGGAAGTGGAGATATTTTCAATTAAAATTGAAGATTTTGGTCTAACATATGTATGACAAAATTGAGGATAACTTAAGCTAATTTATAAAATTGAAGATTCTTTGAAAAAAGCTCAGATACAATGATAAGCATACAAATAGATTTTGAATACAATTGGAAAGTTATGTTGATAGGCATATAAATACAATTACAATGTAATTGAAAAAGGAAATGGAGACATTTTTGTAAAGTACTGAAGGTTTTCATCTACCATATATATGATAAAATTGAGGGTAATATAAGATAATGTATAAAATTGAAGCTGTTTTTGAAAAAAACTTAAATACTATGATAGCCATAAAAATATAATTAGAAATTAAATGAAAAAGGAAGTGGAGACATATTATGACAGAATTGAATATTTTCATCAAAAATATGCATGATAAGATTGAGGGTTACATAAGATATCTGATAAAATTGAAGAATTTTTTGGAAAAATCTCACATAAAATGATAGGCATACAGATAGAATTATCAGACAATTGAAAAGGAAATGGAGACATTTTCTGATAAAACTAAAGATTTTGTACAACATATTTCTGAAAAAGTAAGGGAAATTCACAGGAAAAAATTAAAAATTGAAGATTTTTGTTGTAATTTTCACAGATACAAAGTTATGCATACAAATACTATTAGAATGTAATTGAAAAAGGAAGTGGAACAATTTTCCTATAAAACTGAAGATTTTCCTCTAACGTATGTGTGATAAAATTGAAGAAAACTTAGGATAATTTGTAAAATTGAAGTTTCTTTTACAAATAAAAACCAGATAAAATTACAAGCTTACAAATAATATTAGAATTCAATTGAAAAAGGAAGATGAGACATTTTCTCATAAAACTGAAGATTTTCATTTAACATATGTATGATAAAATTGAGGATTATATAGAATAACTGATTATATTGAAGATATTCTCTAGAAAAATCACAGATACAATTATAGGAATACAAATAAAAGTAGAATATGATGGAAAAGGGAGGTGGAGACTTTTTTGTATTAAACTGAAGATTTTCATCTAAAATATGTGTGATAAAATTGAGGATAACATAAGATAATTTTTAAACCTGAAGATATTTTTGAAAAAGAAAACTCAAATTCAATGATAGGCATACAAATGCAACTAGAATACAATTGAAAAAGGAACTGGACACATTTTCTGATAGAACTGAAGGTTTTCATCTAACATAAGAATGATAAAATTGAGGATTATATAAGATAACTGACAAAATTGAACGTTTTTTGGAAAAATCTCAGAAACAATGATGAGTGTACAAATACAGTTATCACACAAATGAAAAAGGAAGTGGAGATGTTTTATGATAAAACTGAAGATTTCATATAATATATTTAATATTAAATAAGGGAATTTCATTGGAAAAATTTAAAAATTGAAGATTTTTGTGGTAATTTTCATAGATACAATGCCATGAATAAAAATACACTAAGAATGTAATTGCAAAAGGAGTGGAAACATTTCCCTATAATACTGAAGATTTTGCTCTAACATATGTATGATTAAAATGAGGATAACTTAAGGTAATTCAGGAAATTGAAGATTTTTTGAAAAAAACTCAGATGCAATGATAAGCATAAAAATACACTTAGAATACATTTGAAAAATAAAGAGACATTTTCTGATAAAACTGAAGATATTTATTTAACATGTATGATAAAATTGATAATTACATAGCATAATAGATAAAATTGCAGATTTTCTGGAAAAAATACTCACATACAATTATCTGCCTGCAACTACAATTAGAATATAATTGAAAATTGAAGTGGAGACATTTTCTGATAGAACTGCAGCTTTTCAAGAAAATATGCATGAGAAAATTGAGGATTACATAGGATAACTGATAAAATTTTACATTTAAAAAAAAAACTCAGATACAATGATAGGCATCCAAATAGAGTTATCAGATAATTGAAAAGGGAAGTGGAGATATTTTCTGGTAGAACTGAAGATCTTAATTTAACATATGTATCATAAAATTGAGGATTATATATGATAACTGATAAAATTGAAGATTTTTTTGGGAAAAACTCAGATACACAGGTAGGCATATAAATAGAATTATCACATATTTGAAAATAAAGTAGAGACATTTTCTGACAAAACTGAAGATTTAGTATAACATATTACTGATAAAGTAAGGGAAATTCATAGGAAAATTTAAAAATTGAAAATGTTTGTGATAATGTTCACAGAGAAAATGGTAGTCATACAAGTACAATTAGAATGTAATCAAAAAATGAAGTGGAGACATTTTTATTTAAAATTGAAGGATTTCCTCTAAAATATTTATGAAAAAATTGAGGATAACTTAAGATAATTAATAAAATTGAAGATATTTTTGAAAAATTCAGATAAAATGACAGGCATATAAATACATTTAGAATATTATTGAAGGAGTTACTGGAGATATTTTCATATAAAACTAAAGATTTTCATATAACATAGGTATGATAAAATTAGGAGACCATAAGGTAATTTATAAAATTAAAGATTTTTGGGGAAAAACTCAAATACAATGATAGGCATAGAAAAACAATTAGAATACAACTGAAAAATAGACATTTTCTGATAAAACTGAAGATTTTCATCTAACATATGTATGATAAAGTAAACAATTACTAGGGTAATTGATAAAATTGAAGATATATTTGGACAAAACTAAGATGCAATGATAGACATAAAAATAAAATTAGAATATAACTAAAAGAGACAAGGAAACATTTTCATATAAAACTGAAGATTTTCATTTAATATATGTATGATAAAAATGAGGATAACTTAACATAATTTATAAAATTGAATATTATTTAAAAAAACCCTCAGTTACATTGATAGGCATATAAATACTATTAAAATGTAATTAAAATAGAAAATGGAGATATTTTTACAAGTAATGAAGATTTTCATCTAACATGTATGATAAAATTGAGGACAAAAATAATATAATGTATAAATATGAAGGTTTTTTTAAAAAAGCTCAAATACCATGATAGCCACACAAATATAATTAGAATTCAATGGAAAAAGGAAGTGGAGACTTTTTATGTAACAACTGAAAATTTTCATCAAAAATATGTATGATAAAATTCAGGATTACATAAGATATAAAATTGAAGATTTTTTGGGGAAAAATCTCACATGCAATGATAGGCATACAAAAAGAATTATCAGATAATTGAAAAGGAAGTGGAGACATTTTATGGTAAATCTGAATATTTCATCGAACATATTTCTGATAAAGTAAGGGAAATTCATAGGAAAAATTTAAAAATTGAGGATTTTTGTGGTAATTTGCACAGAAAGAATACTAAGCAAAAAAAGTACAATTAGAATGCAATCAAAAACGGAAGTGGAGTCATTATCATATAAACCTGAAGATTTTCCTCTGACATATGTTTGATAAAATTGAGGAAAACTTAGTATAATTTATAAAATTGATGATTTTTTTTTGCAAAAAACTCAGATACAATGATTGGCATACAAATACAGTTATAATAAAATTGAAATAGGATGTGGAGACATATCTGTTAATTCTGAAGCTTTACATGTCACTTATGTATGATAAAATAGATAATATAAGAAAAGTGATAAGATTGAAGATTTTTTGATAAAATCTCAGATACAATGAAAGGCATACAAATACAACTATGTGTAAGGGAAAAGAAAGTGGAGACATTTTCTGATAAACTGAAGATTTTTGTGTAACATTTCTGATAAAATTATGGAAATTCATGTGAAAATGATAAAATTTGAAGATTTTTGTGGTAATTTTCACAGATACAATGGTAGACTAACAAACACAATTAGAATGTAATTGAAAATAGTAATAGAGATATTTTCTGATAAAATTGAAGAATTTATATAACATATTGAGGGCAAAGTAAGGAAAATTCATAGGAAAAATTTAAAAATTGCAGATTTTTAGCATAATTTTCACAATTACATTGGTAAGCATACAAATACAATTAGAATGTAATTGAAAAGGAAGTGGAGACATTTTCCTATAAAACTGAAGAAAATCTTGTAACATATATATGTTAAAATTGAGGATAAGATAAGATAATTTATACATTTGAAGATTTTTTATGAAAAAAAATCTCAGATGGAATGAGAAGCATACAAATACAATTAGAATATAATTGAAAAAGGAAGAGGAGTCATATTCTGATAAAACTGAAGATGTTCATTTAACATACGTATGATAAAATTCAGGATTACATAGGATAATTGATAAAATTGAAGATTTATTGATACAAAAACTCGGATGCAATGATAGGTATCCAAATACAATTAGAATACATTTGGAAAAGGAAGTGAAGTAATATTCTGTTAATTATAAAGATTTACATCTAACTTACATATGATAAATGGATGATAACATAGGAAAATTGATAAAATTGAAGAATTTTTGATAAAATCTCAGATTCAATGAAAGGTATACAAATACAATAAGATTATAAGAGAAAAAGAAAGTGGAGACATTTTCTGATAAAACTGAAGATTTTCTATAATATTTCTAATAAAATTATGAAAATATATGAGAAAATATTAAAATTGGAAAATTTTTGTAGTAATTTTCATAGATACAATGGGGGCATACAAGTAAATGTTAATATAGTTAAAAAGGAAGTGGAGATATTTTTTAATAAATCAGAATAATTTTGCATAATATATATGTGATGTAATTATGGAAATTCATAGGAAAACTGTAAAATTTGTAGATTTTTGTTGTAACGTTCACAGATACAATGATAGTCTTACAAACACAATTAGAATGTAATTGAGAAAAGGAATAGAGACATTTTCTGATAAAACTGAAGATTTTCATCTAACATATGTATGTTAAAATTGAGGATTACATAAGATAATTTATAAAATTGCAGACATTTTGGAAAACAAAAACTCAGATACAAGCATAGGCATAAAACTACAACTATAGTATTATTGAAAAAGTAAGAGGACACATTTTCATAAAGAACTGAAGATAGTCATCTAACATGTATGACAAAATTGACGATTACCTAAGATAATTGATAAAATTGAAGATTTACTTGATACAATGATCTGTGTTGCTGCCTGCAGCTACTGCAAACTGGGTTCCTGGAAACAAAAGCAGAGAGATGGATGGGGAAGGTTGAAAAGAAGGAGTGCCAAGATGATAGTTTACCAATCAAGGCCAAAGTTTAGTGGAGCTCAGATAATTTAACAGTTTTGGGGGAGCCCCTCCTCCAAGAGTCATGCATGGCTTCTTTGGGTGTTGGTTCCATTGCTTAGGAAACTGGTCGGCTCACCTACTTAATTCACTTAATTCAGGAATTCTTATATCTGGAGGAACTTCACCTTCATGCTGAGCACTGCACACCAGGTGGGACAGGATTGTGAATAGCACAGGAATCCCTGCTCAAAGGCTGGAGAAGTTCACCTTAACCAATGTCAAGTCCTGCCATGGCAAAACACCCCAATATGGCTCTGTACATATCTGCATACACATACATTTTGAATATAATTGTAAAGGAAAGTGGAAATATTTTCTGATAGTACTGAAGATTTTTATCCAAAATATGCATGAAAAAATGAGAATTATGTAAAATAACTGATATAATTTTATTTTTTTTTAAAAATCGCAGATACAATGATAGGCATCCAAATATAGTTAGAATATAATTGAAAAGAGAAGAGACATTTTCTGGTATAACTGAAGATTTTAATCTAGCATATTTATCATAAAATTGAGGATTAAATATAACTGACAAATTTGAAGATTTTTTTTGAAAAAACTCAAATACAATGAGAGGCATACAAATAGAATTATCACATAATTGAAAATGAAGTAGAGACATTTTCTGACAAAACTAAATATTTCTGGTACCATATTACTGATAAAGTAAGGGATATTCATAGGAAAAATTTAAGAATTAGAATTTTTTGTGGCAATTTTCACAAATAAAATGATAGGCATACAAATAAAATGAGAATGCAATCGAAAAATGAAGTGGAGACATTTTCATTTAAAATTGAAAAATTTTCCTCTAACATTTCTATGATAAAATTGAGGATAACTTAAGATAATTTATAAAATTGAAATTTTTTTTTGGAAAAAAACTCAGATAAAATGATAGGCATACAAATACATTTAGAATATAATTGAAGGAGGAAGTGGAGATATTTTCATACATAACTGAAGATTTTCATATAACATACATATGATAAATTCAGGATGTCATAAGGTAATTTATAAAATTAAAGGTTATTTGGAACAAAAAGCTCAGATACAATGATAGGCATAGAAATATAATTAGAATACAATTGAAAAACGATGTGGAGACATTTTCTGATAAAACTGAAGATTTTCATCTAACATATGTGTGATAAAATAGAGGATTACTAAGTAAATTGATAAAATTGAAGATGTATTTGTACAAAACTCAGATATAATGATAGGCAAAAATACAATTAGAATATATCTCAAACAGACATGGAGACATTTTCATATAAAACTGAAGATTTTCATCTAATATATGTATAATAAAAATGAGGATAACATAAGATAATTCATAACATTGAATATTTTTAAACGAACACAGATACAATGATAGGCGTATAAATACAATTAGAATGTAATTGAAAGAGGAAGTAGAGACATTTCATAAAGAATTGAAGATTTTCATCTAACATGTATGATAAACCTGAGTATAGCATAAGATAATGCATAAAATTGCAGATTTTTATGTTGAAACTCAAATACAATGATAGTCATACAAATATAATTAGAATTCTATTGAAAAAGGAAGTGGAGCCAGTTTGTGATAGAACTGAAGATTTTCATCTAAAATATGCATGATAAAATTGAAGATTACATAGGATATCTGATAAAATTGAAGATTTTTTGGAAAAATTTCAGATACAATGATAGACATACAAAAACATTTAGAATATAATTGAAGGATGAAGTGGAGACATTTTTATATAAAACAGAAGATTTTCATATAACCTACATTTGATAAAATGAGGATATCATAAGTTAATTTATAAAATTAAAGATTATTTTGGAAAAACACTCAGATACAATGATAAGCCTAGAAATACAATTAGAATACAATTGAAAATGAAGTGGAGACATTTTCTGATAAAACTGACGATTTTCATATAAAATATATATGATAAAATAGAGGATTACTAGGGTAATTGATAAAATTGAAGATTTATTTGTACAAAACTCTGATACAATTATAGGCATAAAAATGAAAATAGAATATAACTAAAACAGACCTGAAGACATTTTTATGTAAAACTTAAGATTTTTATCTAATATATGTATGATAAAAATGAGTATAGCATAATGTAATTTATAAAATGTAATATCTATTTAAAAAAAACTCACATACCATCATAGGCATATATATATATATATATATATATATATATATATATATATAATTAGAATGTAATGAAAAAAAGGAAGTGGAGACATTTTCGCAAAGAACTAAAGATTTTCTTCAAACATATATATGATAAAATTGAGGATAACAGGAGATAATGTATAAAATTGAAGATTGTTTGAAAAAAGCTGAAATACAATGATAGCCATAGAAATAAAATGAGAATTCAATTGAAAAAGAAAGTGGAGACAGTTTATGATAGGACTGAAGTTTTCATCTAAAATATGCATGATAAAATTGAGGATTACATAGGATATTTGATAAAGTTTAAGATATTTTTTGGAAAAAACTCAGATAAAATGATAGGCATACAAACAGAATCATCACATGATTGAAAAGGAAATGGATGTATTTTCTGATAAAATTAATGATTTTGTAATACATATTTCTGATAAAGTAAGGGAAATTCATAGGAAAAATCAAAGAATTGAAGATTTTTGTGGTAATTTTCACACATACAATGGTATGCATACAAATATAATTAGACTATAATTGTGAAAGGATGTGGAGACATTTTCTTACAAACTGAAGATTTGACTCTAACAGTGTTTGATAAAATTGAGACAAACTTAGGATAATTTATAAAATTAAAGAATATTTTTGCAAAAAACACAGACGCAATGATAAGATTACAAAGACTATTAGAATACAATGGAAAAGGGAAGACTACACATTTTCTCATAAAACTGAAGATTTTCATTTAACATATGTATAATAAAACTGATGATTACATAGGATAACTGATTAAATTGAAGATATTCTCCACTTCATTTTTCAATTACATTCTAATTGTATTTCTATGCATACCATTGTATCTGTAAAAATTAGCATAGAAGTCTTCAATTTTTAAATTTTTCCTATGAATTTCCCTTATTTTATATGAAATATGTTATTGGAAATTATCAGATTCATCAGAAAATGTCTCCACTTCCTTTTTCAATTAAGTGATAATTTTATTTTTATTCCTAGCATTGTATCTGAGATTTCTCAAAGAAAGTCTTCAATTTTATCAGATATCCTATGTAATCCTCAATTTTATCATGCATATCTTAGACAAAAATTTTCAGTTCTATCATAAAATGTCTGAACATTTAAAACTGTCAGATAAACATTTAAATTTAAATTGTCATATACAGTTAGAATGTAATAGAAAGAGGAAGTAGAGACATTTTCATAAAGAACTGAAGATAAAATTTGAAGATTTTTGTTGTAATTTTCACAGAAACAATGATAGGCTTACAAACACAATTAGAATGTAATTGAAAAAAGGAAAAGAGACATTTTCTGATAAAACTGAAGATTTTCATCTAACATATGTATGTTGAAATTGAGGATAACATGAGATAACTTATAAAATTGAAGATATTTTAGAAAACAAAAACTCAGATACAAGGATAAATTTCAGATTTTTTTGAGAAAAAACTCAGATACAATGATAGGCATCCAAATATAATTAGAATGTAATTGAAAAGGGAAGTGGAGAGATTTTCTGGTAGAATATAATTGAAGGAGGAAGTGG
The DNA here is from genome assembly GCA_964023405.1 of Apodemus agrarius. Taxonomy (NCBI): domain Eukaryota; kingdom Metazoa; phylum Chordata; class Mammalia; order Rodentia; family Muridae; genus Apodemus; species Apodemus agrarius. The sequence goes on from OZ030016.1 coordinate 104,799,116, forward strand.
AGACATTTTCATATAAATCTGAAATTTTCATATAACACATATGATAAAATGAGGATATCATAAGGTAATTTATAAAAATAAATATTTGTTGGGGAAAACACTCAGATACAATGATAGGCATAGAAATACAATTAGAATACAACTGAAAAATGAAGTGGAATATTTTCTGATGAAACTGAAGATATTCATCTAATATATGTATGATAAAATAAAGTATTACTAAGGTAATTGATAAAATTGAATACTTATTTGGACAAAACTCAGATATAATGAGAGGCATAAAAATAGATTTTTTTTGAAAAAAAAATACCTCAAATACAATGATAGCCATACAAATATAATTAGGATCCAATTGAAAAATGAAGTGGAGACATTTTATGATAGAACTGAATATTTTCATCAAAAATATGCATGATAAACCAGGCAGTGGTGGTGCGTGCCTGTAATCCCAGCACTAGGGAGGGAGAGGCAGGCCGATTTCTGAGTTCGAGGCCAGCCTGGTCTACAGAGTGAGTTCCAAGACAGCCCGAGCTACACAGAGAAACCCTGTCTCAAAAAAAAAAATATGCATGATAAAATTGAGGGTTACATGGAATATCTGATAAAATTGAAGATATTTTTGAAAATGTCACATACAATGATGGGCATACAAGTAGAATTTTCATATAATTGAAAAGAAAGTAGAGACATTGTCTGATAAAACTAAAGATTTCGTATGACATATTTCTGATAAAGTAAGGGAAATTCAGAGGAAAAAATAAAAATTTAAGATTCTGTGGTAATTTTTACAGATAAAATGGTAAGTATACAAATACAATTAGAATGTAAATGAAAAGGGAAGTGGAGTCATTTTCCTATAAAACTGGAGATTTTGCTCTAACATATGTGTGAGAAAATTGAGGAAAATATAGGATAATTTATAAAATTGAGGATTTTTTACAATAAACACAGATACAATGATAAGCTTACAAATAATATTATATTCAATTGAAAAAGGTAGATGAGATATTTTCTCATAAAACTGAAGATTTTCATTTAAAATATGTATGATAAAATTGAGGATTACATGATAACTGATCAAATTGAAGATATATTCTAGAAAAATTTAGATATAATGATACACATATAAACAGAATTAGAATATAATTGAAAAAGGAGGTAGAGATATTTTTGTATAAAACTGAAGATTTTCATCTAATATATGTATGATAAAATTGAGGATAACATAAGATAATTTTTAAATATGAAGGTATTTTTGAAAAAGAAATCTCGAGCAGGGCATGGTGGCACACGCCTGTAATCCCAGCACTTGGGAGGCAGGGGCACACGGATTTCTGAGTTCGAGGCCAGCCTGGTCTACAAAGTGAGTTCCAGGATAGCCAGGGCTACACAGAGAAACCCTGTCTCGAAAAACAAAAACAAAAAAAAAGAAAGAAAAAAAAAGAAAAAGAAATCTCAGATACAATTATAGGCATACAAATACAAATAGAATACAAAAGAAAAATAACGACATTTTTTTGTGAAAGAACTGAAGATTTTCATATACCATATGTATGATAAATTTGAGAATTACACAGGAAAACTGATGAAATTGAAGATTTTCTTTGATAAATCTCTGAATCAATGATAGACCTACAAATACGATTATCACAAAATTGAAAAAGGAAGTGGAGACATTTTCTGATAAAACTGAAGGTTTCCTATAACATAGTCATATAAAATAAGGGAAATTCATAGGAAAAATTTAAAAATTGAAGATTTTGTAGTAATTTTCAAAGACACAATGGTGTGCATACAAATACAATTAGAATGTAATTGCAAAAAGAAGCAGACACATTTTTTCCTATGAAACTGAAAATTTTCCTCTAACATATGTATGATAAAATTGAGGATAACTTAAGTTACTTCATGAAATTGAAGTTTTTTTTTGAAAAAAAACACTCAGATGCAATGATAAACATACTAATACAATTAGAATACAATTGCAAAAGGAAGAGGAGATATTTTCTGATAAAACTGAAGATTTTTATCTAACATATGTAGAAGAAAATTGAGAATTACATAGGATAATTGAAAAAATTGAAGATTTATTCAGAAAAAACTCAGATACAACGATAACCATACAAATACAATTAGAATACAATTGAAAAAGGAGGTGGAGACATATTCTGTTAATTCTGAAGTTTTACATCTAACTTATGGATGATAAAATGGATGATAACATAGGAAAATTGATAAAATTGAAGATTTTTGTGGTAAAATTTCAAATACTATGAAAGGCAGACAAATACAAGTATAAATAAGTAAAAAAAAGTGGAAACATTTTCTGACAAAACAAGATTTTTGTATAACATTTCTGATTTGGAAATTCATGGGAAAATGTGAAAAATTGAAGATTTTTGTGGTAATTTTCACAGATACAATGGTCGGTATACAAATAAATAATAATAGAGTTGAAAAAGAAAGTGGAGGAACCAGCAGGCAGAACCAGGTACCAGAGATATCCCAAGTTTAAGACCTCTGGGGACTCAGGCCTTGAACAGGAGCCGCACAGAGCAGCAGGTCCAGGACCCCAGTCAGGTGTGGGCTCTGTGCCTTGAAGGTAGACCCTGCACTCCCTGCAGCCTCCGCCATCTTCCAAGACAGTATACAAATTAACAAAATTAGAAATGAAAAGGGGATATAACAACAGAAAATGAGGAAATTCAAAAAATCATCAGATCCTACTACAAAAGCCTATACTCAACACAACTAGAGAATTTGGAAAAAATGGACAATTTCCTAGCCAGATAATAAATACCAAAATTAAATCAGGATCAATTAGATCAGCTAAACAGTCCAATAACCTCTAGAGAAATAGAAGGGTTTATAGAAAGTCTCCCAACCAAAAAAAGGACGGGACCAGGTGGTTTTAGTGCAGAATTCTATCAGACCTTCAAAGAAGACCTAACACTAATAATCTTCAAACAATTTTACAAAATAGAAACAGAAGGAACCATGCCAAACTTATTCTATGAAGCCACAATTACTCTGATGCCAAAAGCATACAAAGGTCTTACAAAGAGAACTACAGGCCAATTTCCTTTATTAATATTGATGCAAAAATACTAAATAAAATTCTTGCCAACCAAATCCAAGAGCACATCAAAATGATCATTCACTATGATCAAGTAGGCTTCATGCCAGGGATGCAGGGATGGTTCAATATCTGAAAATCCATCAATGTAATCCACTACATAAACTAAAAGAAAAAAAACCACATGGTCATCTCATTAGATGCTGAAAAGACATTTGACAAAATTCAGAATCCTTTCATGCTAAAAGTCCTGGAAAGAACAGGAATTCAAGGCCCATATCTAAATATAGTTAAAACAATATACAGCAAACCAGTAGCCAACATCAAAATAAATAGAGAGAAACTTGAAGCAATCCCACTAAAATCAGTGACTAGACAAGGCTGCCCTCTCTCTACATATCTTTTCAATATAGTACATGAAGTTCTAGTGAGAGCAATTAGACAACATAAGGAAGTCTAAGGATACAAATTGGAAAGGAAGAAGTCAAGCTATCACTTTTTGCAGATCATAGGATAGTATGTTAGTGACCCAAAAAACTCCACCAGAGAACTCCTACAGCTGATAAACAACTTCAGCAAATTGGCTGGTTGTAAAATCAAGTCAAGCAAATCAGTAGCCTTCCTGTACTAAAAGGACAAGCTTGCTGAGAAAGAAGTTAGGGAAATAACACCCTTCAAAATAGCCACAAACTATGCAAAGTATCTTGGGGAGACTCTAAACAAAAAAGTGAAAAATCTGTATGACACGAACTTGAAGTCCTTGAAGAAAGAAATCAAAGAAGACCTCAGGAGATGGAAAAATATTTCATGCTCTTGGATTGGCAGGATCAATATAGTAAAAATGGCCATCTTGCTAAGAGCAATCTACAGATTGAATGCAATCCCTATCAAAATCCCAAATCAATTCTTCATAGATCTTGGACAAGCAATTCTCAAATTCATTTGGAGTAACAAACAACCCAGGATAGCTAAAACAATTCTCAACAATAAAAGGACTTCTGGGGAAATCAATATCTCTGACCTCAAAGAGTACTACAGTGTAATTGTGTTAAGAATTGCATGGTATTGGTACAGCGACAGGCAAGTAGATCAATGGAATAGAATTGAAGACCCAGAAATTAACCCACAGACTTATGGTCACTTGATCTTTGATAAAGGAGCCACAACCATCCAGTGGAATAAAGATAGCCTTTTCAACAAATGGTGCTGGTTCAACTGGAGGTCAACATGCAGAAGAATGCGAATTGACCCACTCTTATCTCTTTGCACTAAGATCAACTCCAAGTGGATCAAGGACCACATAAAATTACGTTTCTGTAAGGCAAAAGGCACTGTCAGAAGGACAAATCAGCAACCAACAAATTGGGAAAAGATCTTAACCAACCTCATATCTGACAGAGGGTTAATATCCAATATACACAAAGAACTCAAGAAGTTAGACCCCAAAGAACCAAATAGCCCTATCAAAAATTGGGTACAGAACTAAACCAAGAAATTTCACCAGAAGAAATTTGAATGGCCGAGAAGCACCTTAAGAGATGTTCGACATCATTAGTCTTCAGGGAAATGCAAATCAAAACAAACCTGAGATTCCCCATCACACCATTCAGAATGGCTAAGATTAAAAACTCAAGGGACAACAGGTGCTGGTGAGGATGTGGAGAAAAAGGAATACTCCTACAATGTTGGTGGGATTGCACGATGGTGCAGCCACTCTGGAAATCAGTCTGGTGGTTCCTAAGAAAATTGGGCATGACACTTCCAGAGGACCCTGTCATACCACTCCTGGGCATATACCCAGCAGATTCCCCCGCATACAATAAAGATACATGCTCCACTATGCTCATAGCAGCCTTATTTATAACAGCCAGAATATGGAAAAAGCCCAGATGTTCCTCGAAGGAGGGATGGACACAGAAAATGTGGTATATTTATATAATGGAAAACTACTCAGCAATTAAAAATAATAAATTCATGCAATTTGTAGGCAAATGATTGGATCTGGAAAATATCCTAAGTCTGTTAACCCAATCACAAAAGAATACACATGAATTGCAATCACTGATAAGTGGATATTAATGAGCATAGAAGCTCTGAATACTCAAGGCATAATTAGCTAAGCAAAAGATTCCCAAGAAGAAGGATGGAGAAGACACTGGTCCAGAAAAGACATTTCCAGTTTTGTAGGAGAGTACCAGACCAGAGAATTGGTGGCATGGGGGGTGATTGGGGAATGGGCAGGGGGAAGAGAACTTATGGGACATATGGTATGGGGGGAACTGGAAAGGGGGAAGACTTTGGAATGTAAACAAACAATACAGAAAATTTAAAAAGAAAAAAGTAACAAAATTTTTTTTGAAAGGACCATATTTTTGATTCATGTCAATAGGTAAAACCCAAGATAGGATTTAAAAACTCACAAATAATAAGAAATGTAGGGGGTATCACTATCCCAGTCTTCAAGTTGTACTACAGAGCTTTAGTAATAAAAACAGCATGGTATTGGCACAAAAACAGAAATGTCAATCAATGGAATGGAATCAGAGACCCAGACATAAGACCACACACCCATAAACACCTAGTGTTCTACATAGAAGCCAATAATACATACTGGGAAAAAGTATCTTCAACAAATGATGCTGGTCATATCGGATATATGCATGTAGAAGAATGGTAATAGATCCATACTTATCACCCTGCACAAAACTCAACTCCAGATGGATCAAGGACCTCAACATAAGGCTAGATAACCTGACTTTGTTAAAAGAGAAAATTGGGAATAGGCTTGACCTCATTGACACAGGAATGGACTTTCCACACAGAAAATTGTTAGCACAGGCACAGAGCTCAAAAATTGATAATGAAACCTCATGAAAATGAAACGCTTCTGCAGAGCAAATAACATCATTTGTGCAAAGGGACAACCTACAGCATGGGAAAAGACTTTTAACTACTCCACATCCAATAGTAAGACAATATGCAAAATATATAAAAAAAATCAAAAAGCTAGCAATCAGAAAAGCAACTCACTTAAAAAACCAAATATAAGTAGAATTCAATAGAAAAAAAAGAGTTGGAGACATTTTATGACAGAACTGAAGATTTTCATCTATAATCTGCATGATAAAATTGAGGATTACATAGGCTATCTGATCAAATTGCAGATTATTTTGGAAAAATCTCACATACAATGATAGGTATACAAATAGAATTATCAGATAATTGAAATGGAAGTGGAGACATTTTCTGATAAAACTAAAAATTTTGTATAACATATTTCTGATAAAGTAAGGGAAATTCATAGGAAAAATTAAAAAAATTGAAGATTTTTGTGGTGATTTTCACAGATACAAATGTAAGCATACATATACAATTAGAAAGTTATTGAAAAAGGAAGTAGAGCCATTTTCCTATAAAAATGATGATTTTCCTCTAACATAAGTGTGATAAAATTGAGGAAAACTTAGGATAATTTGTAAAATTGATGTTTTTTTTTTTGCAAAAAAAACCTCAGGTACGATGATAACCTTACAAATACTATTAGGATTCATTTGAAAAAGGACGACAAGACATTTTCTCATTAAATGAGATTTTCATTTAACATATGTATAATAAAATTGAGGCTTACAAAGGATAACTGATTAAATTGAAGATATTCTCTAGAAAAATCTCAGATACAATGATAGGCATGCAAATACAATTAGAATATGATTGAAAAAGGAGGTGGAGACATTTTTGTATAAAACTGAAGATTTTTAACTAACATATGTATGATAAAATTGAGGATAATATAAGATAAATTTTAAATCTGAAGATATCTTTGAAAATAAAAACTCAGATACAATGATAGGCATACAAATACAATTAGAAGACAATTGGAAAGAAGCTGGACAGATTTTGTGATAGAACTGAAGATTTTCATCTAACATATCAATGATAACACTGAGGATTACTTAGGATAACTGATAAAATTGAAGATTTTCTTTGAATAATCTCAGATAGAATGATATGCATACAAATACAATTATCACACAATTGAAAAAGGAAGTGGGGACATTTTCTCATAAAACAGAAGAATTAATATAACATTTTTTGTATCAAATAAGGGAAATTAATGGGAAATATTTAAAAATTGAAGATTTTTTTTGGTTACTTTCACAGATAAAATGGCATGCATACAAATACAATTAGAATGTAATTGCAAAAAGTAGTGGAGACATTTTCCTAAAAAATTGAAGATTTTCCTCTAACATATGCATGATAAAATTGAGGATAACTTAACTTAATTCATGAAATTGAAGATTTTCTTGAATCAAAACTCCGATGCAATGATAAACATACAAATACAATTAGAATACAATTGAAAAAGGAAGAGGAGACATTTTTTGATAAAACTGAAGATTTTTGTCTAACATATGCATGATTAAATTGAGAATTACATAGGATAATTGATAAAATTGAATATTTATTCAGAATAAACCTCAGATACAATGATAGGCATACAAATACAATTTGAATACAATTGAAAAAGGTTGTGGAGACATATTATGTTAATGATGAAGCTTTACATCTAACTTATGGATGATAAAATGGATAACATAGGAAAATTGATAAAAATGAAGATTTTCGTGAAAAAATCTCAGATACTATGAAAGCCATACAAATACAAGTATAAATAAGTGAAAAAAAGTGGAGACTTTTGCTGATAAAACTGAAGATTTTTTGTATAACATTTCTGGTTAATTTATAGAATTCATGTGAAAATGTGAAAAATTAAAGATTTTTGTGGTAATTTTCACAGATATAATGGTAAGCATACAAATACAATTAGAATGTAATTGACAACGGAAGTGGAGCCATTAAAACTCCTATAAAACTGAAGATTTTCCTCTAACATAAGTGTGATAAAATTGAAGAAAACATAGGATAATTTATAAAATTTATGATTTTTTTTGCAAAACCAACTCAGTACAATGCTAAGCATAAAAATACATTTAGAATACAATTGAAAAAGGAAGAAGAGACACTTTCTGATAAAACTGAAGATTTTTATCTAACATATGTATGATAAAATTGAGAATTATATAGGATAATTGATAAAATTGAAGATTTATTCAGAAAAACTCAGATACAATGATAGGCATACAAATACACTTAGAATATAATTGAAAAAGGTGGTGGAGACATTTTTGTATAAAATTGAAGATTTTCATTTAACATGTATGATAAAATTGAGGATAACAAGATAATTTTTAAATCTGAATATATTTTTGAAAATGAAAACTCAGATACAATGATAGCCATACAGATACAATCAGAATACAATTGGGAAAGTAACTAGACATATTTTGTGATAGACCTGAAGATTTTCATCTAACATATGTATGGTAAAATTGAGAATTACTTAGGATAACTAATAAAATTGAAAGTTTTCTTTGAAAAATCCCAGATACAATGATAGGGATTCAAATACAGGTATTACATAATTGAAAAAGGATGTGGAGACATTTTCTGATAAAACTGAAGATTTTGTATAATATGTTTCATATGAAATAAGTGAAATTCATAGGAAAAATTTAAAAATTGAAGATTTTTGTGGTAATTTTCCCAGATACAATGGTTTGCATACAAATACAACTATAATGTAATTGCAAAAAGAACTGGAGACATTTTCTCATAAATCTGAGGATTTTCCTCGGACATATGTATAATAAAATTGAGGTTAACCTAAGTTAATTCATGAAATTGAAGACTTCTTTGATAAAAATCTCAGATGCAATGCTAAGCATAGAAATACAATTAGAATACAATTGAAAAAAGAAGAGGAGACATTTTCTGTTAAAATTGAAGATTTTAATATAACAAATGTATAAAATTGAGAATTACATAGGATAATTGAAAAAATTGAAGATTTATTCAGAAAAAACTAAGATACAATGCTAGGCATACAAATACATTTAGAATACAATTGATAAATGACGTGGAGACATGTTAATGCTGAAGATTTACATCTAATGTATGGATGATAAAATGGATGAAAACATAGGGAAATTGATAAAATTGAAGATTTTTGTGATAAAATCTCAAATAAATTGAAAGTCATACAAATACAACTCTAAATAAGTAAAAAGAAATGGGAGACATTTTCAGGTAAAACTGAAGTTTTTTGTATAACATTTCTGCATAAATTATGGAAATTCATGTGACAATTGAAAATTTTAAGATTTTTGTGGTAATTTTCACTGATACAATGGTCGGTATATAATAACATAGTTCAAAAAGGAATTGGAGACATTTTCTGATAAATCTGAGGAATTTTGCATAATATATCTGATAAAATTATGGAAATTCATAGGAAAACTGTAAAATTTGAAGATTTTTGTAGTAATTTTCACAGATACAATGGAAGGCAAAGAAATGAGTAATAATATAGTTGAAAAAGTAAGTGGAGATATTTTCTGATAAATCTGATGAATTTTGCATAACATATCTGAAAAAAATATAAAAATTCATAAGAAAACTATAAAATTTGAAGGTTTTTGTCATAATTTTCAGAGATACAATGATGGGCTTAAAAAGAATTAGAATATAATTGAAAAAAGTAATAGAGACATTTACTTATAAGATTTTCATCTAACACATATATGTAAAAATTGAGGATTACATAAGGTAGTTTTTAAAAATTAAGATATTTTAGAAAACAAAAACTCAGATACAAGGATAGTCATACAAATGCAACTAGAGTATTATTGAAAAAGGAAGAGGACACATTTTTGTAAAGAACTGAAGATTTTCATCTAAAATTTGTATGATAAAATTGAGGACTTCATAAAATAATTGATGAAATTGAAGATTTATATGTAAAAATACACAGATACAATGATGTGCATACAAATACAATGAGAATATAATTAAAAAGGGAAGTGGAGATGTTTTATCATAGAATTGAAACTTTTCATTTAAATATGCATGATAAAATTGAAGATTACATAAGATAACTGGTAAAATTTTAATTTTTTAAAAAATGATAGGCATCCAAATAGAAATATTATGAAATTGAAAAGGGACGTGGAGATATTATCTGGTAGATCTGAGGATTTTAATCTAACATCTGTATCATAAAATTGAGGATTACATATGATAACATAAAATTCAAGATTTTTTTTGGAAAAAACTCAGATACAATGATAGGCATACAAATAGAGTTATCACATATTTGAAAAATAAGTAGAGGCATTTTCTGACAAAACTGAAGATTTTGCATACCATATTACTGATAAAGTAAGGAAAAGTCATAGGAAAAATATAAAAATTGAAATTTTTGTGGTAATTTTCACAGATACAATGGTAGGCACACAAATACAATTAGAATGTAATCCAAAAATGAAGTGGAGACACTTTTATTCAAAATTGAAAATTTTCCTCTAAAATATCCATGATAAAATTGAGGATAACTTAAGATTATGTATAGAATTGAAGGTTTTTTTTTAAAAAAATACTCAGATACATGATAGGCATACAAATACATAATTACATAATTGAAGGAGGAAGCAGACACATTTGCATATACAACTGAAGATTGTCATATAACATATGTATGATGAAATGAGGATATCATAAGGCAATTTATAAAATTAAAGATTTTTTTAAAAACCCACAGAAACAATGATAGACATAGAAATACAATTAGAATACAACTGAAAAACAAAGTGGAGACATTTTATGGTAAAACTGAAGATTTTAATCTAACATATGTATGATAAAGGATTACTAGGGTAATGGATAAAATTGAAGATTTATTTGAACAAAAATAGGCACAATGATAGACATAAAAATACAATTAGAATAAAACTAAAAGAGATGTGGAGACATTTTCATATAAAACTTTGGATTTTTTATCTAATATATGTATAATAAAAATAAGGATACCAAAACATAATTTATAAAATTGAATATTATTTTTAAAAAACACAGATACATTCATAGGCACATAAGTACAATTAAAATGTAATTGAAAAGGGAAATGGAGATATTTTCATAAAGTAATAAAGATTTTCATCTATCATATATATGATAAAATTGAGGATAACAAAGATAATATATAAAATTGAAGATTTTTTGGAAGAAAACTCAAATACAATGATCGCCATACAAATATAATTAGAATTCAATTGAAAAAGGAAGTGGAGACATTTTATGATAGAATTGAAGATTTTCATCTAAAATCTACATAACAATGAAGATTACATTGGATATCTGATCAAATTGATTTTTTTTGAAAAATCTCACATACAATGATAGGCATAAAAATAGAATTATCAGATAATTGAAAAGAAAGTGGAGACATTTTCTGATAAAATTAAAGATTTCATATAATATATTTCTGATAAAGTAAGGGAAATTCATAGGAAAATATTAAAAATTGAATTTTTTGTGGTAATTTTCACAAATAAAATGGTAAGCATACAAATACAATTAGAACGTAATTGAAAAAGGAAGTCTTGCCATTTTCATATAAAACTAAAGATTTTCCTCAAACATGTTTGATAAAATTGAAGAAAACTAAGGATAATTTATAAAATTGATGCTTTTTTTTGCAAAAAAACTCAGATACAATCATAAGCTTACATATACTATTAGAATTCAATTGAAAATTGAGTACAATACATTTTCTCATAAAACTGAAGTTTTTCATTTAACATATGTATGATAAAACTGAGGATTACATAGGTTAACTGATTATATTCTCTAGAAAAAAATCTCAGATACAATGATAGGCTTACAAATACAATTGGAATATAATTGAAACGGGAAGTGGGACATTTTGTATAAAACTGAAGGTTTTCATCTAATATATGTATGATAAATTTGAGGATAACATAAGATAAATTTTAAATCTGAAGATATTTTGAAACAGAAAACTCAGATACAATGATAGCCATACAAATACCATTAAAATACAATTGAAAAAGCAACTGGACACATTTTCTGATAAAACTGAAGATTTTCATGTAACATATGTATGTTAAAATTGAGGATTACATAAGATAATTTATAAAATTTAAGATATTTTGGAAAACAAAATCTCAGATACAAGGATAGGCATACAAATACAACTAGAGTATTATTGAAAAAGGAAGAGGACATATTTTTGTAAGGAACTGAAGATTTCCATCTAACATATGTATGATAAAATTTAGGATTACATAAGATAATTGAAAATATTGAAGATTTATTTGGAAAAAATACTCAGGTACAATGATCTGCATACAAATACAACAAGAATGTAAAATGGAAGTGGAGACATTTTGTTTTTTGGGTTTTTTTGTTTTTGTTTTTGTTTTTTGTTTTTGTTTTTTGTAATTTTTGAGACAGGGTTTCTCTGTGTAGCCCTGGCTGTTCTGGAACTCACTCTGTAGACCAGGTTGGCCTCGAACTTAGAAATCTGCCTGGCTCTGCCTCCCAGAATGCTCGGATTACGGGCATGCGCCACTACCGCCTGGCTAAACAGGCTTCTTTTTTGTTTGTTTGTTTGTTTGTTTGTTTGTTTAATTGCTTGCTTGTTTTTCAAGACAGGCTTTCTTTATAGTCCTGGCTGTCCTGGAACTCGCTCTATAGACCAGGCTGGCGGCATATTCATGAAGAGCTAAAGATTTTCATCTAACATAAGTATGATAAAATTTAGGATAATATAAGATATTGTATAAAATTGACAAAAATTTAAAATTTGTGAGAAAACTCAGATGCAATGATAGGCATACAAATACAATTAGAATACAATTGAAAAAGGAACTGGATATATTTTGTGAAGGAACTGAAGATTTTCTTGTAACATATGTATGATAAAATTGAGGATTACATAGGATAACTGATAAAATAGTAGATTTTCTTTGAAAAATCTCTGATGCAATGATAGGCATACAAATACAAAATCATAATAATAATCACAAATACAAAATCATAATAATTGAAAAAGGAAATGGAGGCATTTTCTGATAAAACTGAAGATATAACATATTTCATAGAAAATAAGGGATATTCATCGGTAAAAATTAAAAATTGAAGATTTTTGTGGTAATTTTACAGATATAATGGTACACATAAAAATGAGATTAGAATGTAATTGCAAAGAGAAGTGGCGACATTTTCCTGTAAAACAAGATTTTCCTCTAATATATGTATGATAAAATTGAGGATAACTTAAGGTGATTTATGAAATTGAAGATTATTTGAAAAAAAAAATCAGCTGCAATGATAAGCATAAAAATACAATTACAATACAATTGAAAAAGTAAGAGGAGACATTTTCTGATAAAACTGAAGATTTTTATCTAACACATGTATGATGAAATTGAGAATTACATAGGATAATTGATAAAATTGAAGATATATTCAGAAAAAACTCGGATACAATGATAGGCATAAAAATACAATTAGAATACAATTGAAAAAGGATGTGGAGAAATATTCTGTTGATTCTGAAGCATTACATCTAACTTATGGATGACAAAATGGATGAAAACATTGGAAAATTGATAAAAATGAAGATTTTTGTGATAAAATCTCAGATGCAATGAAAAGAATACAAATATAACTATAAATAAGTGAAAAATAAGTGAAGACATTTTCTGATAAAACTGACGATTTTCATATAGCATATGTATGTTTAAATTGAGGATGACAAAAGATAATTTATAAAATTGAAGATTTTTTGTAAAACAAAAACTCCGATGCAGTGATAAGCATACAGATTGAATGACAGTACAATTGAAAAAGGGAGAAAAGACATTTTCTGATAAAGCTGAAAATTTTTATATAACATATGTATGATAAAATTGAGAATTACATAGGATAATTGATAAAATTTAAGACTTATTCAGAAAAAACTCAGATACAATGATCTGCATACAAATACAATTAGAATATAATTGAAAAAGGAAGTGGAGATATTTTCTGATAAGAACTGAAGATTTTCATCTTAAATATGCATGATAAAATTGAGGATTACATAGGATACCTAATAAAATTTTAGATTTTTTTTGAAAAAAACCTCAGATACAATGATAGGCATACAAATAGAATTATCAGATCATTGAAAAGGGATTTGGACATATTTTCTGGTAGATTTGAAGTTTTGAATCCAACATATGTATCACAAAATTGAGGATTACACATGATAACTTGTAAAATTGAAGAATTTTTTTTGGAAAAAACTCAGATATAATTATAGGCATGCAAATAGAATTATCACATATTTGAAAATGAATAGGAGACATTTTCTTAAAAAATTAATATTTCGTAAAAAATTAATGGTAAAGTAAGGGAAAGTCATAGGAAAAATTTAAAAATTGGATTTTGTGGTAATTTTTACAGATACAATTGTAGGCATACAAATACAATTAGAAAGTAATCTAAAAATTAATTGGAGACATTTTTACTTAAAATTGAAGAGTTTCCTTTAAAATAACTAAGATAAAATTGAGGATAACAAAGATAATTTATAAAATTGAAGATTATTTTGAAAAAAATCAGATATAAGGAGAGGAATACAAATACATTTTCAATGTAATTGAAGGAGGCAGAGGAGAAACTCATATAAAAGTGAAGATTTTCATATAACATAGTTATGATAAAATGAGGATATCATAAGGTAATTTATAAAATTAAGGATTTTTGTAAAAAACCTCAGATACAATGATAGGCATATATAATTATATAATTAGAATACAACTGAAAAACGAAGTGGAGACATTTTGTGATAAAACTGAAGATTTTCATCTAACACATGTATAATAAAATAAAGGATTACTAGGGGAATTGATAAAATTGAAGATTTATTTGAGCAAAACTCAGATGCCATGAAAAGCTAAAAGACACGTAGAGACTTTTTCATATAAAACTGAAGATTTTCCTCTAATATATGTATGATAAAAATGAGGATAACATAGCATACTTTATAAAATGGAATATTTAAAAAAAAAAACCTCAGATACTTTGATAGGCATATAAAGACAATTAGAATGTAATTGAAAAGGGAAAATGGAGACATTTTCATAAAGTAATGAAGATTTTCATCTAACATATGTATTATAAAATTGAGAATAACATAAGATAATGTATAAAATTAAAGATTTTTTTTGAAAAAAAAAACCCTCAAATACAATGATAGCCATACAAAGATAATTAGAATTCAATTGAAAAATTTCCCTGCTCTGATATTTCCCTACACTGATACTTTGAGCCTTTCCAGAACCAGGGTCCACTCCTTCCTTCTTGTCTGACAAAATCTGGTATGTGGATTTTGTTTTTGGTGTCCCAAAATTCTAGGCTAATATCCACTTATCAGTGAGTGCATACCATGGGTTTTCTTTGGAGACTGGGTTACCTCACTTAGTATGATGTTCTCCAGCTCCAACCATTTCTCCAAGAATTTCATGAATTCGTTGTTTCTAATGGCTGAATAGTATCCATTGTGTATATATACCACATTTTCTGTATCCATTCTTCCGTTGAGGGACATGTGGGTTCTTTCCAACTCCTGGCTATTATAAATAAGGCTGCTGTGAACATAGTGGAGCATGTATCCTTATTCCATTCTGGGGAATATTCTGGGTATATCCTGGAGTAGTATGGCTAGATCCTCTGGAAGTATCGTGTCCAGTTTTCTGAGGAACCGCCAGACTGATTTCCAGAGTGGTTGTACCAGCTTCCAGTCCCACCAGCAGTGGAGGAGTGCTCATCTTTCTCCACATCCTCACCAACACCTGCTGTTTCCTGAGTTTTTAATCTTAGCCATTCTGACAGGTGTGAGGTGAAATCTCAGGGTTGTTTTGATTTGCATTTCTCTAATGACTAATGATGTTGAACATTTTTCAAGGTGTTTCTCAGCCATCAGAATTTCGTCAGGTGAAAAGTCTTTGTTTAGCCCTGTACCCCATTTTTAGATAGGATTATTTGTTTTTCTGGGGTCTATCTTCTTGAGTTCTTTGTATACATTGGATATTAGCCCTCTGTCAGATGTACGGTTGGTGGAGATCTTTTCCCAATTTGTTGATTGCCAATTTGTCCTTTTGACAGTGTCTTTTGCCTTGCAGAATTTTTTTTTTAAATTTTCAAGGCCCATACTTAAACATAGTAAAAGCAATTTACAGCAGACCGGTATCCAACATCAAAGTAAATGGAGAGAAACTTGAAGCAATCCCACTAAAATCAGGGACTAGACAAGGCTGCCCTCTCTCTCCATATCTTTTCAATATAGTACTTGAGGTACTAGCTAGAGCAATTCGAAAACATAAGGAAGTCAAAGGGATACAACTTGGAAAGGAAGAAGTCAAACTTTCACTATTCGCAGATGATATGATAGTATATTTAAGTGACTCAAAAAAATCCACCAGAGAACTCCTACAGCTGATAAACAACTTCAGCAAAGTGGCTGGTTATAATATCAACTCAAGCAAATCAGTAGCCTTCCTATACTCAAAGGATAAGCAGGCTGAGAAAGAAAATAGGGATATGACACACTTCACAATATCCACAAACAATATAAAGTATCTTGGTTTGACTGTAACCAAACAAGCAAAAGATTTATATGACAAAACTTCAGGTCTCTGAAGAAGTAAATGGAAGAAGACCTTAGAAAATGGAAAAATCGTCCATGCTCATGGGTTGGCAGGATTAATATAGTTAAAATGGCAATCTTGCCAAAAGCAATATACAGATCCATCACAATCCCCATCAAAATCCTAACTCAGTTCTTCATAGAGTTAGAAAGAGGAATTCTCAAATTCATCTGGAATAACAAACAACCCAGGATAGCTAAAACTATCATCAACAGTAAAAGAACTTCTAGGGGAATTAATATCCAAGACCACTAGCAATACTACAGAGCAGTAGTGTTAAAAACTGCATGGTATTGGTACAGTGACAGGGAGGTGGATCAATGGAATAGGATTGAATACCCAGAATTGAACCCACACATCTTTGACCAATTGATCTTTGACAAAAAAGCTGAAAACATCCAGTGTAAAAAAAGATAGCCTTTTCAACAAATGATGCTGACTCAAGTGGAGGTCAACATGCAGAAGAATGAGAATTGATCCACTCTTACCTCTTTGCACTAAGCTCAACTCCAAGTGGATCAAGGACCTCCACATAAAACCAGACAAACTAAAACTAATAGAAAAGAAATTGTGGAAGACCCTTGAGAACATATGTATGATAAAATTGAAGATAACTTAAGATACTGTATAAAATTGCAGATTTTTATGTTGAAACTCAAATACAATCATAGCCATACAAATATAATTAGAATTCAATTGAGAAAGGAAGTAGAGACTTTTTATGATAGAACTGAATATTTTCATCTAAAATATGCATGATAAAATTGAGGATTACATAGAATATCTGATAAAATTGAAGATTTTTTTGGAAAAGTCTCAGATAAAATAGGCATACAAAAACATATAGAATATAATTGAAGGATGACATGGAGACCTTTTCATATAAAACTGAAGATTTTCATCTCACCTACATATGATAAAATGAGGATATCATAAGGTAATTTTGTTATTCAAAATTCCTCAGATTGATGAAAAAATATCTCCACTTACTTTTTCAAATATGTAATTATTTATTTGTATGACTACCATTGTAAGTGTGAAAATTACCACAAAAAATCTCCAAATTTTAACATTTTCACATGAATTTCCATCATTTAATCACAAACATTATACAAAAATCATCAGTTTTATCAGAAAATGTTTCCACTTTCTATTTCACTTATTTAGAGTTGTATTTGTATGCCTTTCATTGTATCTGAGACTTTATCACAAAAATCTTCAATTTTATCCAATTTCTTATGTTATCATCCATTTTTATTATCCATAAGTTAGATAACAAACTTCAGAATTAACAGACAATTTCTATAATTATAATTATAAATTATACCTAGTATAATTTAATTTATAAAATTGAAGATTCTTATGCCAAAAACTCAGATACAATTATAGGCTTACAAATACTATTAGAATTCAATTGAAAAACGAAGTGGAGACATTTTCAAATAAAACTGAATATTTTCATCTCACACATGTATGATAAAATAAAGGATTGTTGCATAATTGATAAAATTGAAGATTTTTTGGACAAAACTAAAATACAATGATCAGATTACCAAGACAATCAGAATACAATGGAAAAGGAAGATGAGATATTTTCTGATAAAACTGAAGATTTTCATTTAACATATGTATGATACAATTGAGGATTACATAGGATAACTGATTAAATTGAAGATTTTCTTAGAAAATTTTCAGATACAAGGATAGGCATACAATATAATAAGAATATAATTGAAAAAGTATCTGGAGACATTTTTGTATTAAACTTGAGATTTTCACCTAACATATGTATGATAAAATGGATAACATAAAAAAATTGATAAAATTGTAGGATTTTTGGTAAAATCTCAAATATACTTAAAGGCATACTAATACAATTAGAATATAAGTGAAAAAGAAAGTGGAGATATTTTCTGATGAAACTGAAGGTTTTTTATAACATTTAAAAAATTATGGAAATTCATGTGAAAATGTTAAAATTTGAAGATTTTTGTGGTAATTTTCACAAATAGAATGGTAGGCATACAAATAAATAATAATGTATTTGTAAAAGGAAGTGGAGATATTTTCTGATAAGTCTGAAGATTTTTGCCTAATATATATCTGATAAAATAATGGAAATTCATGGGAAAACTGTATAATTTGAAGTTTTGTATGCCTAACATTGTATCTGTGAAAATTACCAAAAAAATCTTCAATTTTTAAATTTTTCTTCTGACATTCCCTTACTTTATCAGAAATATGTTATACAAAATTTTCGGTTCCGTCAGTAAATGTCTCTATTTCATTTTCAATTATGACATAATTCCATTTGTATGCCTCTCAGTATAGCTGAGCTTTTTCAAAAGAAATCTTCAATTTTATCAATTACCCTAGTAATCCTTTATTTTATCATACATACATTAGATGACAATCACAATCTTCAGTTTTATCAGAAAATGTCTCAACTTCGTATTTCTGTTGTATTCTAATTGTATTTCTATGCCTATCGCTGTATCTGACCTTTTTGTTCCAAAAAATCTTTAATTTTATAAATTACCTCCTGATATCCTCATTTTATCATTTTTATGTTATGTGAAAATCTCAGTTGTATATGAAAATGTCTCCACATTCTCCTTCAAATATATTCTAAATTTATTTGTATGCCTATCATTGTACCTGAGTTTTTTCCAAAGAATCTTAAATTTTATAAATTAGCTTAAGTTATTCTGAATTTTAGTCATAGATATGTTAGAGGAAAATCTTCAATTTTAAATGAAAATATCTCCACTTCATTTTTAGATTACATACTAATTGTATTTGATTGCCTACCATTTTATCTGTGAAAATTTCCACAAAAGTTTTCAATTTTTAAATTTTTCCTATGAATTTCCTTTACTGTATCCTTAATATAAGAAATATTCAGTTTTTTCAGAAAATGTCTCCATTTCATTTTCAATTATGTGATAATTATATTTGTATGCCTCTCATTGTATTTGAATTTTTCCAAAAATAATCTTCAATTTTATCTTCAATTTTATGATACATATGCTAGATTAAAATCTTCAATTCGACCATAAAATATCTCCACTTCCCTTTTCAATTATATTCTAATTATATTTGGATGCCAATCATTGAATCTGAGTTTTTAAATATAAAATTTTATCAGTTATTTTATGTAATCCTGAATTTATCATGCATATTTTAGAAGAAAGTCTTTAGCTCTATCAGAAAATATCTCCACTTCCCCTTTCAATTATATTCTAAGTGTCTTTGTTTGCAGATAATGGTTTGTAAGGTTTTTCCAAGTAAATCTTCAATCTTATCAATTATCTTATGTAATTCCATTGAATCTGAATAAATGTCTTTGTTATCAGATCATTGAATCTGAGATTTTATCAAAAAAATCTTCAATGTCATGAATTTTCTTATGTTATTCATTTTATCATACACTAGTTAGATGTAAATGTTTAGAATTAACAGAATATGTCTTCATATTCTTTTTGAATTGTATTCTAATTGTATTTGTATTCCTATCATAGTATCCGAGGGTTTTTTTTCTGAATAAATCTTCAACTTTATCAATTAAGCTATGTAATCCTCAATTTTATCATACATATGTTAGAAATTGTTAGAAACACAAATAAAATAAAACTGAAACACGAAGTGGAGATATTTTATGATAAAACTGAAGATTTTCATCTAACATATGTATGATACAATAAAGGATTACAAGGGTAATTGATAAAATTGAAGGTTTATTTAGGCAAAACTCAGATACAATGATAGGCATAGAAATACTATTAGAATATAGCTAAAAGAGATGTGGAGACATTGTCATATAAAACTGAGGATTTTCACCTAATAAATATATGATAAAAATGAGGATACCATAACATAATTTATAAAATTGAGTATGTTTTTAAACAAAGCAGATACATTAATAGGCATATAAATACAATTATAATGTAATTGAAAAAGGAAATGGAGAAATTTTTGTAAAGTAATGAAGATTTTCATCTATCATATATATGATAAAATTGAGGATAACATAAGATAATGTATAAAATTGAAGATTTTTTTGAAAAAAATTCAAATACAATAATAGCTATACAAATATAATTAGAATTCAATTGAAAAGTGAAGTGGAGACATTTTATGATAGAACAGAAGATTTCATCTGAAATCTGCATGATTATAATTGGGGATAAGATATCTGATCAAATTTAAGATTTTTTTTTGAAAAATCTCACATACAATGATAGACTTACAAATAGAATTATCAGGTAATTGAAAAGAAAGTTGAGACATTTTCTGATAACACTAAAGTTTTCATATGACATATGTCTGATAAAGTAAGGAAAATTCATAGAAAAAATTTAAAAGTTGTAGATTTTTGTGGTAATTTTCACAAATACAATGGTAAGCATACAAATACAATTAGACAATAATTTAGAAAGGAAGTGGTGCCATTTTCCTATAAAACTGAAGATTTTCCTCTAACATATGTGTAATGAAATTGAGGAAAACTTAGGATAATTTATAAAATTGAAGAATTTTTGCAAAAATCTCAGATACAATGATGAGCTTTCAAATACTATGAAAATTCCATTGAAAAAGGCTGATGAGAGGTTTTCTCATAAAACTGAAAATTTTCATTGAACATATGTATGATAAAATTGAGGGTTCCATACTATAACTGATTACATTGAAGTTATTCTCTACTAAAATCTCAGATACAATGATAGGCATACAAATACAATTAGAATATAATTGAAAAAGGAGGTGGAGATATTTTTGTATAAAACTGAAGAATTTTATCTAACATATGTATGATAAAATTGAAGATAATGTAAGATAATATTTAAATCTGAAGATATTTTTGAAAAACAAAACCTCAGATACAATGATAACATACAAATACAATTACAATATAATTGAAAAATGATGTGGACATATATTTTTTTAATTCTGAAGCTTCACATATAACTTATGGATGATAACATAGAAAAAATGATAAAATTGAAGATTTTTGTGTTAAAATTTCAGATACAATGAAAGGCCTACATGTAAAACAATAAATATGTGGAAAAGAAGGTGGAGTCATTTTCTGATAAAACTGAAAATTTTTGTATTACATTTCTGATTAAATTATGGAAATTCATGTGAAAATGTTAAAATTTGAAGATTTCTGTGGTAATTTTCACAGATCCATGGTAGGCATACAAATAAATAATAATATAGTTGACAATGGAAGTGGAGATATTTTCTGATAAATCTGAGGAATTTGCATAACATATATCTGATAAAATTATGGAAATATGGGGCCCCTGGAACAGCAATAGTGGTGGGCCTCCATATTGCAACCAGGACACAGCTGGAGAGGCCCAGGTAGACAGACTCCATCCGAGACTACCATCACAGTGGGATCTGCTCCGCTCTCGCCGCCAGGCAGGCCCAGCTCCACCAAGGCTCTGCGGGACTTCCCAGCGCCCTCTGGCATTGCAACGAGCAAGCAGGTGGCAGCCAGCTTGTGGGCCCTTGGAGCAGCTGTAGCGGCGGGCCTCCATATTGCAACCAGGACACAGCTGGAGAGGCTCAGGTAGACA
Source organism: Apodemus agrarius (assembly GCA_964023405.1). NCBI lineage: Eukaryota > Metazoa > Chordata > Mammalia > Rodentia > Muridae > Apodemus > Apodemus agrarius. Next base: position 104,821,399 of record OZ030016.1, read on the forward strand.
GACTCCTTCTGGGACTACCATCACTGGGGGATCTGCTAGGCTCTCGCCGTCAGGCAGGCCCAGCTCTGCTGAGGCTCTGCAGGACTTCCCTGTGCCCTCCAGCCTTGCACCTAGGCAGCAGGTGGCAGCCAGCTCGTGATCCCCTAGAACAGCAGTCATGCATAATCACCAGTAGAGAAACAAGAGGTGAGCCCAGCCTCATGGGAGATTCAAACACCAGCCAATGACAACAAGGCCAACTAACACCAGAAATAACCAGATGGCAAAAGGAAAATGAAGGAACATTACTAACAGAAATCAAGGCAACATGACAGCATCAGAACCCAGTTCACCAACAACAGGAAGACCTGGATACCCCAAAACACCAGAAAAACAAGACATAGATATAAAATCACTGGTCAGGATGCTGGTAGCTGAACACATAGAAACATCTTGTAAAGAAATAGAGGAGAAAATGGATCAAAAGTTGGAAAACTTTACAAGGCAAATACAAAAATCACATCAAAAAATTCAGGAGAAGATGGATCAAAAAGAAGACAATAAGGAAGAAAGACAAAAATCACATAAAGAAATACAGAAGAATGTGGGCCAACAAGTAGAAGCTATGAAAGAGGAAACACAAAAACCTCTTAAAGAAATACATGAAAACACAATCAAGCAAGGGAAAGATCTGAGCATATCCATCCAGCTACTAAAAACAGAAGTAGAAACAACTAAGAAATCGCAGAGGGGGACAACATTGGAGACAGAAAACCGTGGGAAGAAATCAGGGGCCATAGATGCAATATCAACAATAGAATACAAGAGATAGAAAACAGAATCGCAGAAGCAGAAGATACCAGAGGAACCATTGATTCAACAGTCAAAGAAAATACTAAATGCAAAAAGGTTGTAACCCAAAACATCCAGGAAATCCAGGACACAATGAGAAGACCAAACCTAAGGATTATAGGTATAGACAAGAGTGAAGATTTACAAGTTAAAGGGCCAGCAAATATCTTCTACAAAATTATGGAAGAAAACGTCCCCAACCTAAAGAGAGAGATGCCCATGAATATACAAGAAGCCTATAGAACCCCAAACAGACTAGACCAGAACAGAAATACATCCTGTCACATAATAATCAAAACTCCAAATGTACTAAAGAAAGAAAGAATATTAAAGGCAGCAAGAGAAAAAGGCCAAGTAACATATAAAGGAAGACCTATCAGAATAACACCAGACATCTCAACTGAGACCATGAAAGCTAGAAGATCCTGGGCAGATATCATGCAAACTCTAAGAGAACACAAACTTAAGCCAAAACTACTTTACCCAGCAAAACTCTCAATCGCCATAGATGGAGACATCAAGGTATTCCATGACAAAACCAAATTTGCATGATATCTTTCCACAAATCCAGCCCTACAAAGGATAATAGGGGAAAAACACCAAGACAAGGACGGAAACTACACCCGGGAAGAAGCAAGATAGAAACCTCCTATCATCAAACCGAAAAGAAGATAACCTCTCGAATATAAAAATCAATCAATCAATCAATCAATCAATCAATCAATCAATCAATCAAAATAATTACAAAAATATCTGGAGGTAATAATTACTATTCCTTAATATATCTTAATATCAATGGACTCAATTCCCCAATAAAAAGGCATAGATTAACAGACTGGATACGAAAAAAGGACCCTACATTTTGCTGCATACAGGGAACACATCTTAGTGTTACAGACAAACGCTGCCTTAGAGTAAAAGGCTGGAAGACAATTTTACAAGCAAATGGTCTCAGGAAACAAGCTGGAGTAGCCATTCAAATATCAGATAAAATGGACTTCCAACCTAAAGTCATCAAAGAGACTCAGAAGGTCACCTCTTGCTGGCCAAAGGGAAAATCCACCAAGAAGAGCTCTCAATACTGAACATCTATGCTCCAAATGCAAGGACACCCTCCTTCGTAAAAGAAACCTTACTAAAGCTTAAAGCACATATTATACCTAACACAATAATTGTAGGTGACTTGAACACTCCACTCTCCTCAATGGACCGATCAGGAAAGCAGAAACTAAACAGGGACACAGTGAAACTAATTGAAACATTGGAAAAATTGGATTTAACAAATATATATAAATATATATAAATAATAATAAATAATAACAAATATATATAAAACATTTCATCCTAAAGCTAAAGAATATAACTTTTTCTCAGCACTGCATAGTACCTTCTCCAAAATTGATCATATAATTGGTCACAAGACAGATGTCAACAAATACAAGAAGATCAAGCTAATCCCATGCCTCCTATCAGATCACCATGGAGTAAGAGTGGTCTTCAATAGCAACAAAAACAATAGAAAGCCCACATACACATGGAAACTGGACAATACTCTACTCAATGACACCTTGGTCAAGGAAGAAATAAAAAAAAGAAATCAAAGATTTTTTAGAATTCAATGAAAATTAAGGTAAAACCTACCCAAATCTATAGGACACAATGAAAGCAGTGCTAAGAGGAAAACTCATAGCTCTAAGTGCATCCAAAAAGAAACTGGAGAACGCATACACTAGCAGCTTAACAGCACACCTTAAAGCCCTGGAAGAAAAAGAAGTTAATTCACCCAGGAGGAATAGAAGACAAGAAATCATCAAACTCAGGCCTGAAATCAATCAAATAGAAACAAAGAAAACCTTACAAAGAATCAACAAAACCAGGAGCTGGTTCTTTGAGAAAATCAACAAGATAGATAAACCCTTAGGCAGACTAACCAAAGGACACAGATACAGTATACAAATTAACAGAATTAGAAATGAAAATGGAGACATAAGAACAGAAACTGAGGAAATTCAAAAGATCATCAGATCCTACTACAAAGGTCTATACTCAAAACAACTGGAGAATCTGGAGGAAATGGACAATTTCCTAGACAGATACCAAATACCAAAATTAAATCAGAATCAAGTAGATCAGCTAAAGAGTCCCATAACCCTTAAAGAAATAGAAGGGGTTATAGAAAGCCTCCCAACCAAAAAAAGTACGGGACCAGATGGTTTTAGTGCAGAATTCTACCAGACCTTCAAAGAAGACTTAACACCAATACTTTTCAAACTACTCCACAAAATAGAGACAGAAGGGACACCCAACTCATTCTTCAAAGCCACAATTACACTAATACCTAAACCACAAAAAGAGCCAACAAAGAAAGAGAACTACAGGCTAATTTCTCTTATGAATATCGATGGAAAAATACTAAAGAAAATTCTTGCCAACTGAATCCAAGAGCACATCAAAACGATCATTCACCATGATCAAGTAGGCTTCATCCCAGGGATGCAGGGATTGTTCAATATACGGAAATCCATCAATGTAATCCACTACATAAACAAACTGAAAGAAAAAAACCACATGGTCATCTCATTAGATGCCGAAAAATCATTCTACAAAATTCAGCATCCTTTCATGCTAAAAGTTTTGGAAAGAGCAGGAATTCAAGGCCTATACATAAACATAGTAAAAGCAATCTACAGCAAACCAGTAGCCAACATCAAAATAAATGGAGAGAAACTTGAAGCAATCCCACTAAAATCAGGGACTAGACAAGACTACCCTCTCTCTCCATATCTTTTTAATATAGTACTTGAAGTTCTAGCGAGAGCAATTAGACAACATAAGGAAGTCAAAGGGATGCAAATTGGAAAGGAAGAAGTCAAACTATCATTATTTGCATATGATATGATAGTTTACTTAAGCAACCCAAAAACTCCACCAGAGAACTTCTACAGCTGATAAACAACTTCAGCAAAGTGGCTGGTTATAAAATTAACTCAAGCAAATCAGTCGCCTTCTTGTACTCAAAGGACAAGCAGGCTGAGAAAGAAGTTAGGGAAATAACTCCCATCACAATAGCCACAAACAACATAAAGTACCTTGGCGTAACTCTAACCAAACAAGCGAAAGATCTGTATGACAGGAACTTCAAGTCCTTGAAGAAAGAAATCGAAGAAGACTTCAGAAGATGAAAAAATATTTCTTGTTCCTGGATTGGCAGGGTCAATACAGTAAAAATGGCCATCTTGCCAAAAGCAATCTGCAGATTCAATGCAATTCCCATCAAAATCCCAACTCAATTCTTCATAGATCTAGAAATAGCAATTCTCAAATTCATCTGGAGCAACAAATACCCAGAATAGCTAAAACTATTCTCAACAATAAAAGGAATTCTGTCCGAAACAATATCCATGACCTTAAGCAGTACTACAGAGCAATTGTGTTAAAAACTGCATGGTATTGGTACAGCAACAGGCAAGTAGATCAATGGAATAGGATTGAAGACCCAGAAATTTACCCACAGACTTATGGTCACTTGATCTTTGATAAAGGGGCCACAGACATCCAGTGGAATAAAGATAGCCTTTTCAACAAATGGTCCTGGTGCAACTGGAGTTCAACATGCAGAAGAATGCGAATTGACCCACTCTTATCTCTTTGCACTAAGATCAACTCCTAGTGGATCAAGGACCTCCACATAAAACCAGACACACTGAAACTATTAGAAAAGAAACTCGGGAAGACCCTGGAGGACATGGGCACAGGGGGAAAGTTCCTGAACAGAACACCAATAGCTTATGCTCTAAGATCAAGAATTGACAAATGGGACCTCATAAAATTACAAAGTTTCTGCAAGGCAAAGGACACTGTCAGAAGGACAAAACAACAACCAACAAAGTGGGAAAAAATCTTTATCAACCCCACATCTGACAGAGGGCTAATATCCAATATATACAAAGAACTCAAGAAGTTAGGCCGCAAAGAACCAATTAACCTTATCAAAAAATGGGGTACAGAGCTAAATAAAGAATTTTCACCAGAAGAAATTTGGGGGGCTGAGAAACACCTGAAGAGATGTTCAACATCATTAGTCATCAGGGAAATGAAAATCTAAACAACCCTGAGATTCCACCTCACACCAGTCAGAATGGCTAAGATTAAAAACTCAAGAGACAACAAGTGCTGGCGAGGATTTGGAGAAAGAGGAACACTCCTCCACTGTTAGTGGGATTGCAAAATGGTAAAACCGCTCTGGAAATCTGTTTGGCGGTTCCTCAGAAAATTGGGCATGTCACTTCCAGAGGACCCTGGCAAACCACTCCTGGGCATTTATCCAGAGGACTCCCCTGCATACAATAAAGACACATGTTCCACTTTGTTTATAGCAGCCTTGTTTATAATAGCCAGAAATTGGAAGGAGCCTAAATATCCCTCAAAGGAGGAATGGATACAGAAAATGTGGTATATTTATACAATGGAATACTACTCAGCAATTAACCATAATGAATTCATGCAATTTGTAGGTAAGTGGTTAGACTTGGAAAATAACCTGAGTGAGTTAACCCAATCACAAAAGAATACACATGAAATGCAATCACTGATAAGTGGATATTAATGAGCCCAGAAGCCCTAAATACTCAAGGCACAATTAGCAAGTCAAATGATTCCCAAGAAGAAAGGAGAGGACCTTGTTTGGATACAGTTTTGTAGAAAGACTGTGGTGGGAGGGGGAATGATTGGGGAATAGTTGGGGGGGAGAGGTATTATGAGAAGTATGGCGGGGGGCGGGACTGGAAAAGGGCAAAGCCTTTGGAATGTAAACATGGAATATAGAAAATTAAAATTAAAAAAAAATATGGAAATACATGAGAACTGTAAAATTTGCAGATATTTTTGGTAATTTTCACAGATACATTGATAAACTTACAATTGAATTGAGACATTTTCTGATACAACTGAAGATTTTCAGATAACATGTATAATAAAATTGAGGATAATTTATAAAATTGAAGATATTTGGAAAACTAAAACTCAGATACAAGGATAGGCATACAAATACAACTGGAGTATTATTGAAAAAGTATGAGGACACATTTTTGTAAAGAACTAAAGATTTTGGTCTAACATATGAATGATAAAATTGAGGATTACATAAGATAATTGATAAAATTGTATATTTATTAGGAAAAATACTCAGATACAATGATGTGTATAGAAATATATTTAGAATATAATTGAAAAGGGAAGTTTAGATATTGTTTGATAGTACTGAAGATTTTCATCTAACATATGCATGATAAAATTGAGGATTACATAGGATCACTGATAAAATTTTAGATTTAAAAAAATCAGATACAATTATAGGCATCCAAATATAAATAGAATATAATTGAAAAAGAAAGTGGAAATATTTTCTGGTAGAGCTGAATATTTTAATCTAACATATGTAACATAAAATTGATGATTACACGTGATAACAAATAAAATTGAAAATTTTTTGGATAAAAACTCAGAAACAATAATAGGTATACAAATAGAATTTTCACATATTTGAAAATGGAGATGTTTTCTGACAAAACTGAAGCTGTCATATAACATATTACTGATAACGTAAGGAAGTTCATTAAATTTTTCATATGAAAAATTTAAAATTTGAAAATGTTCATGGTAATATTCACAGATACAATGGTGGCATACAAATACAATAAGAATGTAGCTGAAAAATGAAGTGGAGATATTTTTATTTAAATTTGAAAATTTGCCTCTAAAATATCTATATAAAGTTGAGAATAACTTAAGATAATTTATAAAATTGAAGATTTTTTTTTGAAAAAAATACTCAGATACAATGATAGGCATACAGATACATTTAGAATAAATTTGAATTAGGAAGTAGTAAATTTTCATAAAAACTGAAGGTTTTCATATAACATACATATGATAAAATGAGGATATCATGAGATAATTTATAAAATTGAAGGTTTTTTTGAAAAACACTCAATTACAATGATAGGCATAGAAATACAATTAGAATACAACTGAAAAATGAAGTGGAGACATTTTCTTATAAAACTTATAAGATTTTCATCTAACATATGTATGATAAAATAAAGGATTACTAGGGTAATTGAGAAAAATTGAAGATTTATTTGGACATAACTCATACATAATGATAGGCATAAAAATACAATTAGAATATAACTAAAAGATACGTGGAGACATTTTATTATAAAACTGAAGATTTTCAAATAATATATGTATCATAAAATGAGGATAACATAACATAATTTATAAAAATGAATATTTAAAAAAAGATACATTGATAGGCATAAAAACAATAAGAATGGAATTGAAAAAGGAAATGGAAACATTTTTGTAAAGTAATGAAGATGCTCATGTAACATGTATGATAAAATTGAGGATAATGTAAGATAATGTTTTAAATTGAAGATTTTTTTTGAAAAAAAATCCTCAAATATAATGATAGCCATACAAATATAATTAGAATACATTTGAAAAAGAAGTGGAGACATTTTGTGATAGAACTGAAAATTTTCATCTAAAATATACTTGATAAAATTGAGGATTATATAGGATATCTGATAAAATTGAAGATTTTTTTAGAAAAATCTCACATACAATGATAGGCATACAAGTAGAATTATCAGATAATTGAAAAGGAAGTGGAGGCATTTTCTCATAAAACTAAAGATTTCATATAACATATTTCTGATAGAGTAGGGAAATTCATAAGGAAAATTTGGAAATTGAAGATTTCTGTGGTAATTTCCACACATACAATGGTACGTATACAAATACAATTAGAATGTAATTGAAAAAGGAAATGGAGACATTTTCCTATAAAACTGATGATTTCCTCTAACCTTTGCATGATAAAATTGAGGATAACTTAAGGTAATTTATGAAATTGAAGATATTTTGGAAAAAGAACTCAGATGTAATGATAAACATACAAATACAATTAGAATACAATTGCAAAAGAAAGAGAAGATATTTTGTTAAAACTGAATTTTTATCTAACATATGTATGATAAAATTGAGAATTACAAAGGATAATTGATAAAATTGAAAATTTATTCAGAAAAAAAACTTGGATACAATAATAAGCATGAAAATACCATCAGAATACAATTGAAAAAAATGGTGTGGAGACAATTCTGTTAATTCTGAAGATTGACATCTAGCGTATGTATGATAAAATGGATGAAAACATAGGAAAAGTGATAAAATCTCAGATACAAGGAAAGGCATAAAATACAACTATAAATAAACGAAAAAGAATGTGGAGACATTTCCTGATAAAACTGAAGATTTTTGTATATCATTTCTGACTAATTTATGGAAATTCATGTAGAAATGTTAAAATTTGAAGATTTTTGTCATAATTTTCACAGATACAATGGTAGGCATATGAATAATAATATAGTTCAAAAATGATGTGGATATAATTTCTGATAAACCTGAGGAATTTTGCATAACATATCTGATAAAATTATGGAAATTCATAGGAAAAGTGTAAAATTTGAATATTTTGTGGTAATTCTCATAGATATAATGGTAGGCATAAGCATATAATTAGAATTTAAGTGTAAGAGGATGTGGAGACATTTTCTAATAAAACTGAAGATTTTCCTCTAACATGTTTGGTGAAATTGAGGAAAACTTAGGATAATTTAAAAAATTGAAGTATGTTTTGCAAAAAATCTCAGATTCAATGATAAGATTACAAAGACTATTAGAATACAGTTGAAAAAGGACGACTAGATATTTTCTGATAAAACTGAAGATTTTCATCTAACATATGTATGACAAAATTTAGGATTATGTAGGATAACTGATAAAATTGAAGATTTTCTTGGAAATATCTCAGATACAATGATAGGCATACAAAAACACTTATCACATAATTGAAAATGGAAGTGGACACATTTTCTGATAAAACTGAAGATTTCGTATAACATATTTCATATAAAATAAGGGTAATTCAAAGGAGAATTTGAAAATTGAAGATTTTTGTGGTAATTTTGACAGATATAATAGTAAGCATGCAAATACAATTAGAATGTAATTGACAAAAATAAGTGGAGCCAATTTCCTATAAAACTGAAAGTTTTCCTCTAACGTGTGTGATAAAATTGAGGAAAACTTAGGATAATTGACAAATTATTTGGACAAAACTCAGAAATAATGATAGGCATAGAAATACAACTAAAGGCACTCCCCACATCCAGCAGCCACCGCTGGCATCCTTTCAGTGTTTCATACTAAGGAGAGCGGAGCCAGGTACCTGTGATACCCAGAACTTGGTATCTTTGGGGGTGCAAGACCACCTGGCAGTGAACTGGGTGGAGCAGGGTTCCTGGGCCTCAGCCAGGCATGGACTCTGCGCTCTGAGGAGAATCCTGCACTCTGTTCATCTGCAGCCATCTTGGTGGCGGGTGCTCAGACTGAGCAGACAGGACCAGATACCCAAGATATCCCAAGCTTAAGATCTCGGGGCACCCAGGTCGTGAGCCAGTCATCTAAGAACTGAAGCATGTCAGAGTAGCAGTTCCTGTGTTCCACCAGGGCATGGGTTCCCGGCCCTCTGGGAGACCCTGCACTCTGCACTCTGTACTCCACACTCCTCACGCCCCAAGGCCACAGACAGCATCCTTGCTGCTGACTGAACTAAGCAAACAGATCCAGAGAAGACAAGCAGCATAAGGTCCACAGTGATAACCGAATATAACATTGCTTAGAGCAAGATACACCAGAGGTCCAACAGCACCCAAGAGGATAAAAACACATCAGCAGTCTGTGCCAGGTGAAACAAAGTCATCCAGTGGAAATAACCTTTCGAGCCCACATGAGGCTCAAGCACCAGCTAGTGACTACAAGACCATCTAAGGCCAGAGATAACCAGATGGCAAAAGGCAAACATAGGAATGTTACTAACAGAAATCAAGGCAATATGGCAGCATCTGAACCCAGCACCCTGACAGCAGTAAGTTCTGAATACCGCAACACCCCAAAAAAACAAGATTTGGATCTAAAATCACTGGTCAGGATGCTGATAGCAGAACACATAGATAAATCTCATAAGAAATACAGGAGAAAATGGATCAAAAATATGAAGCCCTTTCAAGGCAAACACAAAAATCACTTAAAGAAATTCAGGAGAATATGGATCAGAAATTAGGAGTCAATAAGGAGGAAAAGCAAAAATCACTTAAAGAAATAAAGGTGAACATGGGCCAACAAGTAGAAGTCATGAAAGAAGAAATACAAAAAACTCTTAAAGAAATACATGAAAATACAAACAAGCAAGTGGAAGATCTGAGCAAAACCATCCAGGATCTAAAAACAGAAGTAGAAACAACTAAGAAATCGCAAAGGGAGACAACTTTGGAAACAGAAAACCTTGAGAAGAAATCAGGGGCCATAGATGCAAATATAAACAATAGAATACAAGAGATAGAAGAAAGAATCTCAGATGCCGAAGATACCATAGAAACCATTGATTCAACAGTCCAAGAAAATACAAAATGCAAAAACCTTGTAACCCAAAACATCCAGGAAATCCAGGACACAAGAAACCAAACCTAAAGATTATAGGCATAGATGAGAGGGAAGATATATAACTTAAAGGGCCAGTAAATATCTTCTACAAAATTATGGAAGAAAACTTCCCCAAACTAAAGAGAGAGCTGTCCATGAATATACAAGAAGCATACAGAACTCCAAACAGAATGGACTAGAACAGAAATACCTACTGTCACATAATAATCAAAACCACAAATGTACTAAACAAAGAAAGAATATTAAGGGCAGGAAGAGAAAAAGGCCAAGTAATATATAAAGGATTATATCAGACTTCTCACCTGAGAACATGAAGCTAGAAGAACCTGGGTAGATAGCATGTAGACTCTAAGAGAACACAAACTTCAGCCAAAATTACTATACCCAGCAAAACTCTCAATCGCCATAGATGGAAAAACCAAGGTATTCCAGGACAAAAGCAAATTTGCACACTATCTTCCCACAAACCCAGCCCTACAAAGGATAATAGGGGATAAACACAAACACAAGGAGGGAACCCACACCCCAGAAGAATCAAGATAGAAACCTCCTCTCATCAAAACCAAAAGAAGATAACTTCTCAAATATAAAAAAAAAAATAATTTCAAAAATGTCGGGAGGTAATAATTACTATTCCTTAATATCTCTAAATATCAATGAAATCAATTCCCCAATAAAAAGACATAGACTAACAGACTGGATATGGAAACAGGACACTCCATTTTGCTGCATACAGGAAACACATCTCAGTGTTAAAGACAAACACTGCCTTAGAGTAAAAGGCTGGAAGACAATTTTACAAGCAAATGGTCTCAGGAAAAAAGTTGGAGTAGTCATTCTAATATCAGATAAAATTGACTTCCAACTTAAAGTCATCAAAAGAGACACAGAAGGTCACTTCTTGCTGGTCAAAGGGAAAATCCACCAAGAAGAGCTTCAATACTAAACATCTATGCTCCAAATGCAAGCGCACACTCATTCGTAAAAGAAACCTTACTAAAGCTTAAAGCACACATTGCACCTAACAAAATAATTGTGGGTTACTTCAACACTTCACTCTCCTCAATGGACCGATCAGGAAAGCAGAAACTAAACAGGGACACAGTGAAACTAATTGAAACTTTGGACCAATTGGATTTAACTGATATATATATATATATATATATATATATATATATATATATATATATAGAACATTTCATCCTAAAGCAAAAGAATATACATTTTTCTCAGCACCGCATGGTAACTTCTCCAAAATGATCATGTAATTGGTCACAAGAGAGATGTCAACAAATACAAGAAGATGGAGCTAATACCATGCCTCCTATCAGATCAAAATGGAGTAAGAGTGGTCTTCAATAGCAACAAAAACAACAGAAAGCCCATATACACATGGAAACTGACAATACTTTACTCAATGACACCTTGGTCAAGGAAGAAATAAAAAAAGAAATCAAAGATTTTTTAGAATTCAATGAAAATGAAGGTACAGCCTACCCAAATCTATGGGACACAATGAAAGCAATGCTAAGAGGAAAACTCATAGCTCTAAGTGCATCCAAAAAGAAACTTGAGAGAGCATACACTAGCAGGTTAACAGCACACCTTAAAGCCTTGGAAGAAAAAGAAGATAATTCACCCAGGAGGAATAGAAGACAGGAAATCATCAGACTCAGGGCTGAAATGCATCAAGTAGAAACAAAGAAACCATACAAAGAATCAACAAAACCAGGAGCTGGTTCTTTGAGAAAACGAATAAGATAGATAAACCCTTAGGCAGACTATCCAAAGGACACAAAGACAGTATACAAATTAACAAAATTAGAAATGAAAAGGGGGACATAACAACAGAAAGAGAGGAAATTCAAAAGATCATAAGATCCTACAACAAAGTTCTATACACAACACAACTGGAAAATCTGGAGGAAATGGACAATTTCCTAGACAGATACCAAATACCAAAATTAAATCAAGATCAATTAGATCAGCTAAATAGTTCCATAACCCCTAAAGAAATAGAATGGGTTATAGAAAGCCTCCCAACCAAAAAAAGTACGGGACCAGATGGTTTTAGTGCAGAATTCTACCAGACATTCAAAGAAGACTTAACACCAATACTTTTCAAACTATTCAACAAAATAGAAACAGAAGGGACACTGCCCAACTCATTCTTCGAAGCCACAATTATGCTTATACCAAAACAACACAAAGATCCAATGAAGAAAGAGAACTACAGGCCAATTTCCCTTATGAATATCAATGCAAAAATAATAAATAAAATTCTTGCAAACCGAATCCAAGAGTACATCAAAACGATCATTCACCAAGATCAAGTAGGCTTCATCCAGGCATGCAGGGATGGTCCAATATATGGAAAACCATCAATGTAATCCACTATATAATCAAACTAAAAGAAAAAACCACATGGCCATCTCATTAGATGCTGAAAAACATTCAACAAAATTCAGCATCCTTTCATGCTAAAAGTCTTGGAACGAGCAGGAATTCAAGGCCCATACCTGAACAAAGTAAAAGCAATCTACAGCAAACCAGTAGCCAACATCAAAATAAATGGAGAGGAACTTGAAGCAATCCCACTAAAATCAGGGACTAGACAAGGCTACCCTCTCTCTCGCTATCTTTTCAATATAGTACTTGAAGTTCTAGTGAGAGCAATTAGACATCAGAAGGAAGTAAAAATGGATACAAACTGGAATGTAAGAAGTCAAACTAGTATTATTTGCAGATGACATGATAGTTTACTTAAGCGACCCAAAAAATTCCACCAGAGAAATTCTACAGCTGATAAACAACTTCAGCAAAGTGGCTGGTTATAAAATCAACTCAAGCAAATCAGTAGCCTTCTTGTACTCAAAGAACAAGCAGGCCGAGAAAGAAGTTAGGGAAATGATACCCTTCACAATAGCCACAAACAACATAAAGTACCTTGGCATAACTCTAACAGAACAAGCGAAACATCTGTATGACAGGAACTTCAAGCCCTTGAAGAAAGAAATTGAAGAAGACTTCAGAAGATGAAAAAATATTTCTTGCTCCTGGATTGGCAGGATCAATACAGTAAAAATCGCCATCTTGCCAAAAGCAATCTACAGATTCAATGCAATCCCCATCAAAATCCCAACTCAATTCTTCATAGATCTAGAAATAGCAATTCTCAAACTCATCTGGAGCAACAAAAAACCCAGGATAGCTAAAACTATTCTCAACAATAAAAGGAAATCTGTGGGAATCAATATCCATGACCTTAAGCAGTACTACAGAGCAATTGTGTTAAAAACTGTGTGGTATTGGTACAGCAACAGGCAAGTAGATCAATGGAATAGGATTGAAGACCCAGAAATGAACCCACAGACTTATGGTCACTTGATCTTTGATAAAGGAGCCACAAATATCCAGTGGAAAAAAGATAGCCTTTTCAACAAAAAGTGCTGTTTCAACTGGAGGTCAACCTGCAGAAGAATGCGAATTGACCCATTTTTATCTCCTTGTACTAAGATCAACTCCAAGTGGATCAAGGACCTCCACATAAAACCAGACAAAGTGAAACTAATAGAAAAGCAACTTGGGAAGACCCTGGAGGACATGGGCACAGGGGGAAAGTTACTGAACAGAACACCAATAGCTTATGCTCTAAGATCAAGAATTGACAAATGGGACCTCATAAAATTACAAAGTTTCTGTAAGGCAAAGGAAAATGTCAAAAGGACAAAACGGCAACCAACAAAGTGGGAAAAGATCTTCACCAATCCCACATCTGACAGAGGGCTAATATCCAATATATACAACAAAATCAAGAAGTTAGTCCCCAAAGAACCAAATGACCCTATCAAAAAATGGGGTACAGTGCTAAACAAAAAAATTTCACCAGAAGAAATTCGAATTGCCAAGAAACACCTTAGGAAATGTTCAACATCATTAGTCATCAGGCAAATGCAAATCAAAACAACCCTGAGATTCCACCACACACCAGTCAGAATGGCTAAGATTAAAAACTCAAGAGACAACAGGTGCTGGCAAGGATGTGGAGAAAAAGGAATACTCCACTGTTGGTGGGAATGCAAAATGGTAAAACCACTTTGGAAATCAGTTTTGCGTTTCCTCAGAAAATTGGGCATGTCACTTCCAGAGGACCCTGGCATACCACTCCTGGGCATATACCCAGAGGATTCCCCTGCATACAATAAAGATACATGCTCCACAATGTTCATAGCATCCTTGTTTATAATAGCCAGAAGCTGGAAGGAGCCCCGATATCCCTCAACGTAGGAATGGATTCAGAAAATGTGGTATATTTATACAATGGAATACTACTCAGCAATTAAAAAATATGAATTCATGAAATTTGTAGGCAAATGGTTAAATCTGGAAAATATCATCCTAAGTGAGTTAACCCAATCACAAAAGAATACACATGAAATGCAATCACAGATAAGTGGATTTTAATGAGCCCAGAAGCCCTAAATACTCAAGGCACAATTAGCAAGTAAAATGAGTCCCAAGAAGAAGAAAGGAGAGGACCCTGGGCCTGAAAAGATTGGATCCAGTTTTGTAGCTCCAGAACAGAGTAATGGTGGGTGGCGCGTGATTGGGGAATAGTTGGATGGGAGAGGACTTATGGGACGTATGGTGGGGGGGGGAACTGGGAAAGGGGAAAGTCTTTTAAATGTAAACAAAGAATATAGAAAATAAAATTAAAAAACATGAGATGTGCCACTTCCATTGTGAAGCATTTGTTATAAACTTATGTGTGTTAATTGAAGGTCTCTAAAGTAGTGGTTCTCAAACTTCCTAATCTGTGACCCTTTCTTCATATTATGGTGACCCCATATCATAAATTATTTTTGTTGTGATTTTTTTAACTGTAATTTCGCTACTGTTATGAACCATAATGGAAACATCTGATATACAGCATAGGCTTACTTAGGCAACCCCTGTGAGGTCACTACCCACAGGTTGAGAGCCTCTTCTCTAAAGACTCAGCACGGATAGAATGAGTATAATTAGCGAATTTATTAATTGGCTTGCATTTTATGGCTAGGGTGGTCCAACAGTAGCTCCCTTCACACTGGAGAGGTTGTGACTTGCTTTTTTCTCAGTCCTGGAACAGAATGTCTCAGCAGTCCCAACCTGATCTGGAAGGTCTGGAGGATTACTGAGCTGCTGGCCTTCAGTCAATTGACCCGTGGAAGGCTGGAGAAGCTGGGTCCTGATGTCAGTGTGGAAGAAAAGCACCAGTGACAGATGGAGAAGCAAGACGCTGCTGAGGCAGATGAACTTGCCAGCACAAAGTGGAAGTTAAATAGGCAAAAAGCAAATGCTTGGGCTGTAGCAATGGCTCTGCTGTTAGAACCATGCACTGGTCTCCCAGAGGACTCGAGTTCAAGGAAAGTCTTGGCACCCATGCCAAGCTTCTCATAAAAAGCCTGTGCTTTCAGCTCAAAGGAAATCCTCTGGCCTCTGTGGGCATTCACAAGCACATACCTACACACACAGACGCACACACACAAACACACACATACACATGTGCACACACATACAAATAATACTTATAAATAATTCATGTGCACACTCACAAATGACATTCATGCACACACTCTCACACAAACAATACACACATATTAATAATAAAAATAAAACTTTTAAGAAGCAAAAAAAAGAAAGAAATACAATTAGAATACAAGTGAAATATGAATTGGAGAGATTTTCTGATAAAACTGAAGATTTTCATCTAATATATGTATAACATTAAGGATTACTAGGGTAATTAATAAAATTGCAGATTTTTTTTGAAAAACCTCAGTTACACTGATAAGCATAAAAATAGAATTATCTCATAATTGAAAATGAAGTGGAGACATTTTCTGACAGAAATGATGATTTCTTATAACTAATTTCTGATAAAATAAGGGAATGTTAGAGGAAAAATTTAAAAATTGAAGATTTTTGTGGTGATTTTCACAGATACAATGGTAGGCATACAAATACAACTAGAATGTAATCGAAAAATGAAGTGGAAACATTTTCGATTAAAATTTAAGATTTTACTCTAAGATAGGTATGATAAAATTGAGGATAACTTAAGATAATATATAAAATTGAAGATTTTTTTTGAAAAAAACTCAGATGCAATGATAGGCATACAAATACATTTAGAATATAATTGAATGAGGAAGTGGAGAACTTTTTGTATAAAACTGAAGATTTTCATATAACATACATATGGAAAATTGAGGATATCACAAGGTAATTTATAAAATTAAAGATTTTGGTGAAAAAATTCAGATACAATGATAGGCATAGACATACAATTAGAATACAATTGAAAAACCAAGTGCAGATATTTTCAGGAAAATAAATTGAAGATTTTCATCTAACATATGTTTGATAAAATAGAGGATACTAGCGTAATTGATAAAATTGAAGATTTATTTGGACAAAACACTGGTACAATGAAGGCATAAAAATATAATTAGAATATAACTAAAAGAGAAGTGGAGATATTTTCATATAAAATGGAAGAATTTCATATAATATATGTGAATAACATAACATAATTTTTCAAATTGAATATTATTTAAAAAAACCTTAGTTACATTGATAGACATAAAAAATACAATTAGAATGTAATTGAAAAGGGAAATAGAGACATTTTTGTAAAGTAATGAATATTGTCATCTAACATATTTTTGATAAAATTGAGGATAAGATAACATATAAAATTGAAGATTTTTTAAATTAAACTCAAATACAATGATAGCCATACAAATATAATTAGAATTCAATTGAAAAATGGAGACATTTTATAATAGAACTGAAGATTTTCATCAAAAATATGCATGATAAAATGGAGGGTTACATGAAATATCTGATAAAAATTGAAGATAATTTTGAAAAAACCTCACATACAATGATAGGCATACAAATAGAATTATCAGATAATTGAAAAGGAAGTGGAGACATTTTCTGACAAAACTAAAGATTTTGTATACCATATTTCTGATTAAGTAAGGGAAATTCCTAGGAAAAAATTAAAAATTGAAGATTTGTGCAGTAATTTTTACAGATACAATGGTAAGCATGCAAATACAATTAGAATGTATTTGAAAAAAGCAATGTAGCCATTTTCCTATAAGATTGAAGATTTCCTCTAACATATGTGTGATAAAATTCAGAAAAACAGTATAATTTATAAAATTTAAGATTCTTTTGCAAAAAAACCTCAGATACAATAATAAACTTAGATACTATTAGAATTCAATTGAAAAAGAAAGAAAACACATTTTCTCATAAAACCACAGATTTTCATTTAACATATCTATGATGTAATTGAGGATTACATAGAATATCTGATAAAATTGAAGATGTTCTTGGGAAAATCTTATATACAATGATAGGCATACAAAGACAATTATCACATAATTGAAAAATGAAATGGAGATATTTTCTGATAAAACTTAGGATTTCGTGTAACATATTTCTATCAAATAAGGGAAATTCATAGGAAAAATTTAAAAATTGAAGATTATTATGGAAATTTTCATGGATATAATGATACACATACAAATACAATTAGAGTGTAATTGCAAAAGAAGTGGAGACATTTTTCTATAAAACTGAAGATTTTCCTCTAACATATGTATGATAAAATTGAGGATAACTTAAGTTAATTCATGAAATTGATGATTTTTTTGAAAAAATTTAGATGCAATGATAAGCATACAAATGCAATTAGAATATTACAAACAGTAAGAGGAGACATTTTCTGATAAAACTGAAGGTTTTTATCTAACATGTATGATAAAATTGAGAATTACATAGGATAATAGACAAAATTGAAGATGTATTCAGAAAATACCTCAAATACAATGATAGGCATACAAATACAATTGAAAATTGATGTGGAGACATATTTTGTTAATTCTGAAGCTTTACAGCTTACTTATGGATGATAAAATTGATAACAGGAAAATTAATAAAATTGAAGATTTTATGATAAAATTTCAGATAAAATGAAAGAAAAAAGTGGAGACATATTCTGATAAAACTGAAGTTTTTGTAAAACATTTCTCAATAAATTATGGAAATTCATGTGAAAATGTTAACTTTGACATATTTTGTGATAATTATCATACATAAAATGGTAGTCATACTAATAAAATGATAATATAGTTGAAAAAGGATTTGGAGATTTTTCTGATAAATCTGACGTAGTTTGCCTAACATATATCTGATAAAAAGATGGAAATACATAGGTAAACTGCAAAATTTGAAGATTTTTGTGGTAATTTTCACAGATACAATGATAGGCTTACAAATACAATTAGAATATAATTGAAAAAAGAAATAGAGCTATTTTCTGATGAAACTGAACATTTTCATCTAACATATGTATGGTAAAATTGAGGATAACATAAAATAATTTATTATATTGAAGATATTTTGTATACAAAAACTGAGATACAATGATAGGCATAAAAATACCACTAGAGTATTAATGAAAAAAGAAGGGGAGATATTTGTGTAAAGACCTGAAGATTTTCATCTAAACTATGTATGAAAAAATTGAGGATTACAAATGATAATTGATAAATTTGAAGATTTATTTGGGAAAAAACAATGGTCGGCATATAAATACAATTACAATATAAATGAAAAGGGAAGTGGAGAAATTTTCTGATAGAACTGAAGATTTTCATCTAAAATATACATGATAAAATTGAGGATTATATAAGGTAAATGCTAAATTTAAAAGTTTTATTGAAAAAAACTCAGATACAATGATAGGCATCTGAACCAGCCTCTGCCATCTTCCCAGCTGTTTCCATCCAACCTGCGGAACCAGCCCCAGCGATTCTCCCAGCTGATTTGATCCAGCCGGCGAAACCAGCCTCAGCCATCTTCACAGCTGTTCCGGTCCAGCCTGCGGAATCAGCCTCTGCCATCTTCCCAGCAGTTTCAAACCAGCCTGCAGAAGAGGTACCCAAGATATCCTGAGTTTAAGAACTTTGGGGACTCCGGCCTTGAGCAGGAGCTGTGCACAGAACAGCGTTTTGGGGGCCCTAGACAAACATGGGCTCTTTGCCTTGAAGGCAGACCCCACACTCCCTGCAGCCTCCACCATCTTCCCAGCTGCTTTGAACCAGCAGGCGGAACCAGGTACACAAGATATCCCAAATTTAAGACCTCTGGGGACTCAGGACACCAGACAGCAATCCCTGAGCAGGAGCAGTGCAGAGCAGCTGCGCAGCAGGCAGATCCAAGTACCTGAGATATCCTGAGTTTAAGACCTCAGGGGGGGGGGACGAAGGCCACCTGTCAGCAATCTGTGAGCAGGAGCCCTGCAGGGCAGTGGTTCAGGTGTCCCAGTTGTGGGGAAATAGCCTTATGAGCCCACAGGAGGTTCAAGCACCACCTAGTAACTACAAGACCAACTAATACCAGAGGTAGCCAGATGGCAAAAGGCAAACGTAAGATCATTACTAACAGAATTCAAGGCAATATGGCAGCATCCGAACCCAGTTCCCCAACAGCAATAAATATTGGATACCCCAACACACCAGAAAAACAAGACTCAGATCTAAAATCACTGGTCAGGATGCTGATAGAGGAACACTTAGATAAAACTCTTACAGTAACACAGGAGAAAATAGATCAAAAGGTAGAAGCCCTTACAAGGCAAACACAAATAAGTCTCATATATCCCAACACACCAGAAAAACAAGACTGAGATCTAAAATCACTGGTAAAGATGCTCATAGAGGATCACTTAGATAAATCTCTTAAAGAAATACAGGAGAAAATGGATCAAAAGTTAGAAGCCCTTACAAGGCAAACACAAAAGTCACTTAATGAAATTCAGGATAATATGGATCAAAAAATGAATACCAATAAGGGGGAAAC
Source organism: Apodemus agrarius (assembly GCA_964023405.1). Lineage (NCBI taxonomy): Eukaryota > Metazoa > Chordata > Mammalia > Rodentia > Muridae > Apodemus > Apodemus agrarius. The sequence continues at coordinate 104,841,724 of OZ030016.1, forward strand.
ACAAAAATCACTTAAAGAAATACAAGAGAACATGGGTCAACAAGTAGAAGTCATAAAAGAGGAAACACAAAAATCCCTGAAAGAATTACAGGAAAACACAAACAAGCAATTGAAAGATCTGAGCAAAACCATCTGGAATATAAAAACAGAAGTAGAAACAACTAAGAAATTGCAAAGGAAGACAATGTTGGAGATAGAAAAACTTTGGGAAGAAATTAGGAGTCATAGATGCAAATATCAACAATAGAACACAAGAGATAGAAGACAGAATCTCCAATGCTGAAGATACCATAGGAATCATGGATTCAACAATTAAAGAAAATGTAAAATGCAAAAAGCTGGTAACCCAAAACATTCAGGAAATACAGGACACAATGATAAGACCAAACCTAAGGATTATAGGAATAGATGAGAATGAAGATCAACAACTTAAAGGGCCAGCAAATATCTTCTACAAAATTATGGAAGAAAACTTCCCCAACCTAAAGAGAGAGATGCCCATGAATATACAAGAAGCCTACAGAACCCCAAACAGACTGGACCAGAACAGAAATACTTCCCATCACATAATAATCAAAACCCCAAATGTACTAAAAAAAAGAAAGAATATTAAGGGCAGTCAGAGAAAAAGGACAAATAACATATAAAGGAAGACCTATCAGAATTACATCAGACTTCTCACCTGAAACCATGAAAGCTAGAAGATCCTGGGCAGACCTCATGCAGACTCTAAGAGAACACAAACTTCAGGCAAAACTACTATACCCAGCAAAACTCTCACTCACCATAGATGGGGAAACCAAGGTATTCCATGACAAAACCAAATTTGCATGATATCTAGCTACAAACCCAGCCTTACAAAGGATAATAGGGGAAAAATACCAACACAAGGAGGGAGACTATACCCCACAAGAAACAAGATAGAAATCCCCTCTCATCAAATCCAAAAGAAGAGAACCACCCAAATATAAAAAATAATGCCCAAAATGTCACGAAGTAATAATTACTATTCCTAAATATCTCTTAACATCAATGGACTCAATTCCCCAATAAAAAGCCACAGACTAACAGACAGGATACAGAAAAAGGACCCTAAATTTTGATGCATATAGGAAACACATCTCAGTGTCAAAGACAAACACTACCGTAGAGTAAAAGGATGGAAGACAATTTTACAAGCAAATGGTCTCAGGAAACAAGCCGGAGTAGCCATTCTAATATCAAATAAAATTGACTTCCAACCTACAGTCATCAAAAGAGACACAGAAGGTCACTTCTTGCTTGTCAAAGTTAAAATCCACCAAGAAGAATTCTCAATACTGAACATCTATGCTCCAAATGTAAGGGCATCCTCATTTGTAAAAGAAACTTTACTAAATCTTAAATCACACATTGTACCTAACACAATAATTGTAGGAGACTTCAACACTCCACTCTCCTCAATGGACTGATCAGAAAAGCAGAAACTAAACAGGGACACAGTGAAAGTATTTGAAGCTTTGGACCAATTGGATTTAACTGATACATACATACATACATACATACATATATACATATACATATATATATATATACATATATATATATATATATATATATATATATATATATATATATATATATAACATTTCATCCTAAAGTAAAATAATATACCTTTTTCTCAGCACTGCACGGTACCTTCTCTAAAATTGATCATATAATTGGTCACAAGACATACCTCAAAAAATACAAGAAGAGCGAACTAATCCCATGCCTCCTATCAGATCACTATGGAGTAAAAGTGGTCTTCAATAGCAAGAAGAACAACAGAAAGCCCACATACACATGGAAACTGAACAATACTCTACTCAATGACACCTTGGTCAAGGAAGAAATAAAGAAAGAAATCAAAGACTTTTTAGACTTCAATGAAAATTAAGGTACAACCTACCGAAATCTACTGGACACAATGAAAGCAGTGATAAGAAGAAAACTCATAGCCCTGAGTGCCTCCAAAAGAAACAGGAGAGAGCATGCACTAGCAACTTAACAGCACACCTGAAGGCCCTGGAACAAAAAGAAGCTTATTCACCCAGGAAGAATAGAAGACAGGAAATCATCAAACTAAGGGCTGAAATCAATCAAGTAGAAACAAAGAGAACCATACAAAGAACCAACAAAACCAAGAGGTGGTTCTTCGAGAAAATCAACAAGATAGATAAACCCTTAGCTAGACTAACCAAAGACAACAGAGACAGTATCCAAATTGATAAAATTAGAAATGAAAAGGGGGATATAACAACAGAAACTGAGGAAATTCAAAAAATCATCAGATCCTACTACAAAAGCCTATACTCAATACAACTGGAGAATCTGGAGGAAATGGACAATTTCCTAGACAGATACCAAATACGAAAATTAAACCAGGATCAATTAGATCAGGTAAACAATCCCATAACGTCTAGAAGAGGTTATAGAAAGTCTCCCAACCAAAAAAAGTACAGGACCAGATGGTTTTAGTGCAGAATTCTATCAGACCTTCAAAGAAGACCAAACACCAATACTCTTCAAACTATTCGACAAAATAGAAACAGATGGAACACTGCCCAACTCGTTCTATGAAGGCACAATAACACTGATACCAAAAGCACACAAAGATCCTACAAAGAAAGAGAACTACAGGACAATTTCCCTTATGAATATGGATGCAAAAATACTAAATAAAATTCTTGCCAAACAAATCCAAGCGCACATCAAAACGATCATTCAACATGAGCAAGTAGGCTTCATCCCAGAGATGCAGGGATGTTTCAATATACGAAAATCCATCAATGAAATTCACTACATAAACAAACTAAAAGAAAAAAAAACACAGGATCATCTCATTAGATGCTGAAAGAGCATTTGATAAAATTCAGCATCCTTTCATGCTATAAGTCCTGGAAAGAACAGGAGTCCAAGGACCTTTCCTAAATATAGTAAAAGCAATATACAGCAGACCAGTAGCCAACATCAAAATAAATGGAGAGAAACTTGAAGCAATCCCACTAAAATCGGGAACTAGACAAGGCTGCCCTCTCTCTCCATATCTTTTCAATATAGTACTTGAAGTTCTAGCGAGAGCAATTAGACAACAGAAGGAAGTCAAAGGGATACAAATTGTAAAGGAAGAAGTCAAACTATCACTTTTTGCAGATGATATGATAGTATACGGAAGTGACCCAAAAAACTCCACCAGAGAACTCCTACTGCGGATAAACAACTTCAGCAAAGTGGCTGGTTATAAAATCAACTCAAGCAAATCAGTAGCCTTCTTGTACTCAAAGGACAAGCAGGCTGAGAAAGAAATTAGGGAAATAATACCCTTCACAATAGCCACAAACAATATAAAGTATCTTGGCGTGACTCTAACCAAACAAGAGAAAGATCTGTAGAACAGAAAATTCAAGTCCTTGAAAAAAGAAACCAAAGAAGACCTCAGGAGATGGAAAAATATTCCATGCTCTTGGATTGGCAGGATCAATATAGTAAAAATGACCATCTTGCCAAAAGCAATCTACAGATTCAATGCAATCATCATCAAAATCCCAAATCAATTCTTCATAGATCTAGAAAGAGCAATTCTCAAATTCATCTGGAGCAACATAAAACCCAGGATAGCTAAAACTATTCTCAACAATAAAAGGACTTCTGGGGTAATCAACATCCCTGACCTCAAACAGTATTACAGAGCAATTGTGCTACAAACTGCATGGTATTGGTACAGCAACAGGCAAGTAGATCAATGGAATAGAATTGAAGACCGAGAAATGAACCCAAAGACTTATGGTCACTTGATCTTTGATAAAGTAGCTACAACCATCCAGTGATTAAAAAGATAGCCCTTTCAACAAATGGTGCTGGTTAAACTGGAGGTCAACATGCAGAAGAATGTGAATTGACCCACTCTTATATCCCTGTACTAAGATCAACTCCAAGTGGATCAAGGACCTCCACATAAAACCAGACACACTGAAACTAATAGAAAAGAAACTTGGGAAGACCCTGGAGGACATGGTCACAGGGGGAAAATATCTGAACAGACAACAAATAACCTATGCTCTAAGATCAAGAATTGACAACTGGGACCTCATAAAATTACAAAGTTTCTGTAAGGCAAAGAAAACTGTCAGAAGGACAAAATGACAACCAACAAATTGGAAAAAGATCTTCACCAACCCCCCATCTGACAGAGGACTAATATCCAATATATAAAAAGAATTCAAGAAGTTAGACTCCAAAGAACGAAATAGCCCTATTAAAAAATGGGGTACATAGATAAACAAAGAATTTTCACCTGAAGAAATTCGGATGTCTGAGAAGCACCTTAAGAGACGTTCAACATCATTAGTCATCAGGGAAATGCAAATCAAAACAACCCTGAGATTCCACTCACACCAATCAGAATGTCTAAGATTAAAAACTCAAGAGACAACAGGTGTTCCTAAGGATGTGGAGAAAGAGAAACACTGCTCCACTGTTGGTGGGATTTCAAGATGGTACAACTGCTCTGGAATTCAGTCTGGCAGTTTCTCAGAAAATTGGGCATAACACTCCCAGAGGACCCTGTCATACCACTCCTGTGCATATACCTATCGGAATCCCCTGTGTACAATAAATACACATGCTCCACTATGTTCATAGCAGCCTTATTTATAATAGCCAGAAGCTGGAAGGAGCCCAGATGTCCCTCAAAGGAGGAATGGATACAGAAAATGTGGTATATTTTTACAACGGAGTACTACTCAGCAATTAAAAATAATTAATTCATGCAATTTGTAGCCAAATGTTTGGATCTGGAAAATATCATCCTAAGTGAGTTAACCAAATCACAAAAGAATACACATGAAATGCAATCACTGATAGTGGATATTAATGAGCCCAAAAGCTCTGAATACTCAAGGCACAATTAGCAAATCAAAAGATTCCCAAGAAGAAGGAAGGAAAGGACCCTGGTCCTGAAAATACTGGATCCAGATTTGTAGGAGAGTATCAGAACAGAATAATGCGGGGGGGGGTGATTAGGGAATGGGTGGAGTCGAAGAGGACTTATGGGACATATGGTGAGGGGGGAACTGAGAAAGGGGAAAGCCTTTGGAATGTAAACAAAGAATATAGAAAATAAAGAAAAATCTAACAAAAAGGTTTTAATGCTTATGCTATACTTTTTGCGATTGAGAAACACTGTTAAATAAAAGCCGAATTCAAATGTTAAAAAAGAAATTCATATGAACAGATTTTTGTGGTAGTTTTCACAGACACGAGGTTAAGCATATAAATAAATATTAATATAGTTGAAAAAGGAAGTGGAGATATTTTCTGATGAATCAGAAGAATTTTGCATAACATATATCTGATAAAATTATGGAAATTCATAAGAAAAGTGTAAAATTTGAAGATTTTTGTGGGAATTTTCACAGATACAATGATAGGGTTTCAACCCAATTAGAATGTATTTGAAAAAAAAAAGAGAGATTTTCTGATAAAACTGAAGGTTTTCATCTAAGATATGCATTTTAAAATTGAAGATTACACAAGATAATTTATAAAATTGAAGATATTTTGAAAAACCAAAACTCAGATACAAGGATAAGCATACAAATACAACCAGAGTAGTATCGAAAAAGGAAGAGGACACATTTTTGTATAGAACTGAAGATTTTCATCTATAATATGTATGATAAAATTGAGAATAACATAAAAAAATTGAAAAATTGAAATTTATTTAGAAAAATACTTAGATGCAATGATCTGATAACAAATACAGTTGGCATATAATTGAAAAGTGAAGTGGAGATATCGTCTCATAGAACTGAACCTATTCATCTGAAATATACATGATAAAACTGAGGATTACTTTAGATAACTGATAAAATTTTAGATTTTTTTTAAAAAAAAACTCAGATACAATGATAGGCATCCAAATTAGATTGTACTTATAAATGCAAGTGGAGATATTTTCTGGTAGAACTAAAGATTTTTATCTAACATATGTATCATAAAATTGAGGATTACATATGATAACTGTTAAAATTGAAGATTATTTTTGGAAAAGAACCTAGATACAAATAAGCATAGAAATAGAATTATCACATATTTGAAAATGAAGTGGAGACCTTTTCTGACAAAACTGAAGATTTCCTGTAACACATTACTAATAAAGTAAGGGAAATTCATAGAAAAATTTAAAATTGAAAATTTTTCTGGTAATTTTCACAGATACAATGGTAGGCATACAAATACTATTAGAACATAATCAAAAAATGAAGTAGAGACATTTTTATTTAAAACTGAAGATTTTCCTCTAAAATATCTTTGATAAAATTGAGGATAACTTAAGATAAATAATAAAATTGAAGACTTTTTTGGAAAAAACACAGATACAATGACAGGAATACAAATACATTTAGAATATAATTGAAGGTAGAAGTGGAGACAGTTTCATGCAAAACTGAAGAATCTCATATAACATATGTATGATAAAATAAAGATTACTAGTGTAATTGATAAAATTGGAGATTTATTTGGATAAAACTCAGATAAAATGATAGGCATAAAAATACAGTTAGAATGTAATTGAAAAAGGGAGGGGAGCCATTTTCCTATAAAACTGAAGATTTTCCTCTAACATATGTTTGATAATATTGAGGAAAACTTAGGATAAGTTATAGAACTGATTTTTTTTTTGCAAAAAAACTCAGATACAATGATAAGCTTACAAATCCTATTAGAATTCAATTGAAAAAGAAGATAAGATATTTTCACATGTAACTGAAGATTTTCATTTAACATGTATATGATAAAATTGAAGATTACATAAGATAACTGATTAAATTGAAGATATTTTCTAGAAAAATCTCAGATACAATGATAGTCATACAAATACAATTATAATATAATTGAAAATGGAGGTGGAGACATTTTTGTATTAAACTGAAGATTTTCATCTAACATGATAAAATTGAGGATAACATAAGATAATTTTTATATCTGAAGAAATTTTTGAAAAAGAAAACTCACTTTCAATGATAGGCATAGAAATACAATTAGAATACAATTGAAAAAGTAACAAGACACATTTTATGATAGAAGTGAAGATCTTCATCTAGCATATGTATGATAAAATTGAGGATTACATAGGATAACTGATAAATTGAAGATTTTCTTTGAAAAATCTCAGATGCAATGATAGGCATAGAAATAAAATTATTACATAATTGAAAAAGGAAGTGGAGACATTTTCTAATAAAACTGAAGATTTTCATCTAAAATATGTATGATAAAATAAAGGATTACTATGCTAACTGATAAAATTGAATATTTATTTGGACAAAACTCAAATACAATGATATGCATAAAAACACAATTAGAATATAAATAAAAGAGATGGGGAGACATTTTCATATAATACTGAGAATTTTCATCTAATATATGTATGATAAAAATGAGGATAACATAAGATAATTTATAAAATTGAATATTTTTTTAAAAACCCTCAGATATATTGATAGGCATATAAATACAATTAGCATGTAATTGAAAAAGGAAATGGAGACCTTTTTGTAAATTAATGAAGATTTTCAACTATGATAAAATTGAGGATAACATAAGATAATGTATAAAATTGACGACTTTTTGAAAAAAGTCAAATGCAATGATAACCATACAATATAGTTAGAATTAAATTGAAAAAGGAAGTGGAGATGTTTTATTATTGAACTAAAGATTTTCATCTAAAATATTCATGATAAAATTGAGGATTTATAGGATATCTGATAAAATTGAAGATGTTTTTGGCAAAATCTCACATACAATGATAGGCATACAAATAAATTTATCAGATAATTGAAAAGGATTTGGAGACATTTTCTGATTAAACTAACCATTTCATGTAACATATTTCTGATAAAGTAAGTGAAATTCATAGGAAAAATTTAAAACTTGAATATTTTTGTGGTAATCTTCACAGAAACAATGGTACGCATAAAAATACAATTAGAATGTAATTGAAATAAGAACTGGAGCCATTTTCCTATAAAACTTATGACTTTCCTCTAACATATGTATGATAAAATTGAGGATAACTTAAGTTAATTTATAAAATTGAAGAATTTTTTGAAAAAAAAACCCAGATGCAATGATAAGCATAAGAATACATTTAGAATGCAATTGTAAATGGAAGAGGAGACATTTTCTGATAAAACTGAAGGTTTTAATTTAACATATGTATGAAAAAATTAAGAATTAGATAGGATAATTGATAAAATTTCAGATATATTCAGAAAAATACTCGGTACAATGATAGGCATACAATTAGAATACAACTGAAAAAGGACATGGAGACATATTCTGTTAATTCTGAAGATTTGCGTCTAACTTATGGATGACAAAATGAATGATAATGGGAAAATTGATAAAATTGAAGATGATTTTGATAAAATCCGATACAATGAAAGGCATACAAAAATGACTATAAATAAGTGAAAAAGAAAGTGAAGATATTTTTTGATAAAACTGAAGATTTTTATATAACATTTCTGACTAAATTTTGGAAATTAATGTGAAAATGTTAAAATTTGAAGATATTTGTGGTAAATTTCACAGATACAATGGTAGGCATACAAATAAATAATAATATAGTTGAAAAGGACTTAGAGATATTTTCGAAAAAAACTGAGGAAATTTGCATATCATATCTCTGATAAAATTATGGAAATTCATTAGAAAACTGTAAAATTGGAAGATTTTTGTTGCAATTTTTACAGATACAATGATAGGCTTATAAACACAATAAGAATGTAATACAAAAAAGGAATAGAGACATTACCTGATAAAACTGAGGATTTTCATCTAACATATGTATTTTAACATTGATGCTAACATATGATAATTTATAAAATTGAAGATATTTTGGAAAACAAAACCTCAGATACAAGAATAGGCATACAAATACAACTAGAGTATTATTAAAATGGAAGAGAACACAGTTTTGTAAAGAACTGAAGACTTTCATCTAATATATATATGATAAAATTGAGGATTACATGAGATAACTGATAAAACGAAGATTGATTTGGAAAAATAATCAAATATAATGATCTGCTAAAAAATTAGAATATAACTGAAAAGGTAGTGGAGATATTTGCTGATAGAACTGGATATTTTCATCTAAAATATGCATGATAAAATTGAGGATTACATAGGATAAGTGAAAAAATTTTAGATATTTATACAATTATAGGCATTGAAATATAATTTGAATATAATTTAAAAGGGAAGTGGAGATATTTTCTAGTAGAACTGAAAATTTTAATCTAACATACATATCATAAAAGTGAGGAATACATGATAACTGATAAAATCGAAGATTTTTTAGACAAAAACTCAAGACACAATGATAGGCATACAAATAGAATTATCACATATTTGAAAATGAAGTGGAGACATCTTCTGAGAAAACTGAAGATTTTATATAACATATTACTGATAAAATAATGGAAATTCAGAGGAAAAATGTAAAAATTGAACATTTTTGTGGTACTTTTCACAGATACAATGGTAGGCATACAAATACAATTAGAATGTAATCTAAAAATGAAATAGAGACATTTTTATTTAAAAATGAAGATTTTCCTCTAAAATATCTATGTTAAAATTTAGTATAATTTAAGATAATTTATAGAATATAAGATTTTTTTGAACAAAAACTCAGATACAATGATAGGCATGTACACACTTTTAGAATATAATTGAAGGAGGAAGTGGAGACATTTTCATATACAACTGAAGATTTTCATATAACATACATATGATAAAATGAGGATAGCATAAGGAAATTTATAAAATTAAAGACTTTTTTGGAAAAACAATCAGATACAATGATAGGCATAGAAATACATTTAGAATACAACAGAAAAAAGTGGAGATATTTTCTGAAATAACTGAAACATTTCATCTAAAATATGCATGATAAAATTGAGGATTACATAGGATAATTAATAAAATTTTGATTTTTTTGAAAAAAAATCAGATACAATGATAGGCATCCAAATATAATTAGCATATAATTGAAAAGGGAAGTGGAGATATTTTCTGGTAGAACTGAATTTTTTAATCTAACATATGTATCATAAAATTGAGGATTACATATGATAACTTGTAAAATTGATGATTTTTTTGGAAAAAATTCAGGTACAATGATAAGCATACAAATAGAATTATCACATATTTGAAAATGAAGTGGAGACATTTTCTGACAAAATGGAAGATCTTGTATAACATAGTACTGATAAAGTAAGGGAAATACAGAGGAAAAATTTTTAAATTGAACATTTTTATGGTAATTTCAAACAGATACAATGGTAGGCATACAAATACAATTAGAATGTAATCGAAAAACGAAGTGCAGACAGTTTTATTGAAAAATTGAAGATTTTCCTTAAATATATGTAAGATAAAATTGAAAATTACATAGGATAACTGATTAAATTGAAGATATTCTCTAGAAAAATCTCAGATACAATGAAAGGCATACAAATACAATTAGAATACTATTGAAAAAGGAGGTAGAGACATTTTTGCATAAAACTGAAGATTTTCATCACTCATATGTGTGATAAAATTGAGGATAACAAGATAATTTTTAAATTTGAAGATATTTTTGAAAAAGAAAACTCAGGTACAATGATAGGCATACAAATACAATTAGAATAAAATTGAAAAAGTAACTGGACACATTTTGTGATAGAACTGAATATTTTCATCTAATATTTGTATGATAAAATTAGTATTACATATGATAACTGATAAAATTGAAGAGTTTCTTTGAAAAAATCTCAGATACAAAACAGGCATACAAATACAATTATCACATAATTTAAAAAAGGAAGTGGAGACATTTCTGATAAAACTGAAGATTTTGTGTAAAATGATTCTTATAAAATAAGGGAAATTCATAGGAAATATCAAAAATTGAAGATTTTTGTCATAATTTTTCACAGAATGGTAGGCATACAAATAAATAATTATATAGTTAAAAAACGAAGTGGAGACATTTTCTGATAAATCTGTAGATTTCATATAACCTGTTTCATATAAAGAAAGTGAAGTTCATAGGAAAAAAATTAAAAATTGAAGATTTTTTTTTGGTAATTTTTACTGATACAATGGTAAACATAGAAATACAATTAGAATGTAATTGAAAAAAGAAGTGGAGAGTTTTTTCTATAAAACTGAAGATTTTCCTCTAACATATGCATGATAAAATTGAGGATAACTTAAGGAAATTTATGAAATTGAAGATTTTTTTGAAAAAAAACTCAGATGCAATGATAAGCATACAAATACAATTAGAATACAATTGAAATAGGAAGAGGAGACATTTACTGATAAAACTGAAGAATTTCATCTAACATATGTATGATAAAATTGAGAATTACATAGGATAATTGATAAAATTCAAGATTGACTCAGAAAACAACTCAGATAAAATGATAGGCTTACAAATAGTATTAGAATAAAATTGAAAAAGGACGTGGAGACATATTCTGTTAATTCTGAAGGTTTACATCTAACTTATGTATGATAAAATGGATAACATAGCAAAATTAATAAAATTGAAGATTTTTGTAATAAAATCTCAGATACTCAGATACAATGAATGGTATACAAATACAACTATAAATAAATGAATTAGAAAGTGGAGACATTTTCTGATAAGAAAAGATTTTTGAATAGTTTCTGATTAAATTATGGAAATTCATGTGAAAATCTTAAAATTTGAAGATTTTTTGTTATTTTTCACTGATACAATGGTATGCATAGAAATAAATAATAATATATTTGACAAAGGAATTGGAGACATTTTCTGATAAATCTGAGGAATTTTCCATAACATATATCTGATAAAATGAAGGAAATTCGTAGGACAACTGTAAAATTTGAAGCTGTTTGTGGTAATTTTCACAGATACAATGATAGGCTTACAAACACAATTTGAATGTATTGAAAAATGAATAGAGACATTTTCTGATAAAACTGAAGGTTTTCATCTAACATATGTATGTTAAAATTGAGGACTACATAAGATAATTTATAAAATTGAAGATATTTTGGAAAACAAAAACTCAGAAACAAGGATAGGCATACAAATACAACTAGAGTATTTTTGAAAAAGGAAGATGACACATTTTTGTAAAGTACTGAGGATTTTCTTCTAACATATGTATGATGAAACTGAAGATTACATGAGCTAATTGATAAAATTGAAGATTTGTTTGGAAAATACTCAGATACAATGATCTGCATATAAATACAAATATAATATAATTGAAAAGGAAAGTGGAGATATTTTCTGATAGAACTTAAACATTTCTTCTAAAATATGCATGATAAAACTGAGGATTACATAGGATAACTGATAAAATTTTAGACTTTTTTGAAAAAAACTCAGATACAATGATAGGCATCCAAATATAATTGGAATAAAATTGTAAAGGGAAGTGGAGATATTTTCTGGTAGAACTGAAGATTTTAATCTAACATATGGATAATAAAATTGAGGATTACATATGGTAACTGATAAAATTAAAGATTTTTTTTTGAAAAATCTAAGATATAATGATAGGCATACAAATATATTTAGAATATAATTGAAGGAAGAAGTGGAGACCTTTTCATATAAAACTGAAGGTTTTCAATAACATACGTATGATAAAATGAGGAGATCATAATGTAATTTATAAAATTAATGATATTTTTGGAAAAACACTCAGATACAACGATAGGCATAAAAACACAATTAGAATACAACTGAAAAACGAAGTGGAGATATTTTCTGATAAAACTGAAGATTTCATCTAATATATATATGATAAAATAAAGGATTACTAGAGTAATTGATAAATTGAACATTTATTTGGACAAAACTCAGATACAATGATAGGCATAAGAATATAATTAGAATATAACCAAAAAAACCCGTGGAGACATTTTCATATAAAACTGAAGGTTTTCATCTATGTATGATAGAATTGAGAATAACATAACATAATTTATAAAATTGATTATTTTTTAAAAACCTCAGATACTTTGATAGGCATGTAAAGACATTTAGAATGTAATTGAAAAGGGAAATGGAGACATTTTCATAAAGTAATGAAGATTTTCATCTAAGATATGTATGATAAAATTGAGGATAACATAAGATGATATGTAAAATTGAAGATTTTTTTGAAAAATACACAAATACAATGATAGCCATACAAATATAATTAGAATTCAATTGAAAAAGAAAGTTGAGACATTTTATGATACAACTGAACATTTTTCAACTAAAATCTGCATGATAAAATTGAAGATTACATAGGATAGCTGATCAAATTGAAGATTTTTTTTGGAAAAATCTCACATTCAATGATAGGCAAACAAATAGAATGATCAGATAGTAGAAAAGGTAGTAGAGAGATTTTTTGATAAACTAATGATTTTGTATAACATATTTCTGATAAAGTAAGTGACATTCATAGGAAAACTTTAAAACTGAAGATTTTTGTGTTAATTTTCACAGATACAATGGTACACATACAAATAAAATTAGAATGTAATTGAAAACGGAAGTGGAGACATTTCCCTATGAATTGGAAGATTTTTCCTTTAACATACGCATGCTAAAATTGAGGATAATTTAAGGTAATTTATGAAATTGAAGAATTTTTTGAAAAAATACTTGGATGCAGTGATAAGCATACAAATAGGATTATAGTACAATTGAAACAGGAAGAGGATACATTTTTCTGATAAAACTGAAGATTTTTATCTAACATACATATGAGAAAATTGAGAATTACATAGGATAATTGATAAAATTGAAGACTTATTCAGAAAACACTCAGATACAATGATAGGCATACAAATAATACAATTAGAATACAATTGAAAAATGAGGTGGTAAGATATTCTGTTAATTCTGAAGATTTATATCTAACTTATGGATGATAACATAGGAACATTGATAAAAGAGAAAATTTTCTGATAAAATCTCAGATATAATAAAAGGCATACAAATACAAGTATAAATAAGTAAAAAAGAAAGTGGAGACATTTTCTGATAAAAGTGAAGATTATTGTATAACATTTCTGATTAAATTATGGAAATTCATGTGAAAATGTTAAAATTTGAAAATTTTGTGGTAATTTCATGGATACAATGGTAGGCATACAAATAAATAATAATATAGTTGAAAAAGGAAGTAGAGATATTTTCTGATAAATCTGAGGAATTGCATAACATATATCTGATAAAATGAAGGAAAAACATAGGAAAACTGTAAATTTTGAAGATTTTTGTGGTAATATTCAGAGATACAATGATAGGCTTACAAATACAATTAGAATGTAATTGAAAAAAGAAATAGAGACATTTTCTGATAAACCTGAAGACTTTCATCTAACATGTATGGTAAAATTGAGGATAACATAATTTATAAAATTGAATATATTTTGGAAAACAAAAACTCAGATACAAGGATAGGCATACAAATAATTTTATTGAAAAGGAAGAGGAGACATTTGCATGAAAGACTGAAAATTTTCATCTAACCTATATATGATAATATTGAAGATTACAAAAAATAATTGCTAAAATTGAAGATTTATTTGGAAAAATGAAGATACAATGGTCGACATACAAACAATTAGAATATGAATGAAAAGAGAAGTAGAGATATTTTCTGATAGAACTGAATATTTTCATCTAAAATATGCATGATAGAATTGAGGAATACATTGGATAACTGATAACACTGAAGAATTTTTTGAAAAAAACTCAGATACTATAATAGGCATTCAAATATAGTTAGAATATAATTGAAAAAGGAAGTATAGGTCTTTTCAGGTGAACTGAAGTTTTTTAATCCAATATAAGTATGATAAAATTGAGGATTACATATGATAACTGAAAAAAATGAAGACTTTTTTGGAAAAAGCTCAGATACACTTATAGATATACAAATAGAAATATCTCATAATTGAAAATGAATTGGAGATATTTTCTGACACAACTGAATATTTTGTATAACATGTTTCTGATAAAGTAAGGGAAATTCATAGGAAAAATTTAAGAATTAAAGATTTTTGTGGTAATTTTCACAGATACAATGGTAGGCATACAAATACAATTAGAATGTAATTGGAAAATGAAGTGGAGACATTTTCAATTAAAATAGTAGACTTTCTTCTAACATATGTATGATAAAATTGAGGATAACTTAAGATAACCATAGATACAATGATAGACGTACAAATAAACATAGAAAATAACAAAAACAGACATGAAGACATTTTCATATAAAACTGAAGATTTTCATCCCATATAAGTATGATAAAATTAAGGATAACATAATGCAATATATAAAAGTAAATATCTATTTCAAAAACTTATATACCATCATAGGCATATAGATATAATTAGAATGAAATGGAAAAATGGAAGTAGAGATATTTTAGCAAAGAACTGAAGATTTTTCATCCAACATAATTATGATAAAAATGGGGATAACAGGAGATTAAAGTACAAAATTGAAGATTTGTTGAAAAAACTGAAATACAATGATAAGCATAGAAATAAAATTAGAATTCAATTGAAAAAGAAAGTAGAGATATTTTCTGATAGAACAAGATTTTCATCTAAAATATATATTCAAAATTGAGGATTACATAGGATATCTGACAAAACTGAAGATTTTTTTGAAAAATCTCACATAAAATGATAGGCATACAAATAGAATTAACATATAATTGAAAAGGAAGTGGGCATATCTTCTGATAAAAATAAAGATTTCGTATAACACATTTCTGATAAAGTAAGGAAAATTCATAGGAAAAATTTAAAAATTGAAGATTTTTGTGGTAATTTTCACATATACAATGATATGCATACAAATACAATTAGAATGTAATTGTAAAAGGATGTGGAGATATTTTCCTATAAAACTGAAGATTTTCCTCTAACATATGTTTGATAAAATTGAGGAAAACTTAGGAAGACTTATAAAATTGAAGATTATTTTGCAAAAACCTCAGATGCAATGATAAGATTACAAAGACTATTAGAATACAATTGAAAAAGGAAGATGAGACATTTTCTGATAAAACTGAAGATTTTCATTTAACAAATGTGTGGTAAAATTGAGGATTACATAGGATAACTGATAAAATTGAAGATTTTCTTATAAAATTCTCAAATACAAGGTTACGCATAAAAGCATAATTAGAATATAATTGAAAAAGTAGCTGGAGACAATTTTGTATAAAAATTAAGATTTTTCACATAATGTGTATAATAAAATCTATGACAACATAGAAAATTTGATAATATTGAAGGTTTTTTAAATTAAATCTCAGATATACTTAAAGGCATACGAATACAATTAGAATATAAGTGAAAAAGTGGACATATTTTCTGATAAAACTGAAGATTTTTGTATAGCTTTTCTAATAAAATTATGTAAATTCATGTTAAAATTTGAATATTTTTGTGGTAATTTTCACAGATAGAATGGTAGGCATACAATTAAATAATAATATAGTTATAAAAGGAAGTGGAGATATTTTCTGATAAATCTGAAGATTTTGCCTAACATGTATCTGATAAACTTATGGAAATTCATAGGAAAAGTATAAAATTTGAAGTTTTTGCCTGGTAATTTTCATAATGATAGGCTTACAACCACAATTAGAATGAAATAGAAAAACGAAGTGGAGCCATTTTACTATAAAACTGAAGAAAATCCTCTAACATATGTGTGTTAAAATTGAGCATACTTTATAAAATTGAAGTTTTTTGATAAAAAGCTCAGATGCAATGATAAGCATACAAATACACTTAGAATACAATTGAAAAAGGAAGATGAGACATTTTCTGATAAAATTGAAGATTTTCATCGAACATATGTATGATAAAAAGGAGGATTAAATAGGATAATTGATAAAATTGAAGATTGATTCAGAAAAATAATTGGAGACAGTAATAGGCATACAAATACAATTCATAAAGTATTAAAAAGAAAGAGGAGACATATTCTGTTAATTCTAAAAATTTACATTTAACTTATGAATGAAAAATGGATAACACAGGAAAATTGATAAAATGAAGATTTTATTGATAAAACCTCAGATTCAATGAAAGGCATGCAAATTCATTAGGATTATAAGTGAAAAGGAATGTGGAGACATTATCTGATAAAAGTGAAGATTGTTCTACAATATTTCTGATAAAATTATGGAAATTTATAAGAAAATGTTAAAATTCGAAGATTTGATAAAGGTGAAGATTGTTCTACAATATTTCTGATAAAATTATGGAAATTTATAAGAAAATGTTAAAATTCGAAGATTTTGTGGCACTTTTCACAGATACACTGTTAGGTATATGAACAAATAATAATAAAGTTAAACAGGAAGTGGAAATAATTTCTAATCACTCTGAAGAATTTTGCATAACATATACCTGATAAAATTATGGAAATTCATAAGAGAACTGTAAAATTTTTAGATTTTTGTGGTAATTTTTACAGATATAATGATAGGCTTACAAACACACAATTAGAATGTAATTGAGAAAAGGAATAGAGACATTTTCTTGTAAAACTGAAGAATTTCATCTAACAAATATATGTTAAAATTGAGGATAACATGAGATAACATATAAAATTGAAGATATTTTGGAAAACAAAAACTCAGATACAAGGATAGACATACAAATACAACTAGAGTATTATTGGAAAAGGAAGAGGAGATGTTTTCATAAAGAACTGAAGATTTTAATCTAATATATGCATGATAAAATTGAGGATCACAAGCCAGGCGGTGGTGGTGCATGCCTGTAATCTCAGCACTCTGGGAGGCAGAGGCAGGCGGATTTCTGAGTTCGAGGCCAGCCTGGTCTACAGAGCGAGTTCCAGGACATCCAGGGCTATACAGAGAAACCCTGTCTCGAAAAAACCAAAAATAAAAAAAAAATTGAGGATCACATAGGATAATTGATAATTGAAGATTTTCTTAGAAAAATCTCACATACAAGGATAGGCATACAAAGACAATTAGAATAGATATGAAAAAGAATGCAGAGGCATTTTCACATAAAACTGAAGATTTTCATCTAACATATGAATAAAATTGAGGATAACAAGATAATTTATAAAACTGAAAATTTCTTTGAAAAACAAAAGTCACATACAATGATAGGCAAAGATATACAATTAGAATACATTTGAAAAATTAACTAGACATATTTTTTGATAGAACTGAAGATTTTCAACAAACACATTGTATGATAAAATTGAGGATTACATGGGATAAATTATAAAATTGAAGATTTCTTGGAAAAATCTCAGATAAAATGATAGGCATACAAATATTATCACATAATTTAAAAAGGAAGTGGAGTCATTTTCTGACAAAAATAAAGGTTTTGTATAACATATTTCATATAAAATAAGGGACATTCATAGGAAAAATTTCAAAACTGAAGATTTTTGTGGTAATTTTCAGACATAAAATGTTATTCATAAAAAATAGAATGTAATTAAAAAAAGAAGTGGAGACATGTTCCAATAAAACTTAAGATTTTCCTGTAACATATGTATGATAATGAGGATAAGGTAATTTATAAAATTGCAGATTTTTTGAAAAAAAATTCAGATGCCATGAAAGGCATACAAATACAATTATAATAAAATTCATAAGGAAGTGGAGGTATATTTTGTTAATTCTGAATATTTACATTACCTTATGTATGATAAAATAGATGATAACATAAAAAATTGATAAAATTGAAGATATTTTTGATAAAATCTCAGATAAAATGAATGGCATACAAATACAGTTAAAATATAAATGAAAAAGAAAGGGGAGACATTTTCTGATAAAACTCCAGCTTTTGTATAACATTTCTGATTAAATTATGGAAATTCATCTGAAAATGTTAAAATTTGAAGATTTTTATGCTAACTTTCACAGATACAATGGTAGGCATACAAATCAATAATAATATAGTTGAAAAAGGAAGTGGAGATATTTTTCTGATAAATATGAAGTTTCCACAACATATATCTGATAAAATGATGGAAATACATAGGAACACTGTAAAATTTGAAGATTTTTGTAGTAATTTTCACAGCTACAATGATAAGCTTACAAATACAATTAGAATGTAATTGAAAAAAGAAAGAGACATTTTCTGATAACAGTGAAGATTTTCATCTAATAAATATATGTCAAAATTGAGGAAACATAAGGTAATTAATAAAATTGAATATATTTTGGAAAACAAAAACTCAGATAAAAGGATAGGCTCACATATATCACTAGAGTATTATTGAAAAAGGAAGAGGAGACATTTGCATAAAAACTGAAGATTTTCAGGTAACCAATGTATGAAAAAATTGAGGATTACAAAGATGATTGATAAAGTTGAAGATTTATTTGTAAAAAACTCAGATACAATGGTAGGCATAAAATTATAATTACAATATAAATAAAAAGGGAAGTGGGGATATTTTCTGATAGAACTGAAGATTTTCATCTAAAATATACATGATAAAATTGAGGATTACATAGTATAGCGGATAAAATTTAAGATTTTTTGAAAAAAAATTCAGATACAATGATAGGCATCCAAATGTAATTAGAATATAAATGAAAAGGGAAGTGGAGACATGTTATGGTAGAACTGAATATTTTAATCTAACATATGTATCATAAAATTGAGGATTATTTATGATAACATAAAATTACATAGGATAATTTATAAAATTTAAGATTTATTCAGACCAAACTCAGATACAATGATAGGCATACATATACAATTAGAATACAGTTGAAAAAGGAAGTAAAGACATATTCTGTTAATTCTTTTTTTTAATTTAAGTTTTATTTTCTATATCCTATGTTTATTCCAAAGGCTTTCCCCTTTCCCAGTTCCCCCCACCATAAGTCCCATAATTCTTCTCCCCCCTAACTATTCCCCAATCATTCCCCCCCCCACAATTTCTCTGTTCTGGGTCTACTAAACTGGATCCAATCTTTACAGGCCCAGGGTCCTCTCCTTTCTTCTCTTGGGAGTCATTTGATTGCTAATTGTGCCTTGAGTATTTAGAGCTTCTGGGTTCATTAATATCCACTAATCAGTGATTGCATTTCATGTGTATTCTTTTGTGAGTGGGTTAACTCACTTAGGATGATATTTTCCAGATCTAACCATTTACCTACAAATTGCATGAGTTCATTATTTTTAATTACTGGGTAGTACTCCATTGTATAAATATACCACAATTTCTGTATCCATTCCTCTTTTGAGGGATATCTGGGCTCCTTCCAATTTCTGGCTATTATAAACAAGGCTGCTATAAACATAGTGGAGCATGTGTCTTTATTGTATGCAGGGGAATCCTCTGGAGTGGTATGCCATGGTCCTCTGGACTTATATATGACAAAATGCATGATAACATAGGAAAATTGATAAAATTGAAGATTTTTTATAAAATCTCAGAATCAATGAAAGGCATACAAATACAATCAGATTATAAGTGAAAAAGAAAGTGGAGGCATTATCAGATAAAACAAGATTTTCTTTAATATTTCTGATAAAATTATGGAAATTTATAAAAAAAAGTTAAAATGTGAAGATTTTTGTGGTAATTTTCACAGATACAATGTTAGTCATACAAATAAATAATAATATAGTTAAAAAGGAAGTGGAGATATTTTCTAAAAATCTGATGAATTTTGCATAACATATATCTGACATAATTATTGAAATACATA
Source organism: Apodemus agrarius (assembly GCA_964023405.1). Lineage (NCBI taxonomy): Eukaryota > Metazoa > Chordata > Mammalia > Rodentia > Muridae > Apodemus > Apodemus agrarius. The sequence continues at coordinate 104,862,565 of OZ030016.1, forward strand.
GGAAAATTCTAAAATATGTTGATTTGTGTTGTGAATTTTCACAGATACAATGATAGGCTTACAAACACAAAGAGAATGTAATTGAGAAAAAGAATAGAGATATTTTTTGATAAAACTGAAGATTTTCATCTAACAAATATATGTTAAAATTGAGGAAACCTTAAGATAATTCATAAAATTGAAGATATTTTGGATTCAAGGATAGGCATACAAATACAATGGAGTACTATTGAAAAAGGAAGAGGATACATTTTCATAAAGAACTGAAAATTTTCATCTAACATAAGTATGATAAAATTGAGGATTATATAAGATGACTGATAAAATTGAAGATTTACTTGGAAAAACCTCAGATACAAGGATCTTCATACAAATACATTTAGAATATAATTGAAAATGGAAGTGGAGATATTTTCTGATAGAACTGATGATTTTTATCTAAAATATGGATAATAAAATTGAGGATTACATAAAATAATTGATATAATTTTAGATTTTTTGAAAAAGAAAACTCAGATGCAATGATAGGAATCGAACTGTAATTAGAATATAACTGAAAAGGGAAGTGGAGAAATTTTCTGGTAGAACTGAATATTTTAATCTAGCATAAGTATCACAAATTTGAGGATTATATATGATAACTGATAAAATTGAAGTTTTTTTGGAAAAACTCAAATACAATGAGAGGCATACAAATAGAATTATCACATAATGGAAAATGAAGTGGAGACATTTTCTGACAAAACTGAAAATTTCCTGTAACATATTATGTATAAAGTAAGAGATATTCAAAGAAAAAATTTAAAAATTGAAATTTTTGTAGCAATTTTCACAGCTACAGTAATAGGCATAAAAATAAAATTAGAATATAATTGCAAAATAAAGTGGAGGCATTTTAGCTTAAATTTGTAAATTTTCCTCTTACATATCTATGATGAAATTGAGGATAATTTAAGTTAATTTATATAATTGAAGATTTTTTTGAAAAAAAAAGCTTAGATACAATGATAGGCATAAAAATTCATTTAGAATATAATCAAAGGAGGAAGTGGAGACATTTTCGTATACAACTGAAGATTTTTATATAACATACGTATGATAAATCGAGGATGTCATAATGTTATAAGGGAATTTATAAAATTAAAAGTTATTTTCAACAAAATGCTCTGATACAATAATAGGCATAGAAATACAATTAGAATACAATTGAAAAAGGAACTGGACACATTTTCTGATAGAACTGAAGATTTTTATCTAACATATATATGATAAAATTGAGGATTATATAGGATAACTGATAAAATTGAAGATTTTCTTATAAAAATGACAGATACAATGATAGGCATCCAAATACAATTATCACATAATTGCAAAAGGAAGTGGAGACATTTTCTGATGAAACTCAAGATTTCATAAGACATATTTCATATAAAATAAGGGCAATTCATAGGAAAATTTGAAAATTTAAGATTTTTGTGGTGATTTTGACAGATACAATTGTAAGCATACAAGTATAGTTAGAATGTAATTGAAAAAAGGAAGTGGAGCCATTTGCCTTTAAAACTGAAGGTTTTCCTCTAACATATGTGTGATAAAATTAAGGAAAACAGGATAATTTGTAAAATTGACGATTGTTTTGCAAAAATACTTAGATACAATGATAAGCTTACAAATACTATGAGAATTCAATTGACAAAGGATGATGAGACATTTTCTCATAAAACTGAAATTTTTCATTTAAAATATGTACGATAAAATTGAAGATTACAAAGGATAACTGATAAAATTGAAGATTGTCTTTGAAAAACTCAGAATCAAAGGAGGTGGACACATTTTTGTATAAAACTGAAAATTTTCATCTAACATATGTATGATAAAATTGAGGAAAACATAAGATAATTTTTAAATCTGAAGATATCTTTGAAAAGTAAACAATGATAGGCATAAAATACTATTAGAATACAATTGAAAAAGGACATGGAGACATATTCATTTAATTCTGAAGCTTTACATATAACTTAAGGATAATAAAATGTATAACATAGGAAAATTGATAAAATTGAAGATAAAATCTCAGATACAACGAAAGGAATACAAGTACAACAATAAATCAGTAGAGAAATTTTGTGATAAAAGTGAAAATTTTTGTATAACATTTCTGAATAAATTATGGAAATTCGTGTGAAAATCTTAAAATTTGAAGATTTTTGTATTAATTTTCACAGATACAATGGTAGGCATACAAATAAATATTATAATTGAAAAAGGAAGTGGAGATTCTTTCTGTTAAATGTAAAGAATTTTGCATAATAAATATCTGATAAAAATATCTAAATTCATAACAAAACTATAAAATTTGAAGATTTTTGTGTTAATTTTCACAAAAACACTGATAGGCTTACAAACCCAATTAGAATGTGATTGAGAAAAGGAATAGAGATATTTTCTGATAAAACTGAAGATTTTCCTCTAACATTATTATGTTAAAATTGAAGATTACATAGGATAATTTATAAAATTGAAGACATTTTGGAAAACAAAACTCAGATACAAGTATAGGCATACAAATACAACTAGAGTATTATTGAAAATGGAAGAGGACACATTTTTGTAAAGAACTGAAGATTTTCATCTAACATATGTATCAGAAAATTGAGGATTGCATAAGATAATTGATAAAATTTAAGATTTATTAGGAAAAATACTCAGATACAATGATGTGCATATAAATACAGTTAGAATAAAATTGAAAAGGGAAGTGGAGATATTTTCTGATAGAACTGATGATTTTCATCTAAAATATGCATGATAAAAATGAGAATTACATAGGATAACTGATATAAATTTACATTTTTTTGAAAAAACACTCAGATACAATGATAGCCATAGATATACAATTAGAATACACCTGAAAAACGAATTGGAGACATTTTCTGATAATACTGAAGATTTTAATCTAACATATATATGATAAAATAAAGGATTGCTAGGTTAATTGATAAAATTGAAGATTTATTTGGGCAAAACTCAGATATAATGATATGTATAAAAATACAATTAGAATATAGCTAAAAGAGATGTGGAGATATTTTCATATTAAACTGAAGATTTTCATATAATATATGTATGATAAAAATGAGGATAACAACATAATTTATAAAACTGAATTTTTTTAAAAAACAGAATTAATTATGTAATTGAAGAAGGAAGTGGAGACATTTACATAAAGTAATGAAGATTTTCATGTAACATATGTATGATAAAATTGAGCATAACATTAGATAATATATAAAGTTGAAGATTTTTTAAAAAACTCAAATACAATGATACCCATACAAATATAATTAGAATTCATTTGAAAAAGGAAGTGGAGACATTTTATGATAGAATGGAAGATTTTAATCTAAAATATGCTTGATAAAATTGAGGATTATATAGGATATCTGATCAAATTGAAGAGTTTTTTGGAAAAATCTCACATACAATGATAGGCAAACAAATAGAATTATCAGATAATTGAAAATGAAGTGGAGACATTTTCTGATTACACTAATGATTTTGTATAACATATTTCTGATAAAGTAAGGGAAATTCATAGAAAAATTTAGAAATTGAAGATTTTTGTGGCAATTTTCACACATACAATGGTAGGCATACAAATACAATTAGAAAGTAACTGAAAAAGGTAGTGGAGATATTTTCCCATTAAACTGATGATTTTCCTCTAACCTTTGTAGGATGAAATTGAGGATAACTTAAGGTAATATATGAAATTGAAGGTTTTTTGGAAAAGGAACTCTGATGCAATGATAAGGAAGCAAATACAATGAGAATTCAAATGAAAAATGAAGAGGAGATATTTTGTGATAAAATTGAGGATTTTTATCTAACATATGTATGATAAAATTGAGATTTACAAAGGATAATTGATAAAATTGAAGATGTATTCAGAAAAAAACTTGGATACAAAAATAGGTATGCAAATAACATTAGAATACAATTGAAAAATCGATGTGGAGACATGTTAATTCTGAAGATTTATATCTAACTTATGTATGATAAAATGGATGATAACATGGGGAAATTGATAAAATTGAAGATTTTTTGATAAAATATCAGATACAATGAAAGGCATACAAATACAACTATAAATAAGTGAAAAAGAAAGTGGAGACATTTTCTAATAAAACTGAATATTTTTGTATATTATTTCTGAGTAAAATATGGAAATTCATGTGAAAATGTTAAAAGTTGAAGATTTTTGTGGTAATTTTCACAGATACAATGGTAGGCATACTAATAAATAATAATATGGTTGAAAAAGGAAGTAGAGATATTTTCTGATAAATCTGAGGAATTTTGCATAACATATATCTGATAACATGGAAATTCATAGAATACGGTAAAATTTGAAGAATGTTGTGGTAATTTTCACAGATACAATGGTAGGCATACAAATATAATTAGAATGTAATTGTGAAAGGATGGGGAGACATTTTCCTATAAAACTGAAAGTTTTCCTCTAACATATGTTTGATAAAATTGAGGAAAACTGAGGATAATTTATAAAATTGAATTATTTTTTGCAAAAAATCTCAGATGCAATAATAAGATTACAAAGACAATTAGATACAATTGAAAAAGGAAGATGAGACATTTTCTGATAAACCTGAAGATTTTCATATAACATATGTATGATACAAATGAGGATTACATAGGATAACTGATAAAACTGAAGATTTTCTTGGACAATTCTCAGATACAAGGATAGGCATACAAATACAATTAGAATAAAATTGAAAAAGTAGCTGGAGACTTTTTTGTATAAAACTTAAGATTTCCACCTAACATATGTATGATAAAATGGATGATAACATAGGAAACTTGATAAAATTGAAGTTTTTTTGATAAAATCTCAGATATACTTAAAGGCATACTAATAAAATTAGAATATAAGTGATAAAGAAAGTGGATATATTTTATGATAAAACTGAAGATTTTTGTATAATATTACTGTCTTAGGGTTTCACTGCTGTGAACAGGCACCATGACCAATGCAAGTTTTATAAAAAGGCAACATTTAATTGGGGCTGGCTTACAGGCTCAGAAGTTCAGTCCATTGTCATCACGGCAGAAACATGGTGGCATCCAGGCAGATATGGTGCAAGAGGAGCTGAGAGTTCTACATCTTCATCTGAAGGCTGCTAGTGGAAGACTGACTTCCAGCCAACTAGGGTGAAGTTCTTAAACCCACACCCACAGTGACACACCTACTCCAACAAGGCCACACCTCCTAATAGTGCCACTCCCTGGGAAAGTATATACAAACCATAACATTCCACTCCCTGGCCCCCATAAGCTTGTTCAAACATGAGTCTATGGGGGCCATACTTAAACATAGTATAATGTAAAATACATTTATTCCAACTTCAAAAGTCCCTGAAGTCTATAGCAGTCTCAACAGTGTTAAAAGTCCAAAGTTCAAAGTCTCTTTTGAGATTCATCCAATCACTTAACTGTAATCCCCCAAGCATGACAGGAAACCAGCTGGGAAAAGTCCAAACTCTGCATCTCCATGTCTGATGGCAAAGCAGTCTTCAGATATCCAACTCCTTTTTTCATCTTCGTTGACTTCAACAAAGTTCTTTCTCCTGGGTTTGTTCCACTCCCTGTTAGCAGCTTTTCTTGGCAGGCATCTTGTGGCTCTGGCATCTTTAACATTGTGGGTACCCCAAGTCAATATTAATAAAATTTTGTAAATTCATGTGAAATGTTAAAACTTGAAGATGTTTGTGGTAATTTTCAGATACAATGTTAGATATACACTTAAATAATTATATAGTTGAAAAAACTAGTGGAGATATTTTCTAATAAAATAGAAATAATTTTGCATAACATATATCTAATAAAATTATGGAAATTCATAGGAAAACTGTAAAATTTGTAGATTTGTGTTATAATTTTCACAGATACAATGATAGGCTTTCAAACAAAATTAGAAAGTAATTGAGAAAAGAAATAGAGTCATTTTCTGATAATACTGAAGATCTTCTAAGAAAAGAATGTTAAAATTGAGGATACCTTAAGATAATTTATAAAATTAAAGATATTTTGGAAAACAAAAACTAAAATACAAGGATAGGCATACAAATACAACTAGAGTACTATTGAAAAAGGAAGAGGAGACATTTTTGTAAAGAACTGAAGATTTTCATCTAATATATGTATGATAAAATTGAGGACTACATAGGATAACTGATAAAATTGAAGATGTACTAGGAAAACGTCTCCAGCTACTCTTTCAATTATATTCTAATTGTGTTTGTATGCCTATCCTTGTATCTGAGAATTTCCTAAGAAAATCTTCAATTTAACCAGTTATCCTATGTAATCCTCAATTTTTTTAAATTTTTTATTCTATATTCTTTGTTTACATTCCAAAGGCTTTCCCCTTTCCCAGTTACCCCGCACCATATATCCCATAACTCCTCCCCTGCCAACTATTCCCCAATCTACCTCTCCCCACCATTTCTCTCCTCTGGTACTCTCCTACAAAACTGGATCCAATCTTTTCAGGCCCAGGTTCCTCTCCTTTCTTCTTCAATTATATTCTTATTATATTTGTATGCCTATCCTTGTATCTAAGAATTTGCTAAAAAATCTTCAATTTAATCAGTTATCCTATGTAATCCTCAATTTTATCATACATATGTTAAATGAAAATCTTCAGTTTTATTATAAAATGTCTTGTCTTCCTTTTTCTATTGTATTCTAATTGTCTTTGTTATCTTAGCATTTCATCTGAGGTTTTTTGCAAGAAAATTCTTCAATTCTATAATTATCCTAAGTTTTTCTCAATTTTATCAAACATATGTTAGAGGAAAATGTTCAGTTTTATAGGAAAATGTCTCTACATCCTTTTAAAATTACATTGTAATTGTATATGTATGCATATTATTGTATCTGTGAAAATTACTACAAAAACCTTCAATTTTTAAATTTTTTCTATGAATTTCCCTTCCTTTATCAGAAATATGTTATATGAAATCTTTAGTATTTCAGAAAATATGTCCACTTCCTTTTCAATCATGTGATAATTCTATTTGTATGCCTATCATTGTATCTGAGATTTTTCCAAAAAAAAAAAACCCTCAATTTTATCAGATATCCCATGTAACCCTCAATGCATATTTTAGATGAAATCCTTCAGTTCTATCCTAAAAAAATCTCCACTTTCCTTTTCAGTTGAATTCTAATTTTATTTCTGTGGGTATCATTGCACTTCAGTTTTTTTCAAAAAATCTTCAATTTTATACATTATCTTGTGTTATCCTCAATTTTATCATACATATGTTTGATGAAAATCTTCAGTTCTTTGTGAAAATGTCTCCACTTCCTTTTTCCATTACATTCTAATTGTATCTATATGCCTATGATATGTGAGTTTTTTAAAGAGATCAAATTTTATAAATTACATTATGTTATTCTAATTTTAGCATACATATATTAGATGAAAATCTTCAGTTTTATATGAAAATTTCTTCATGTCTTTTTTAGTTATATTCTATTTCCTTTTTATGCCTATCATTGTATCATAGTTTTGTCCAAATGTACAATTTTATCAATTACACTAGTAACCCTCTATTTTATCAAACATATCTTCAGTTTCATCTGAAAATGTCTCCACTTTGTTTCCAATTGTATTCTAATTGTATTTCTAAACCTATCATTGTATTTGAATTTTTACCAAAAAATCTTTAATTTTAGAAATTACCTTGTGATATCCTCAATTTTTCATATGCATGTTATATGAAAATCTTCAGTTTTATATGAGAAGTTCTCCACTTCCTAATTCAATTATATTCTAAGTGTATTTGTATGCCTATCATTGCATCTGAGTGTTTTTTCAACAAATCTTCAATTTTATATATTAAGTTACCCTCAGTTTTATCATACATATGTTAGAGTAAAATCTTAAATTTTAATCGAAAATGTTCCCACTTCATTTTTTGATTATATTCCAACTTTATTTGTATGCCTACCATTGTATCTGTGAAAATTACAAAAATCTTCAATTTTTAAATTTTTCCTATGTATTTCCCTCACTTAATTAGAAGTAAGTTGAAGGTTTTTTTGAAAAAAAAATCAGAAACAATGATAGCCATACAAATACAATTAGAATATAATTGAATTAGGAAGTGGAGAACTTTTTGTATAAAACTGAAGATTTTCATATAACATACATATGATATATTGAGGATATCACAAGGTAATTTATAAAATTAAAGATTTCTGGTAAAAATTCAGATACAATGATAGGCATAGAAATACAATTAGAATACAATTGAAGAACGAAGTGGAGACATTTTCAGATAAAACTGAAGATTTTCATCTAACATATGTATGATATAGAGGATTACTATATCATACATTCAATTTGAATATACATATTTCATAATTGATAAAATTGAAGATTTATTTGTACGAAACTCTGATAGGCATAAAATTACAATTAGAATATTACTAAAAGTGATTTGGAGACATTTTCTTTTTTATTGTAATTAATTTATTTACGTTTCTTTTTAAAATTTTCTATATTCTTTGTTTACATTCCAAGGGCTTACCATGCTCCCAATTTCCCCCTTGCCATATGTCCCATAAGTACTTTTCCCCCCACCCCCTGCCTATTCCTCAATCAACCCCCTCCCCCACAATTTCTCTCTTCTGGGACTCTCCTACATAATGGTATCCAGTCTTTTCAAGACCAGGTTCCTCACCTTCCTTCTTCTTGTGAATCCTTTGACTTGGAAATTATGCCTTGAGTATTCAGAGGTTCTCGGCTCATTAATATCCACTTATCAGTGATTGCAATTCATGTGTATTCTTTTGTGATTGGGTTAACTCACTTAGGATGATATTTTCCAGATCCAAACATTTGCCTACAAATTACATGAATTCATTATTTTTAATTGTTGAATAGTATTCCGTTGTATAAATATACCATATTTTCTGTATTCATTCCTCCTTTGAGGGACATCTGGGCTCCTTCCTGCTTCTGGCTATTATAAATAAGGCTACTATGAACATAGTGGAGCATGTGGCTTTATTGCATGAAGGGGAATCCTCTGGGTATATGCTCAGGAGTGGTATGACAGGGTCCTCTGGAAGTGTCATGCCCAATTTTCTGAGGAACTGCCAGACTGAATTCCAGAGCAGTTGTACCATCTTGAAATCCCACCAACAGTGGAACAGTGTTTCTCTTTCTCCACATCCTTAGGAACACCTGTTGTCTCTTGAGTTTTTAATCTTAGCCATTCTGATTGCTGTGAGTGGAATCTCAGGGTTGTTTTGATTTACATTTCTCTGATGACTAATGATGTTGAAAGTCTCTGAAGGTGCTTCTCAGCCATCAGAATTTCTTCAGGTGAAAATTCTTTGTTTATCTATGTACCCCATTTTTTAATAGGGCTATTTGGTTCTTTGGAGTCTAACTTCTTGAGTTCGTTTTATATATTGGATATTAGTCCTCTGTCGGATGGGGGGCGGTTGGTGAAGATCTTTTCCCAATTTGTTGGTTGTCAGTTTGTCCTTCTGACAGTTTCCTTTGCCTTACAGAAACTTTGTAATTTTATGAGGTCCCAGTTGTCAATTCTTAGAGCATAGGCTATTTGTTGTCTGTTCAGATATTTTCCCCCTATGCCCATGTCCTCCAGGGTCTTCCCCAGTTTCTTTTCTATTAGTTTCAGTGTGTCTGGTTTTATGTGGAGGTCTTGATCCAATTGGAGTTGATCTTAGTACAAAGAGATAAGAGTGGGTCAATTCACATATTTCTGCATGTTGTCTTCCAGTTGAACCAGCACCATTTGTTGAAAAAACTATGTTTTTTTCCACTAGATGGTTGTAGCTCCTTTATCAAATATCAAGTGACCATATCTCTGTGGGTGGATTTTAGAAAATCAAAAAGATAGATAAATTCTGAGTCAGACTAACCAAAAGGCACAGAGACAGTATCCAAATTAACAAAATTAGAAATGAAAAGGGGGATATAACAACAAAAACTGAGAAATTAAAAAAAATCATATCCTTCTACAAAAACCCATACTCACCACAACTGGAGAACCTGGAGAAAATGGACAATTTCCTAGACAGATACAAAATAACAAAATTAAACCAGGATCAACTAGATCAGCTAAACAGTCACATAACACTTAAAGAAATAGAAGGTGTTATAGAAAGTCTTCCAACTACAAAAAGTATGGGACCAGATGGTTTTAGTGCAGAATTTTATCAGTCCTTCAAAGAAGAGGTAACACCAATACTCTTCAAACTATCCTACAAAATAGAAACAGAAGGAACACTGTCCAACTCGTTCTAGGATGCCACAATTACGCTGATACTAAAACCACACAAAGATCCAACAAAGAAAGAGAACTACATGACAATTTCCCTTATGAATATGGATGCAAATATACTAAATAAAATTCTTGACAACCAAATCCAAGAACACATCAACATGATCATTCACCATGATCAAGTAGGTGTCATTCCAGGGATGCAGGGAAGGTTCAATATACAAAAATCCATCAATGTAATCCACTACATAAACAAAGTAAAATAGAAAGACCACATGGTCATCTCATTAGATGCTGAAAAAGCATTTGACAAAATTCAGCATCCTTTCATGCTAAAAGTCCTGGGAAGAACAGGAATTCAAGGCCCATACCTAAATATAGTAAAACCAATATACAGCAAACCAGTAGCTAACATCAAAATAAATGGAGAGAAACTTGAAGAAATCTCACTAAAATCAGGGACTAGACAAGGCTGCCTTCTCTCTGCACATCTTTTCAATATAGTACTTGAAGTTCCAGCGAGAGCAATTAGACAACATAAGGAAGTCAAAGGGATACAAATTGGTAAGGAAGAAGTCAAACTCTCATTATTTGCAGATGATATGATAGTATATGTAAGCGAGAAAAAAAAACTCCTCCAGAGAACTCCTACAGTTGATAAAAAACTTCAGCAGAGTGGCTGGTTATAAAATCAACTCAAGCAAATCAGTAGCCGTCCTATACTCAAAGGACAAGCAGGCTGAGAAACAAGTTAGGGAAATAACACCCTTCACAATAGCCACAAACAACATAAAGTATCTGGGCGTGACTCTAACCAAGCAAGTGAAAGTTATATATGACAGGAACTTGAAGTCCTTGAAGAAACAAATTGAAGAAAACCTCAGGAGATGGAAAAATATTTCATGCTCTTGGATTGGTAGGATCAATATAGTAAAAATAGCTCTCTTGCCAAAAGCAATCTGCAGATTCAATGCAATCCCCATCAAAATACCAAATCAGTTCTTCATAGATCTAGAAAGAGCAATTCTTAAATTCATCTTGAGTAACAAAAAACCCAGGATAGCTAAAACTATTCTCAACAATAAAAGGACTTCTGGGGGAATCAATATCCCTGACCTCAAGCAGTACTACAGAGCAATTGTGTTAATAACTGCATGGTATTGGTACAGCGACAGGCAAGTAGATAAATGGAAAAGAACTGAAGACCCAGAAAAGAACACACAGAGACATTTTATTATAAAACAGAAGATATTCATCTAATATATGTATGATAAAAAGGAGAACAGCTTAACATAATTAATAAAATAGATTATGTATTTAAAAAAAGTCACATACCATAATAGGCATATAGATATAATTAGAATGTAATTTAAAAAAGGAAGTGGAGACATTTCTGCAAAGAACTGAAGATTTTCATCAAAATATGTATGATAAAATTAATAACAGGAAATGATGTATAAAATTGAAGATTTTTTGAAAAAAAAACCCTGAAATACAATGATAACCATATAAATAAAATAAGAATTCAATTGAAAAAGGAAGTGGAGACCTTTTATGATAGAACTGAAGATTTTCATGGAAAATCTGCATGATAAAATTCATAATTATATAGGATATCTGATCAAATAAAAGATATTTGTGGAAAAATTTCACATGCAATGAGGCATACAAAAAGAATTATCACATGATTGAATAGGAAATGGACATATTTTGTGATAAAAGTAAATATTTTGTAGAACACATTTTTAATAAAGTAACAGAAATTCATAGGAAACAATAAAATATTGAAGATTTTTGTGGTAATTTTCACAGATACAATGGTATCAATACTAATACAATTAGGATATAATTGTAAAAGGATGTGGAGACATTTTCCTATAAAACTGAAGATTTTCTTCTAACATGTGTTTGAGAAAATTGAAGAATACTTAGAATAACTTATAAAATTGAATTTTTTTGGAAAAAACTCAGATGCAATGATAAAATTGCCTAGATAATTAGAATGCAATTGGAAAAGGAAGATGAGATATTTTCTGATAAAACTGAAGATTTTCATATACATATGTATGAAAAAATTGAGGATTACATAGAATAACTGATAAAATTGATGAATTTCTTTGAAAATTCTCAGATACAAAGTGATGCATACAAACACAATTTGAATAGAATTGAAAAATAGCTGGATACACTTTTGTATAAAACTTAAAATTTCACTTAACATATGTATGATAATATAGATGACAGGAAAATTGATAAAATTGAAGATTAGTTTTGATAAAAACACAGACACACTTAAAGGCATACTAATACAATTAGAATATAAGTGAAAAAGAAAGTGCAGATATTTTCTGATAAAAATTAAGTTTATTGTATAGCATTTCTAATAAAATTATGGAAAGTCATGTGAAAATGTTAAATAGGATATTCTAAGATAATTTATAAAATTAAAGATTTTTTGGAAAAACACTAAGATACAATGATAGGCATAGAAATACAATTAGGATACACCTTTAAAATGAAGTGGAGCCATTTTCAGATAAAAACTGAAGATTTTCATCTAATATATGTATGATAAAATAAAGGTTTACTAGGGTAATTGATAAAATTGAAGATTGTTTGGAAAATCTCAGTTACACTGATAGGCATACAAATAGAATTATCTCATATTGAAAATGAAGTGGAGCCATTTTCTGACAGAACTTAAGATTTCGTATAACATATTTCTGATAAAGTCAGCAAATGTTAGAGGAAAAATTTAAAAATTAAGATTTTGATGGTAATTTTCACAGATACAATGGTTGGCATACAAATACAATTAGAATGTAATTGAAAAATGAAGTGGAGAGATTTTTTATTAAAATTTAAGATTTTACTCTAACATATGTATAATAAAATTGAGGATAAATTAAGATAATATATAAAATTGAAGATTTTTTTAAAAAAACTCAAATACAATGATAGGCATACAAATGCATTTAGAAAATTATTGAACAAGGAAGTGGAGACCTTTTCCTATAAAACTGAAGATTTTCATATACATATGAAAAATTAAGGATATCACTAGGTAATTTATAAAATTAAAGATATTTGGAAAAAATTCAGATACAATGATAGGTATAGAAATACAATTAGAATACAATTGAAAAACGAAGTGGAGACATTTTCAGGTAAAACTGAAGATTTTCATCTAACATATGTATGATAAAATAGATTACTAGTGTAATTGTTAAAATTGAAGATTAATTTGGACAAAACTCTGATACAATCATAGGCATAAAAATAGAAATAGAATATAACTAAAAGAGATGTGAAGACATTTTCATATAAAACTGAAGATTTTCATCTAATATAACTGATAAAAATGAGGAAAACTTAATGTAATTATAAAATGTAATATATATTTAAAAAACTTACATATGATCATAGGCATATAGAAAGAATTAGAATGTAATGGAAAAAAGGAAGTGGAGACATTTGCACAAAAAACTGAAGAATTTCATAGTACACATATATGAAAAAATTGAGGCTAAAAGGAGATAATTTATAAAATTGAAGATTTTTTGAATAAAACTGAAATACAATGATAACCACAGAAATAAATTAGCATTCAATTGAAAAAGAAAGTGGAGACATATTCTGTTAATCCTGAAGATTTACATCTAACTTATGGATGGTAAAATGGATGATAATATAGGAAAATTGATAAAATTGAAGAATTTTTTTTTAAATAAAATCTCAGATACAATGAAAGGCATACAAATACAACTATAAATAAGTGAAAAATAAGGTGGAGACATTTTCTAATAAAACTGAAGATAACATTTCTGATTAAATTATGGAAATTCATATGAAAATGTTAAAATTTAAGATTTTTGTGGTAATTTTCACAGATACAATGGTAGGCATACAAATACAATTAGAATGTAATTGTAAAAGCATGTGGAGACGTTTTCTTATAAAATTGAAGATTTTCATCTAACATATGTTTAATAAAATTGAGGAAAACTTAGGATAATTTATAAAATTGAAGTATTTTTTGCAAAAAATCTCAGATGCGATGATAAGATTACATAGACTATTAGAATACAATTGAAATAGGAAGAGGAGATATTTTATGATCGAACTGAAGAATTTCATTTAAAATATGCATGATAAAATTAAGGATTATGTAGGATATTTGATAAAATAGAAGATTTTCTTTGAAAAATCTCAGATACAATGAGAGGCATACAAATAAAAGTATCACTTATTTGAAAAAGGTAGTAGCCATACTTTCTGATGAAACTGAAGATTTTGTATAACATATTTCATATAAAATAAGGGCAAGTCATAGGAAAAAATTGAAAATTAAAGATTTTATGATAATTTTCACAAATACAATGGTATGCACACAAATACAATTAGAATGCGATTTCAAAAATCGTGGAAACATTTTTGTTTAAAACTGAAGATTTTCTTCGAAAATATGTATGATAAAATTGATGATAGCTTAAGGTAATATATGAAATTGAAGATTTAAAAAAAAACTTCAGATGCAATGATAACATTAGAAATACAATTAGAATAAAATTGAAAAGGGAAGAGAAGACATTTCTGATAAAATTAAAGTATTTATCTAACATATATATATATATATATATATATATATATATATATCTGATAAAATTGTGAATTGCATAGGATAATTGCTAAATTGGAAGATTTATTCAGAAAAAACTAGGATACAATAATAGGCATAGATATATATTTAGAATACAAGTGAAAAGCAAAGTAGAGACAGTTTCTGATAAAACTGAAGATTTTCATCTAACATATATTATGATCAAATAAAGGATTACTAGGGTAATTGATAAAAATTGGACAAAACTAAGATACAATGATAGGCATAAAAATACATTAGAATATAACTAAAAGAGATGTGCAGACATTATTATAAATTACTGAAGATATTCATCAAATATATAGGATAAAATGCGGATAACATAACAAAATTTATAAAATTGAAAACTTTAAAAAAAACCTTACATACACTGATAAGCATATAAATACAATTAGAACATAAATGAGAAAGGAAATGGAGATATTTCTGAAAAGTAATGAAGATTTTCATCTAACATATATATGATAAAATTGAGGATAACATAAGATAATGTATAAAATTGAAAAAATTTTGAAAAATATCAAATACCATGATAGCCATCAAATATAATAAGAATTCAATTGAAAAAGGAGCTGGAGATATGATAGAACTGAAGATTTTCATCTGAAATTTGCATGATATAATTGGGGATTACATAGGATACCTGACCAAATTGAAGATTTTTTTTTGGAAAAATCTCACATAAAATGATAGGCATACAAATAGAATTATCAGATAATTGAAAAGAAAGTGGTGAAATTCTCTGAAAAACTAAAGATTTTGCATATCATATTTCTGAAAATGTAAGGGAAATTCATAGGAAAAAATTGAAAATTTTATGGTAATTTTGACAGATACAATGGTAAAAATACAAACACAATTAGAATGTAATTGAAAAAGAAAGTGGAGCCATTTTCTTTTAAAACTGAATATTTTCCTGTAACACATGTGTGATAAAATAGAGGAAAACAGGAAAATTAATAAAGTTGATGATTATTTTGTAAAATATTCAGATAAAATGATAAGCTGAAAAATAATATTAGAATTCATTTAAAAATGAAGATGAGATATTTTCTCATAAAATTGAAGATTTTCATTTAGCATTTATATGATAAAATTGAGGATTACATAGGATAACTGATTAAATTGAAGATATTCTCTAGAAAAATCTCATACAATGATAGGCATACAAATACAATTATAATATAATTGAAAAAGGAGTTGGAGATATTTTTGTATAAAACTGAAGATTTTCATCTAACATCTGAATAATAAAATTGAGGATAACATAAGATAATTTTTAAATCTGAAGATATTTTTGGAAAAGAAAACTCAGATACAATGATAGGCATACAAATACAAGTAGAATACAATTGAAAAAGTATGTGGAGATATATTCTGTTAATTCTCAAGCTTTACATCTAACTTTTGGATGATAAAATGGATGAACACATAGGAAAATTGATAAAATTGAAGATTTTTGTGATAAAATCTCAGATACAATGAAAGGCATATGGATAAAACTATAAATAAGTGAAAAAGAAAGTGGAGACATTTTCTGATAAAACTAAAGATTTTAGTATAACTTTTCTGATTAAATTCTGCAAATTCTTGTGAAAATGTTAAAATTTGAAGATTTTTGTGGAAATTTTCAATGCTACAACGTCAGGCATACAAATAAATAATAATAGAGTTGACAAAGGAAGTACAGATATTTTCTGATAAATCTGAGGAGTTTTATATAACACATATCTGATAACATCATGGAAATTCATATGAAAACTAAAATTTGAAGATTTTTTTTGGTAATTTTCACAGATACAATTTTAGGCATACACATAAATAATAATATAGTTGAAAAAGAAAGTTGAGATATTTTCTAATAAATCTGAAGAATTTTTCATAACATATATCTGATAAAATTAAGGAAATTCATAAGTAAATTATAAACTTTGAAGATTTTTGTGGTAATTTTCACAGAAACAATGATAGGCTTCCAACCCAATTAGAATGTAATTGATAATAAGGAATAGAGACATTTTCTGATAAAAGTGAAGATTTTCATCTAACATATGTATGTTAAAATTGAGGATTACATAAGATAGTTTATAAAATTGAAGATATTGTGGAAAACCAAATCTCAGATACAAGGATAGGCACACAAATACAACTAGAGTATTATTGAAAAATGAAGAGGACACATTTTTGTATAGAACTGAAGATTTTCATCTATCATATGTATGATAAAATTGAGGATTACATAATTGAGAAAATAGAAGATTCATTTGGAAAAATACTTAGATATAATGATCTGATGACAAATACAATTAGAATATAATCAAAAAGTGAAGTGCTGATATTTTTGATAGAATTGAAGCTTTTCATCTAAAATATGCATGATAAAATTGAAGATTACATAAAATAACTGATAACATTTTAGATTGTTTTGAAAAAACACTCAGATGCAATGATAGGCATCCAAATAGATTTAGAATGTCATTGTAAATTGAAGTGCAGATATTTTCTGGTAGAACTAACGATTTTAATCTAATGTATGTATCATAAAATTGAGGATTACATGATAACTGGCAAAATTGAAGATTATTTTTGGAAAAAACTCGGATACAATGATAGGCATATAAATAGAATTATCACATATTCAGAAATGAAGTGGAGATATTTTCTGACAATATTGAAGATTTCGTATAACACATTACTAATAAAGTAAGGGCATTTCACAGGAAAAATTTAAAATTAAAATTTTTTGTGCTAATTTTCACAGATACAATTGTAGGCATACAAATACCATTAAAACAAAATCGAAATATAAAGTGGGGACATTTTTATTTAAAACTGAAGATTGTCCTCTAAAATATCTTTGATTAAATTGAGGATAACTTAAGATAATTTATAAAATTGAAGACTTTTGTTTTGAAAAAAACTCAGATACAATGATAGGAATACAAATACATTTAGAATATAATTGAAGGAAGAAGTGGAGACAGTTTCATATAAAACTGTAGATTTTCATATAACATAAGTATGATAAAATAAAGGATTACTCAGGTAATTGAAAAAATTGAAGATTTATTTGGGCAAACTCAGATACAATGATAGGCATAAAAATACAATTAGAATATAATCAAAAAGATATGGAAACATTTTCATATAAAACTGAGAATTTTCATCTAATATATGTGTGATAAAAATGAGGATAACATGACATAATTTATAAAATTGAATATATGTATGATAAAATGAGGATACCATAACATAATTTATAAAGTTGAATACTTTCTTTAAAAAACCTCAGAAACAATGATAGGCATATAAGTACAGTTAGGATGTAATTTAAAAAGGAAATTGAGATATTTTTGTAAAGTAATGAAGATTTTCATGTAATATATGTATGATAAATTTGAGGACTGCATAAGATAATTGATAAAATTGAAGATTTACTTGGAAAAATACTCAGATAAAATGATGTGCATACAAATACTAACTGAATATAATTGAAAAGGGGAGTGGAAATATTCTCTGATAGAACTGAAGCTTTTCATCTGAAATCTGCATGATAAAAATGACGATTATATAGGTTATCTGATCAAATTGAAGATTTTTTGGAAAAAATCTCATACAATGATAGGCATATAAATAGAATTGTCATATGATTGAAAAGGAAGTGGACATATTTTCTGAAAATACTAAAGATTGCCTATAACATATTTCTGATAACGTAAGGGAAATTCATATGAAAAATTAAAAATTGAAGATTTTTGTGGTAATTTTACAGATAAAATGGTATGCATACAACACAATTAGAATGTAATTGTAAAAAGATGTGGAGACTTTTTCCTTATAAAACTGTAGATTTTCCTCTAACATATCTTTGATAAAATTGAGGAAAACTAAGGATAATTTATAAAATTGAAAAATTTTTTGCAAAAATACTCAGATGCAAAGATAAGATTACAAAGACTATTAGAATACAATTGTAAAAGGAAGACTAGACATTTTCTGATAAATCTGAAAAATTTCAATTAACATATGAATGATAAAATTGAGAATTATAAAGGATAACTGATTAAATTGAAGATTTTCTTAGAAACTTCTCAGATACAAGGAGAGGCATACAAACACAATTAGAATATAATTGAAAAAGTAGCTGGAGACTTTTTCCAAGTAAATCTTCAATTTCCTCAGTTATCCTATGTAATCCTCAGTTTTATCATACATATATTAGATGAAAATCTTCAGTTCTTTACAAAAATGTCTCCTCTTCCTTTTCAATAATACTCTAGTTGTATTTTTATGCCTATCCCTGTATCTTAGTTTTTGTTTTCCAAAATATCTTCATTTTATAAATTATCTTAAGTTATCCTCAATTTTAGAATACATTTGTTAGATGAAAATCTTCAGTTTTATCAGAAAATGTCTCTGTTCAGTTTATCAATTACATGCTAATTGTGTTTGAAACCCTAACATTGTATCTGTGAAAATTACAACAAAAATATACAAATTTTACAGTTTTTTTATGAATTTCCTTAGTTTTATCTGATATATGTTATGCAAAATTCTTCCAATTTATTAGAAAATATCTCCACTACCTTTTTCAACTATATTATTATTTAATTGTATACCTAACATTGTATCTGTGAAAATTACCACAAAAATCTTCAAATTTTAACATTTTCTCATAAATTTCCATAATTTTATCACAAATATTTTACATGAATTTCCAAAATTTTATTAGAAATATTATACAAAATTTTCACTTTTATCAGAAAATATCACCACTTTCTTTTTCACTTATATTCTTACTGTATTAGTAAGCCTTTAAGTATATCTGATTCTATAAAAAACCAATTTTATCAAGTTTATTATGATATCACCCATTTTATCATGCATATGTTAGGTGAAAAACTTGTTTTATATAAAAAAGTCTCCAGCTACTTTTTCAATTATATTCTAATTGTATTTGTATGCCTATAGATACATTTGAGAATTTTCCCAGAAAATCTTCAATTTTATTAGTTAATCTATGTAATCCTCAGTTTTATCATACATATATAAGATGAAAATTTACAGATCTTTATGAAAATGTCTCCGCTTCCTTTTTCAATAATACTCTAGTTGTATTTGTATGCGTATCCTTGTATCTGAGTTTTTATTTTCCAAAATATCTTCAAGTTTATAATTTATCTTATGTTATCCTCAATTTTAACATACATTTGCTAGATGAAATTCTTCAGTTTTATCAGAAAATGTGTCTATTCCTTTTATCAATTACATTCTTATTGTGTTTGTAAGCCTATCATTGTTTTGGTGAAAATTACAACAAAAATCTTCTAATTTTACAGTTTTCCTATGAATTTCCATAATTTTATCATATATATTATATAAAATTCTTAAGATCTATTAGAAAATATCTCCAATTCCTTTTTAACTCTATTATTTATTTGTATACCTAACATTTTATCTGCGAAAATTAACACAAAATCTTCAAATTCTAACATTTTCTCATAATTTAACATAATATTATCACAAATACTATACAAAAAGCTTTAGTTATATCAGAAAACATCTCCACTTTCTTTTTCACTTATAATCATATTGTATTTGTATTCCTTTCGTTTAATATGAGATTTTTATAAAAAATCTTCAATTTTACCAATTTTCCTATGTTAATATCCATTTTTCACACATAAATTTGACATAAATCTTTAGAATTAACAGAATATATTTCCTGTTCCTTTTTCAAATGTATTCTAATTGTATTTGTATGCCTATCATTGTCTCCGAGTATTATTCTGAATAAATCTTCAATTTTATTTATTATCCTATTTAATCCTCAATTTTTCATATATATATATATATATATATATATATATATATATATATATATTGGATGAAAATCTTCAGTTTTATCAGAAAATGTCTCCACTTCCTTTTCAATTGTATTTTAACTGTATTTGTATGCTTATCAATGCATCTGAGTTTTTTTAAAAAAAAAACCTCATTTTTATAAATTATCTTATGTTATCCTCAATTTTAACACACATATGTTAGAGGATTTTCTTCAGTTTTATAAGAAAATTGCTCCACTTCCTTTTTCTATTACATTCTCATTCTATTTGTATGCTTACCATTGTATCTTTGAAAATTACCTCAAAAATCTTCAATTTTTAAATTTTTCCAATGAATTTCTCTTACTTTACCTGAAGTATGTTATACATATTTTATATGTATATGATATATTATATGTATATATATGATTATATTTTATAACTATATTATTATTTATTTGTATGCCTACCATTCTGTCAAAACTACCATAAAAATCTTCAAATTTTAACATTTTCAGATGAATTTTCATAATTTTATTAGAACAGTTATACTAAAATCTTCAGTTTTATCAGAAAATGTCTCCACTTTCTTTTTCACTTATTTATAGTTTTATTCATATGCCTTTCATTGTATCTGAGATTTTATCACAAAAATCTTCAGTTTTATCAGAAAATATCTCCACTTTTTCACATGTATTCAAATTGTATTAGTATGTCTTTTAGTATATCTGAGATTTAATTAAAAAAACCTTCAATATTATCAAGTTTTCTGTTATCATCCATTTTTATCATACATATGTTAATTGAAAATCTTGTTTTATACAAAATTGTCTCCAGCTACTTTTTCAATTATATTCTAATTGTGTTTTTTTCCTATCCTTGTATGTCAGAATTTTCTAAGAAAATGTTCAATTTAATCATTTATCCTATGTAATCCTCAATTTTATCATGAATATTTTAGATGAAAATCTTCAGTTCTATCAGAAAATATCTCCACTTCCCTTTTCAATTGTCTTCTAATTGAATTTGTATGCTTATCATTGCATCTGAGTTTTTTTCAAAAACTCTTCAATTTTATAAATTATCTTATGTTATCCTCAATTTTAACACACATGTTAGAGGATTTTCTTCAGTTTTATAAGAAAATGGCTCCACTTCCTTTTTCAATTACATTCTAATTGTATTTGTATGCTTACCATTGTATCTGTGAAAACTACCTCAAAAATCTTCAAGTTTTAAATTTTTCCAATGAATTTCCCTTACTTTACCTGAAATATGTTATACAAAATCTTCAGTTTATCAGAAAATATCTCTATTACTTTTTTAATTACGTTCTAATTGTGGTTGTAAGCCTATCATTTTATCAGTGAAAATTACCACACAAAAACTTCAAATTTTACACTTTTCCTATGTATTTCCATAATTTTATCTGATATATGTTATGGAAAATTCTTCAGATTTATCAGAAAATATCTCAACTTCCTTTTATAACTGTATTATTATTTATTTGTGTACCTACCATTCTGTCAATATTTCCACACAAAGTTTCAATATTTAACATTTTCACATGAATTTCCATAATTTTATTAGAAAAGTTATACAAAAATCTTCAGTTTTATCAGAAAATATCTTCACTTTTTCACTTATATTCTTCAATATTATCAAGTTTTCTATGTTGCCATCCATTTTTATCATACATATCTTAAGTGAAAATCTCGTTTTGTGCAAAATTGTCTCCAGCTACTTTTTCAATTATATTCTAATTGTGTTTTTATGCCTATCCTTGCATGTGAGAGTTTTCTAAGAAAATGTTCAATTTAATCATTTATCCTATGTAATCCTCAATTTTATCATACATATTATAAATGAAAATCTTCAGCTTTATCAGAAAATGTCTTGCCTTCCTTTTGCAAATGTATTCTAATAGTCTTTGTAAACTTACATTGCATCTGAGGTTTTTTGCAAAATAATTTTCAATTTTATGAATTATCGTAAGTTTTTGTCAATTTTATCAAACATATTACAGGAAAATCTTCAGTTTTAAAGGAAAATATCTCCACATCCTTTTACAATTACATTCAAATTGTATTTGTATGCCTACCATTGGATCTGTAAAAATTACCACAAAAATCTTCAATTTTTAAATTTTTCCTATGAATTTCCCTTACTTTATCAGAAATATGTTATACAAAATCTTTATTTTTATCAGAAAATATGTCCACTTCCTTTTCAATTATATGATAATTGTATTTGTATGCCTATCATTGTATGTGAAATTTTTCCAAAATAATCTTCAATTTTGTCAGATATCTTATATAATCCACTGTCTTTCTCAATTGAATTCTAATTTTATTTCTATGGTTATCTTTTTATTTCAGATTTTCAAAAAATCTTCAATTTTATACTTTGTCTCCTGTCATCCTCAATTTTTTCATACATAGGTTGGACGAAATGCTTCAGTTCATTGCGAAAATATCTCCACTTCCTTTTTTCAATTACATTCTAATTGTATGTATATGCCTATGATGGTATGTGAGTTTTAAATAGATATTTAATTTTATATATTACGTTGTTATCCTTAATTTTTCGTACATATATTGGATGAAATCTTCAGTTTTATATGAAGATGTCTTCACATCTGTTTTCATTATTTTCTATTTTTGTTTGTATGCCTATCATTGTATCTGTGGTTTTTAAAAAACAATTCAATTTTGTATATTATCTTAAGTTATCCTCAATTTTATCATACACATGATAGAGGAAAATCTTCAATTTTAATTGAAAAATGTCTCCACTTCATTTTCTGATTATATTTTAATTATATATGTATCCCTTCCATTGTATCTGAAAATTACCACAAAAATCTTAAATTTTTGTATTTTTTCCTATGAATTTCCCTTACTTTATGAGAAATATGTTATACAAAATCTTCAGTTTTGTCAGAAAATGTCTCCACTTCATTTTCAATTATGAGATATTTCTATTTGTATTTCTATCAATGTATCTGAGCTTTTTCCAAAATAATCTTCAATAACTTAATTTATGAAGTTGAAGATTTTTTGGAAAAAACTCAGATTCAATGATAAGCATAGAAATACAATTAGAAAACAATTGAAAAAAGAAGAGGAGATATTTTGTGATAAAACTGAATATTTTTATCTAACATATGTATGATAAAATTGAGAAATACAAAGGATAATTGATAAATTGAAGATTTATTCAGAAAAAAATTGGATATAATAATAGGCATGCAAATACTGTTAGAATACAATTGAAAAAATGACGTGGAGATATATTCTGATAATTCTGAAGATTTACATCTAACATATATGATAAAATGATAACAGAGGAAAATTGATAAAATTAAAGATTTTTGTTATAGAATCTCAGATACAATGAAAGGCATACAAATACAACTGTAAATAAGTGAAACAGAAAGTGGAGATATTTTCTGGTAAAAATGAAGATTTTTGTATATCATTTCTGAGTAAATTATGGAAATTCATGTAAAATGTTAAAATTTGAAGATTTTTGTCATAATTTTCACAGATACAATGGTAGGCATATAAAAATAATATAGCTGAAAAAGGAAATGGTGAAATTTTGCATAATGTATATCTGATAAAATTATGGAAATTCATAAGAAAACTGTAAAATTAGAAGATTTTTGTGGTAATTTTCACAGATACAATGGTAGCCATACAAATATAATTAGGATGTAATTGTAAAATGATGTGGAAACATTTTTCCTATAAAACTGAAGATTTTCCTCTAAGATATGTTTGAAAAAATTGAGGAAATCTTAGGATAATTTATAAAATTGAAGTATTTTTTTGCAAAAAACTCAGATGCAATGAGGATTACATAGGATAACTGAAAAAAATGAAGAATTTCTTAGAATTCTAAAAATTCTAAGAATTCTTAGAATTCTAAAAATTCTAAGAATTCTTAGAATTCTAAAAATTCTAAGAATTCTTAGAATTCTAAAAATTCTAAGAATTCTTAGAATTTTAAAAATTCTCAGATACAAGGATAGGCATACAAATATAATAAGAATATAAATAAAAGTAGCTGGAGACTTTTTTGAATAAAGCTAAAGATTTTCACCTAACATATATGATAAAATGGATGATAACATAGGAAACTTGTTAAAATTGAAGGTTTTTGTGATAAAATCTCAGATATACTTAAAGGTATACTAATACAATGAGAATATAAGTGAAAAAGAAAGTGGAGATATTTTGTGAAAAGAACTGAAGATTTTTGTATAATATTTCTAATAAAATTTTGGAAATTCATGTAAAAATGTTAAAACTTGAAGATTTTTATGGTAATTTTCACACATACCAAGGTAGGATTAAAACACAATTAGAATGTAATCGAAAAAATGAATAGAGACATCATTTTCTGTTAAAACAGGAGATTTGTATAACATATTTCAGATAAAGTAAGGGAAAATCATAGTTAAATTTTAAAAATTGAAGTTTTTTGGGGTAATTTTCAAAGATACCATGGTAAGCATGCAAATTCAATTAGAACATAATTGAATAATTAATTGGAGCCATTTTCCTATAAGACTGAAGAAAATCCTCTAACATACATCTGTTAAAATTGAGGATAATTTTAGATAATTTATAGCATCAAAAATTTTTTGAAAAAAACCCAGTTGCAATGATAAGCATACAAAAACACTTAGAATACAATTGAAAAAAGAAGAGGAGACATATTCTGATAAAATCGAAGATTTTCATCTAACAAATTTATGATAAAATTGAGGATTACATAGCATAATTGATAAAAATGAAGATTTATTCAGAAAAAAACTCAGGTACAATGATAGTTATACAAATACAATTAGAATACAATTGAAAAGGAAGAGGAGAGATATTCTGTTAATTCTAAAGATTTACATGTAACTTAAATATGATCAAATGAATGATAACATAAGAAAATTGATAAAATTGAAGATTTTTTGGATAAAATCTCAGATTCAATGAAAGGCATACAAAAACAATATGATTATAAGTGAAAAAGAAAGTGGAGATATTATTTGATAAAACTGATGACTTTTATATAATATTTCTGATAAAATTATTGAAATTTATGAGAAAATGTTAAACTTTAAAGATTTTTATTGTAATTTTCACTGATACAATGTTAGGTATACATTTAAATAATAAAATAGTTGAAAAAGGAAGTGGAGATATGTACTAATAAATCAAAAGAATTTTGCATAACATATATCCGATAAAATTATGAAAATTCATAGGAAAACTGTAAAATTTGTAGATTTTTGTTGTAATTGTCACAAAAAATTTTCTAAAAAAATCTTCAATTTAATCAGTTATCCTCTGTAATCCTCAATTTTTTCATACATATCTAAATTGAAAATATTCAGATTTATCAGAAAATATCTCATCTTAATCTTTCAATTGTATTCTAATAGTCTTTGTAATCTTATCATTGTATCTGAGTATTTTCCAAAAAAATAATCAATTTTATAAATTATCCTAACTTTTCCTCAATTTTATCACACATATATTAGAGGAAAATCTTCAGTTTTATTTGAATTTGGCTACACTTCCTTTTTCAATTACATTCTAATTTTATTTTTATGCTTACCATTGTATCTGTGAAAATTACCACAAATATCTTTAATTTTTAAATTTTTCCTCTGAATTTCCCTTACTTTACCAGAAATATGTTATATGAAATCTATAATTTATCAGAAAATGCACCACTTCTGTTTCAATTATCTGATAATTCTATTTTGTGCCTATGATTGTATATGAGATTTTTCCAAAAATATCTTCAATTTTATCAGATATTCTATGTAACCCTCAATTTTATCATGAATATTTTTGAAGAAAATCTTCAGTTCTATCATAAAATGTCTCCACATCCTTTTCAATTGAATTCTAATTATATTTGTAAAGCAATCAATGTATTTGAGTTTATTTTTCAAAAAATTCTTTAATTTTATACATTATCTTATGTCATCCTCAATTTTATCAAGTATGTTAGATGAAAATCTTCATTACTTTATTAAATATCTACATTTCCCTTTTCAATTACAATCTAATTGTATTTATATGCCTATGTTTGTAACTGAGGATTTTCTAAATAATATTCAATTGTTTTAAATTATGTTATGTTATCCTCATTTTTATCATATATATATTAAATGAAATTCTTCAGTTTTATATGCAAATGTCTCCATGTCTTTTATTTATAATCTAATTGTATTTTAATGCCTATCATTGTATCTGAGATTTTTTCTGAATGTCTTCAATTTTATTAATTATCGTATATAATCCTCAATTTTATCATAAATATGTTAGATAAACTTCTTCAGTTTTATCAGAAAATGTATTCTCTTCCTTTTTCAATTGTATTCAAATTGTATTTGTATGCTTATCATTGATTCTGAATTTTTTTCAAAATATCTTCAATTTTATTAATTACCTTAAGTTATCCTCAATTTTGTCACACATTTGTTAGAGGCAAATCTTCAGTTTTATAGGAAAATGTCTCTACTTCTTTTTCTAATTACATTCTAATTTTATATGTATGTGTACCATTGTATCTGTAAAATTTACCACAAAAATGTTCAATTTTTATTTTTTTCTATCAATTTCCCTTATTTTATATGAAATATGTCACATAAAACCTTCAGTGTTATCAGAAAATGTCTCCACTTCCTTTTCCAATTATGTGATAATTGTATTTGTATGCTTATAATTTTAGCTGAGATTTTTCCAAGAAAATCTTCAATTTTATCAGTTATCTTATGTAATCCTTACTTTTATCATGCATATGTTAGATGATAATCTTCAGATCTATCAGAAAATGTGTCCTGTACCCTTTTCAATTGTATTCTAATTGTAATTATATGCCTATCATTGTATCTGAGTTTTCTTTTTCAAAAAATTCTTAAGATTTCAAAATTATCTCATGTTATCCTCAATTTTATCATACATATGTAAGATAAAAATTTTCAGTTTTATACAAAAACGTCACCACCTCCTTTTCAATTATATTCTAATTGTATTTGTATGGCTATCACTGTATCTGAGATTTTTCCAAAAAAATAATTTTCATTTTTATCAGATATCTTATGTCATCTTCAATTATATCATGCATATTTTAGATAAAAATATTCAGTTCTATCATAAAATGTCTCCACTTCCTTTTTCAATTGAATTCTAATGATATTTTTATGGCTATCATGTATAGTTTTCTTCAAAAAAATCATCAATTTTGAACATTATCTTATGTTATCCTAAATTTTATCATACATATGTTAGATGAAAGTCTTCAGTTCTTTATGAAAATGTTGCCAGCCTGGTCTACAGAGTGAGTTCCAGGAGAGCCAGGAGTACAGAGAAAGCCTGTCTTGAAAAATAAGCAAGCAAGCAAACAAACAAACAAACAAAAAAGAAGCCTGTTTAGCTGTGCAGTGGTGGCACACGTCTGTAATCCCAGCACTCTGGGAGGCAGAGACAGGCAGATTTCTGAGTTCGAACCCAGCCTTGTCCACAGAGTGAGTTAGTTCCAGGACAGCCAGGGCTACACAGAGAACCCTGTCAAAAACATCAAAAACAAAAACAAAAACAAAAAACCCAAAACGAAAATGTCTCCACTTCCTTTTTCAATTACATTCTAATTTTATTTGTATGCAGATCATTGTATCTGAATATTTTTCCATATAAATCTTCAATTTTATCAATTATCTTATGTAATCCTGAATTTTAACATACATTTGTTATCTGAAAATCTTCAGTTCTTTACAAAACTGTGTCCTCTTCCCTTTTCAATAATACTCTAGTTTTATTTGTATGCCTATGCTTGTACTGAGGTTTTGTTTTCCAAAACATCTTAAATTTTATAAATTATCTCATGTTATCCTCAATTTTAACATACATATGTTAGATGAAAATTTTCAGTTTAATCAGAAAATGTCTTTATTCTATTTTTCAAATACATGTAAGCCTATCATTTTATCTGTGAAAATTCCCACAAAAATTTCAAATTTTAACATTTTTCTCATAAATTATCAAAGTTTTATCTGAAATATTATACAAAAACCTTCAGTTTTTTCCAAAAATGTCCCCACTTTCTTTTTCGCTTATAATTCTATTGTAATTGTATGCCTTTCATTGAATATGATATTGTATCAAAAAATCTTCAATTTTATCAATTTTCCTATGTTATCATCCATTTTTCATTCAAAAGTAAGGTGTAAATCTTTAGAATTAACAGAATATGTCTCCTCTTCCTTTACCAATAGTATTCTCATTGTATTTGTATGCCTATTATTGCCTCTGAGTATTTTTCTGAATAAATCTTCAATTTTAACAATTATCCTATCCTATCCTATCCTAACAAATTTTTCATACATATGTTTGATGAAAATTACAACTTTATCAGGAAATGTCTCCTCATCTTTTTTCAATTGTATTGTAATTGTATTTGTATGCTTATGATTGCATTTGAGATTTTTTTTTTACAAAAACTCCAATTTTATAAATTATCATCTGCTATCCTCAATTTTAACATACATATTTTAGAGGATATTCTTCAGTTTTATAGGAAAATGGCTCCACTTCCTTTTACAATTACATTCCAATTGTACTTGTATGTTTACCATTGTATCTGTGAAAATTACCTCAATAATCTTCAATTTTTAAATTTTCCCTATGAATTTCCCTTACTTTTTCCCAAATATGTTATACAAAACCTTCAGTTTTATCAGAAAATGTCTCTATTCCTTTTTTCAATGACATTCTAATTGTTTGTAAGCCTATCATATTATCTGTGAAAATTACAACAAAAAGTTTAAATTTTACTGTTTTCCTATGAATTTCAATAATTTTATCAGATATATGTTAGGCAAAATTCCTCAGATTTATCATAAAATATCTCCACTTTTTTCACTTATATTTTAATTGTATTAGTATGCCTTCAAGTATATCTGAGATTTTATTTAAAAAAAACCTTCAATTTTATCAATTTTCCTGTTATCCATTTTATCATACATGTTAGGTAAAAATCTTAAGTTTTATACTAAAATGTCTCCAGCTACCTTTTCAATTATATCCTTATTAAATTTGTATACCTATCCATGTATCTGAGAATTTACTTAGAAAATATTCAATTTAATAAATTCTCCTATGTAATCCTCAATTGTATCATACATATTTTAAATGAAAATCTTCAGTTTTATCAGAAAATGGCTTGTCTTCCTTTTTCCATAGTATTCTAATAGTCTTTGTAATCTTAACATTGCGTCTGAGTTTTTTTGCTAAAAAATTCTTCAATTTTATAACTTATCCTAAGTATTTCTCAATTTTATCATATACTGTTAGAGATAAATCTTCAGTTTTATAGGAAAATGTCTCCACATCTTTTTACAATTACATTCTAATTGTATTTGCCTGCATACCATTGTATGTGTGAAAATTACCACAAAAATCTTCAATTTCTTTGATTTTCCTATGAATTTCCCTTACTTTATCGGAAATATGCTATATAAAATCTTTAGTTTTATCAGAAAATACATCCATTTCCTTTTCAATCATGGAATAATTTTGTTTGTACACCTATCATTGTATCTGAGTTTTTCAAAAAATATTTTCAATTTTATCAGGTATCCTATGTAATTCTCAATTTTATCATGCATTTTTTTTAGATGAAAACCTTCAGTTCTATCATAAAATGTTTCCACTTTCTTTTTCAATTGAATTCTAATTTTATTTCTATGGTTATAATTGTATTTCATTTTTTAAAAAAATCTTCAATTTTATACATTATCTTATCCTCAATTTTATGATACATATGTTAGAAGAAAATCTTCATTACTTTATGAAAATATCTCAAATTCCTTTTTCAGTTACATTCTAATTGTATTTATATACCTATCAATGTATCTGAGGTATGTGAGTTTTTTAAATAGATATTAAATTTTATAAATTACATAATGTTATCTTTATTTTTATCATTCATATACTAGATGAAAATCTTCAGTTTTATATGAAAACATCTTCATGTTGGTTTTAGTTATATTCTATTTCTATTTTAATGCCTATCATTGTATCAAAGTTTTGTCCAAATAAATCTTCAATTTTATCAATTACACTAATAATCCTCTATTTTCTCAAACATATGTTAGATGAAAATATTCAGTTTTATCTGAATATGTCTCCTTTTCGTTTTTTGTTTACATTCTAATTGTATTTGTTTGCCTACCATTGTATCTGTGAAAATTACCACAAAAATATTCTGTTCTTTCAGAAAATGTCTCCCCTTCATTTTCAAATATGAGATAATTCTATTTGTTTGCCTATCAGTGTATCTGAGCTTTTTCCAAAAAGATCTTCAATTTTATCAGTAATCATATGTAATCCTCAATTTTATCATCCATGTGCTAGATAAAATCTTCAGTTCTATCAGAGAATGTGTTCAGTTCCTTTTTCAACTGTATACTAATTGTATTTGTATGCCTATCATTATAACTGAGTTTTCTTTTTCAAATATATCTTCAGATTTAAAGATTATCTTATGTTATCCTCAATTTTATCATAGATATTTTAGAGGAAAATCTTCAATTTTAAATAAAAATGTCTCCAATTCATCTTTAAATTACATTTTAATTGTATTTGTTTGCCTAACATTGTATCTGTGAAAATTACCCCAATAATCTTCATTTTTTAAATTTTTCCTATGATTTCCCCTTACTGTACCAGAAATATGTTATATGAAATCTTCAGGTCTGTCAGAAAATATCTCCACTTCATTTTCAATTATGAGATAATTCTATTGTATGCCTTTCATTGTATCTGAGTTTTTTTCCAAAAAATCTTCAATTTTATCAGTTATCATATGTAATCCTCAATTTTATTATATATATGTTAGATTAAAATCTTCAGTTCACCAGAAAATACCTCCACTTACTTTTTCAATTATATTCTAGTCATATTTGGATGTCTATTGTTGGATCTGAGTTTTTTGAATCTTTAATTTTATCAGTTACCCTATGTAATCCTCAATATTATCATGCATATTGTTGATGAAAACCTTCAGTTCTATCAAAATTATCTCTACTTCCTTTTTCATTTGTATTTTTTCCAAAAAAAATCTTTAATTTCAAAAATTATCTTATAGTATTCTTATTTTATCATAGGTATGTTATATGAAAATCTTCTGTTGTATATGAAAATGTCTCCACTTCCTCCTTCAAATATATTCTAAATGTATTTGTATACCTATCATTGTATATGAGTTTTTTAAAAAAATCTTCAAAATTATAAATTATCTAAAGTTATTCTCAATTTTATCTCAGATATTTTAGAGGAAAATCTGCATTTTTAAATAAAAATATCTCCACTTCATATTTAGGTTGCATTCTAATTGTATTTGTATTCCTACCATTGTATCTGTGAAAATTACTACAAAAATTTTCAATTTTTAAATTTTTCCTATAACTTTCCCTTACTTTATCAGTAAAATGTTGTACGAAATCATCAGTTTTGTCAGAAAATGTCTCTACATCATTTTAAAAAACTTGATAATTCTATTTGTATGCTGATCATTTTATCTGAGTTTTTTTCCAAAACAATTTCATCACTTACCGTATGTAATCCTCAATATTATGATACATATGTTAGATTAAAATCTTCAGTTCTACCAGAAAATATCTCCACTTCCCTTTTCAATTACATTCTAATTCTATTTGGATCCCTATCATTTTATCTGAGTGTTTTTAAAAAAAATGTAAAATTTTATCAGTTATCCTATGTAATCCTTAATGTTATCGTGCATATTTTAGATTAAAATCTAAATTTTTCCTATGAATTTCCCTTACTTTATAAGAAATATGTTATACAAAATCTTTAGTTTAATCAGAAAATATCTCCACTTCCTTTTCAATTATCTGATAATTCTATTTGTATTCCTATCATTTCATGTGAGATTTTTCCAAAAACAAAATCTTCAATTTGATCAGATCCTATATAATCCGCAATTTTATTATGTGATTTTAGATGAAAATTCTCAGTTCTATCATAAAATGTCTCCACTTCTCTTTTCAATTGAATTCTATTTATATTTGTATTGCTATAATTGTATTTGATCCTTTTTCAAAAAAAATCTTCAATTTTATACATTATCTTATGTTTTCCTCAATTTTATTATACATGTTAGATGAAAATCTTTATTACTTTGAAAATATCTCCATTTCGCTTTTCAATTTCATTCTAATTGTATTTTATTCCTATCAATGTATCTGAGGGTTTTTTTAATTCAATTTTATTAGTTATGTTATGTTATCCTCATTTTTATTATACATATATTAGATGAAAATCCTCGGTTTTATATGAAAATGACTCCACGTCTCTTTTAGTTATAGTCTACTTGTATTTTTATGCCTAATTGTATTGTATCTGAGTTTTGTCCAAATAAATCTTCAACTTTATCAATTGAGTAATCCTCAATTTTATCATACCTATGTTAGATGAAAACTTCAGTTTTTCAGAAAATATCTTCACTTCCTTTTTTCAGTTGTATTCTAATTGAATTAACATGCCTACCTTTGTATGAGCGGTTTTCCAAAAAATCTTTAATATTATAAATTACCTTATGATATCCTCATTTTATCATACATATGTTATATGAAAATCGTTCATTTTATATGAAACTGTCTCCACTTCCTCCTTCAAATATATTCTAAATGTATTTGTATGCCTATCCTTGTATCTGAGGGTTTTTTCAAAAAAAAAAATCTTCACTTTTATAAATTATCTTGTTATCCTCAATTTTATCCTAGATATTTCAGAGGAACATCTTCAATTTTAAATAAAAATGTCTCCTCTTCATTTTTAGATTACATTCTAATTGTATTTGTATGCCTATCATTGTATCTGTGAAAATTACCACAAAAATTTTTAATTTTGAAATTTTTCCTCTGAATTTCCCTTACTTTATCAGTAAAATGTCATATGAAATATTCAGTTTCGTCATAAGGTGTCTCTACTTTATCTTCAAATATGTGATAATTCTTTTTTTATGCATATCATTGTATCTGAGTTTTTTCCAAAAAATCTTCAATTTTATCAATTATCATATGTAATCCTCTATTTTATGACACATATGTTAGATTAAAACCTTCAGTTCTGCCAGAAATATCTCCACTTCCCTTTTTAATTATCTGATAATTCTATTTGGATGCACATCAGTGTATCAGAGTGCTTTTTCAAAAAATTCTAAAATTTTATCAGTTATCCTATAAAATCCTCAATTTTATCATCCATATTTTAGACGAAAAGCTTCAGTTCTATCAGAAAATATCTCCACTTTCTATTTCAATTATATTCTAATTGTATTTGTATGCAGATCATTGTATCTGAGTATTCTTCCAAATAAATCTTCAATTTTATCAATTATCTTATTTAATCCACAATTCTATCATATATGTTAGATGAAAATATTCAGTTCTATATGAAAATGTCTCCTATTCCCTTTTCAATAATACTCTAGTTGTATTTGTATGCCTATCCTTGTATCTGCGTTTTCAATTTCCAAAATACCTACAATTTTATAAATTATCTTATGCAATCCTCAATTTTAACATACATATTAGATGAAAATTCTCAGGTTTATCAGAAGATATCTCTATTCTTTTTTCAATTACATTCTAGTTGCATTTGTATGCCTACCATTGTATCTGTGAACATTACCACAAAAATCTTCAAATTTTTACATTTTTTCTAAGAATTTCCATACTTATATCTGATATATATCATTCAAAATTCTTCGGATTTATCAGAAAATATCTCCAGTTCCTTTTTGAACTATATTATTTATTTGTATGCCAGCCATTGTATCTGTGAAACTTACCACAAAAATTTTCACACTTTCACAATTTTACATGAATTTCCATAATTTAATCAGAAATGGTAGACAAAAGTCTTCAGTTTTTCAGAAAATATCTCCAAATTTTTAATCATATATAGTTGTATTTGTATACCTTTCATTGAATCTGAGATTGTATCAAAAAATCTTTAATTTTATCAATTTTCCTATGTTATCATCTATTTTATCATCCATAAGTTAGATGTAGAGCTTCAGAATTAATAGAATATCTCACCACATCCTTTGTCAATAGTATTCTAATTGTATTTTTATGCCTATAATTGTATCTGAGGTTTTTTCTGAATAAATCTTCAATTTTATAAATTATCCTATGTAATTCTCAATTTTCACATACATATTAGATAAAAATCTTCAGTTTTATCACAAAATGGCTCCACTTTGTTTTTGAATTGTTTTCTAATTGTATTTTTATACTTATCATTCCATCTGAGGTTTGTTTATACAAAAAAAGCTTCAATTTAATTAATGACCATAAGTTATCCTCAATTTTATGATACATATGTTAGAGGAAAATCTTCAGTTTTATAGGAAAATGTTTCCATTTCTTTTTGCAATTACATTCTAATTGTATTTGCATGCATACCATTGTGTCTGTGAAAATTACTACAAACATCTTCAATTTAAAATTTTTACTATGAATTTTCCTTATTTTATATGAAACATGTTATACAATATCTTCATTTATCAGAAATATCTCAACTTCTTTTCTAAATTATGTGATAATTATATTTGTATGCCTATCATTGTATCTGAGATTCTTCAAAGGCATTCTTCAATTTTATCAGTTATCCTACATAATCCTAATTTTATCATACATGTTACATGAAAATCTTCAGTTCTATCACAAAATGTGACCTTTGTATTTTTATGCAGATCATTGTTTCTGAGTATTTTTCTAAATAAAATTTCAATTTTATCAATTATCTTATGTAATCCTCACTTTTATCATATATATGTTAGATGAAAATATTCAGTTCTTTAAAAAAATGTGTAAACTTCCTTTTTCAGTAATACTTTAGTTGTATTTGTATGCCTATCCTTGTATCTGAGTTCATGTTTTCCAAAATATCTTCAATTTTATAAATTATCTTGTTATCCTCAATTTTAACATACATTTGTAAGATGAAAATCTTCAGTTTTATCAGAAAATGTCTCTATTTCTTTTTTAAATACATTCTAATTGTGTTTGTAAGCCTATCATTGAATCTATGAAAATTACCACAAAAAAACTTCAAATTTTACAGTTTTCCTGTGAATTTCCATCATTCTATCAGATATATGTTATGGAAAATTCCTTAGATTTATCAGAAAATATCTCTACTTCCTTTTTTTACTATATTATTATTTATTTGTATGCCTACCATTTTATCTATGAAAATTACAACAAAAATCTGCAACTTTTAACATTTTCACATGAATTTCCATAATTTAATCAGAAATGTTATACAAAAATCTTCAGCTTTATCAGAAAATGTCTCCACTTTCTTTTTCACTTCTTTCTAGTTGTATTTGTATGCCTTTCATTGTATCTGAGATTTTATCACAAAAATCTTCAATTTTACCAATTTTTCCATGTTATCATCCATTTTTATCATACATAAATTCTATGTAAATCTTCAGAATTAAAAGAATATTTTTCCCTGTCCTTTTTCAATTGTATTCTAATTGTATGCATAAGCCTATCATTCTATCTGAGAATTTTTTCTGAATAAATCTTCAATTTTATCAATTATCCTATGTAATTCACAATTGTATCATATATATGTTAGAAAAAAATCTTCATTTTATCAGAAAATATCTCCTGTTCCTTTTTCAATTGTATTCTAATTGTATTTGTATGCTTATCACTGCATCTGAGTTTCTTTTCAAAAAAAACTTCAATTTCATAAATTACCTTAAGTTATCATTTTTATCATATATATGTTCAAGGAAAATCTTCAGTTTTATAGGAAAATGTCTCCACTTCTTTTTGCAATTACTTTCTAATTGTATTTGTTTTTTGTTTTTTGTTTTTTTTTTTTTTTTGGTTTTTCGAGACAGGGTTTCTCTGTGTAGTTCGGGCTGTCCTGGAACTCACTTTGTAGACCAGGCTGGCCTCGAACTCAGAAATCCGCCTGCCTCTGCCTCCCAAGTGCTGGGATTAAAGGCGTGCGCCACCACCACCCGGCTCTAATTGTATTTGTATGCATACCATTATATATCTGAAAATAACCACAAAAATCTTCATTTTTTATTTTTTTTCTATGAATTTCCTTTATTTTACACAAATAGGTTATACGAAATCTTCAGTTTATTCAGAAAATGTCTCTACTTCCCTTTTCAATTATGTGATAATTGTATTTTATGCCTATCATTTTAGCTGAGATTTTTCAAAGAAAATCTTCAGTTTTATCAGTTATCTTACATAATCCTCAATTTTATTATACATATGTTAGATGAGAATCTTCAGTTCTATCACAAAATGTGTCCAGGTCCTTTTTCAACTGTATTCTAATTGTATTTATATGCCTATCAATGTATCTGAGTTTTCTTTTTCAAAAATTTCTTCAAATTTAAAAAGTATCTTATGTTATACTCAATTTTATCATTCAAATGTTAGATGAAATTCTTTAGTTTTATACAAAACTGTCTCCACCTCTTCTTTCAATTATATTTCAATTTGATTTGTATGCCTATCATTGTATCTGATATTTTTCTAGAGAATAGTTTCAATTAATCAGTTATCCTATGTAATCCTCAATTTTGACATACATATATATATATATGTATATATATACATATATATACATATATATATATATATATATATATATATATATATATGTTAAATGAAAACCTTCAGTTTTAGGAGGAATTGTCTCCTCTTGTTTTTCAATTGAATTCGTATAGTACTTGTAAGCTTATGATTGTATCTGATTCTTTTTGCAAAAAAATCATCAATTTTATAAAATATCCTAATTTTTTCTCAATTTTATCATACATATGTTAGAGGAAAATCTTCATTTTTATAGGAAAATGGTTCCATTTCCTTTTTCAATTACATTCTAATTGAATTTATATGCTTACCATTGTATCTGTGAAAATTCCAACAAAAATCTTCAGTTTTCAAAATTTTCCTATGAATTTCCCTTACTTTATCAGAAATATGTTATAAGAAATCTTTAGTATTATCAGAAAATGACTCCATGTTATTTTCAATTATCTGATAATTCTATTTGTATGCCTATCATTGTATGTGAGATTTTTCAAAGAAAAATCTTCAATTTGATCAGATAGCTTATGTAATCCTCAATTTTATCATGCATATTTTAGATGAAAATCTTCAGTTCTATCATAAAATATTTCCACTTCCTTTTTCAATTCAATTCTCATTGTATTTGTATGGCTATCAATGTATTTGAGTTTTTTTTTCAAAAAAAACTTCAATTTTATACATTATCTTTTGTTATCCTCAATTTTATCATAAATATGTAAGATGAAAATTTTCATTAAATTACGAAACAGTTTCCATCTCCTTTTTCAATTACATTCTAATTGTATTTATATGCCTATAAATGTATCTGAGTTTTTTTAAAAAATTTCAATTTTATACATTATGTTGTAGTGCAGAATTCTATCAGACCTTCAAAGAAGACCTTATACCAATACTCTTCAAACTATTCCACAAAATAGAAATTGAAGGAACACTACCCAATACATTCTACGAAGCCATAATTACCCTGATACCAAAACCACACAAAGACCCAACTTAAAAAGAGAACTTCAGACCAATCTCCCTTATGAACATCGATGCAAAAATACTCAATAAAATTCTTGCCAACCGAATCCAAGAACACATCAATATGATCATTCTCCATGATCAAGTTGGCTTCATCCCAGGGATGCAGGGATGGTTCAATATACAGAAATCCATCAATGTAATCCACTACATAAACAAACTAAAAGAAAAAAACCAGATGGTCATCTCATTAGATGCCGAAAAAGCATTCTACAAAATTCAGCATCCTTTCATGCTAAAAGTCTTGGAAAGAGAAGGAATTCAAGGACCATACATAAACATAGTAAAAGCAATCTACAGCAAACCAGTAGCCAACATCAAAATAAATGGAGAGAAACTTGAAGCAATCCCACTAAAATCAGGGACTACACAAGGCTGCCCTCTCTCTCCATATCTTTTCAATATAGTACTTGAAGTTCTAGTGAGAGCAATTAGACAACATAAGGAAGTCAAAGGGATACAAATTGGAAAGGAAGAAGTCAAACTATCATTATTTGCAGATGATATGATAGTTTACTTAAGTGACCCAAAAAACTCCACCAGAGAACTTATACAGCTGATAAACAACTTCAGCAAAGTGGCTGTTTATAAAATTAACTCAAGCAAATCAATAGCCTTCTTGTACTCAAAGGACAAGCAGGCTGAGAAAGAGGTTAGGGAAATAACACCCTTCACAATAGCCACAAACAACATAAAGTTCCTTGGCGTAACTCTAACCAAACAAGCAAAAGATCTGTACGACAGGAACTTCAAGTCCTTGAAGAAAGAAATCGAAGAAGACTTCAGAAGATGGAAAAACATTTCTTGCTCCTGGATTGGCAGGATCAATATAGTAAAAATGGCCATCTTACCAAAAGCAATATACAGATTCAATGTGATCCCCATCAAAATCCCAACTCAATTCTTTATAGATCTAGAAAGAGCAATTCTCAAATTTATCTGGAGCAACAAAAAACCCAGGATAGCTAAAACTATTCTCAACAATAAAAGGACTTCTGGGGGAATCAATATCCCTGACCTTAAACAGTACTACAGAGCAATTGTGTTAAAAACTGCATGGTATTGGTACAGCAACAGGCAAGTGGATCAATGGAATAGGATTGAAGACCCAGAAATTAACCCACAGACTTATGGTCACTTGATCTTTGATAAAGGAGCCACATCCAGTGGAAAAAAGATAGTCTTTTCAACAAAGGTGCTGGTTCAACTGGAGGTCAACATGCAGAAGAATGCGAATTGACCCACTCTTATCTCCTTGCACTAAGATCAACTCCAAGTGGATCAAGGACCTCCACATAAAACCAGACACACTGAAACTATTAGGAAAGAAACTTGGGAAGACCCTGGAGGACATAGGCACAGGGGGAAAGTTCCTGAACAGAACACCAATAGCTTATGCACTAAGATCAAGAATTGACAAATGGGACCTCATAAAATTACAAAGTTTCTGCAAGGCAAAGGACACTGTCAGAAGGACAAAATGACAACCAACAAAGTGGGAAAAGATCTTCACCAACACCACATCCGACAGAGGGCTAATATCCAATATATACAAAGAACTCAAGAAGTTAGACCCCAAAGAACCAAATAACCCTATCAAAAAATGGGGTACAGAGCTAAACAAAGAATTTTCACCAGAAGAAATTCGGATGGATGAGAAACACCTTAAGAGATGTTCAACATCATTAGTCATCAGAGAAATGCAAATCAAAACAACCCTGAGATTCCACCTCACACCAGTCAGAATGACTAAGATTAAAAACTCAAGAGACAACAAATGCTGGCGAGGATGTGGAGAAAGAGGAATACTCCTCCACTGTTGGTGGGTTTGCAAAATGGTAAAACCGCTCTGGAAATCAGTGTGGTGGTTCCTCAGAAAATTGGGCATGTCCCTTCCAGAGGACCCTGGCATACCACTCCTGGGCATATACCCAGAGGATTCCCCTGCATACAATAAAGGCACATGCTCCACTATGTTTATAGCAGCCTTGTTTATAATAGCCAGAAATTGAAAGGAGCCCAAATATCCCTCAAAGGAGGAATGGATACAGAAAATGTGGTATATTTATACAATGGAATACTACTCAGCAATTAAAAATAATGAATTCATGCAATTTGTAGGTAAATGGTTAGACCTGGAAAATATCATCCTGAGTGAGCTAACCCAATCACAAAAGAATACACATGAAATGCAATCACTGATAAGTGGATATTAATGAGCCCAGAAGCCCTAAATACTCAAGGCATAATTAGCAAGTCAAATGATTCCCAAGAAGAAAGGAGAGGACCCTGGGCCTGGAAAGATTGGATCCAGTTTTGTAGAGAAACTCTGGGGGAGGGGGAATGATTGGGAAATAGTTGGGGGGAGAGGAACTATGGGACATAGGGAGGGGGGAACTGGGAAAGGGGAAAGCCTTTGGAATATAAACATTGAATATAGAAAATAAAAAATTATGTTATACTCAATTTTATCATACAAATGTTAGATGAAAATCTTTAGTTTTATACAAAACTGTCTCCACCTCTTCTTTCAATTATATTCCAATTTGATTTGTATGCCTATCATTGTATCTGAGATTTTTCTAGAGATTATTTTCAATTAATCAGTTATCCTATGTAATCCTCAATTTTGTCATACATATATATGTTAAATGAAAATCTTCAGTTTTATGAGAAAATGTCTCCTCTTGTTTTTCAATTGAATTCATATAGTATTTGTAAGCTTATCATTGTATCTGAGTCTTTTTGCAAAAAAATAATCAATTTTATAAAATATCTTACATTTTTCTCAATTTTATCACACATATGTTAGAGGAAAATCTTCAGTTTTATAGGAAAATGGTTCCATTTCCTTTTTCAATTACATTCTAATGGAATTTATATGCTTACCATTGTATCTGGGAAAATTCTAACAAAAATCTTCAGTTTTTAAAATTTTCCTATGAATTTCCCTGGCTTTATCAGAAATATGTTATAAGAAATCTTTAGTATTATCAGAAAATTACTTCATGTTCTTTTCAATTATCTGATAATTCTATTTGTATGCCTATCATTGTATGTGAGATTTTTCATTAATTTACGAAAACTGTTTCCATCTCCTTTTTCAATTACATTCTAATTGTATTTATATGCCTATAAATGTATCTGAATTTTTTAAAAAAATATTCAATCTTATACATTATGTTATGTTATCCTCATTTTTATCATACATATTAGATGAAAATCTTAAGTTTTATATGAAAATTTCTCCACGTCTCTTTTAGATATATTCTAATTGTATTTTATGCCTATCATTGTGTCTGAGTTTTATCTAATAAATCTTCAATTTTATCAATTACCATAGCAATATTTTATCATACATATAGTGGATCAAAATCTTTAGTTTTATCAGAAAATGTTTACACTTTGTTTTTCAGTTGTATTCTAATTGTGTTTTTATGCCTATCATTGTATCTGAGTGTTTTTTCCAAAAAATCTTTAATTTTATAAATTGCCCTATGATATCCTGATTTAATCATATGTATGTTATATGAATATCTTCAGTTTTATATGAAAATGTCTCCACATTGTCCTTCAATTATATTCTCAATGTATTTATATACCTATCATTGTATCTGAGTTTTTTTTTTCAAAAAAAATCTTCAATTTTAGAATTTACCTCAATTTATCCTCAATTTCATCATATATATTTTAGAGGAAATTTTTCAATTTTAAATAAAAATGTCAGCACTCCCCACTCCCTGGAGCCACACCTGGATTCCTTGCAGCTGTCTGGACTAAGCAAGATGAACCAGGTACCTGTGATATCCAGAATTTGGGATCTATGGGTACTCAAGGCCACCATGCAGGGATCTGGGCAGAGCAGCAGTTACTGGGTACCAACCAGGCGTGGATTTGCAACCTGAGGTGGACCCTGCACTCTGCACAACTGCGGCCATTTTGGTGGAGCTGCTTGGATTCAGTGGGCAGAACCAGAAAATACACCAGTGGTCCAACAGCACCCAAGAA
Source organism: Apodemus agrarius (assembly GCA_964023405.1). Lineage (NCBI taxonomy): Eukaryota > Metazoa > Chordata > Mammalia > Rodentia > Muridae > Apodemus > Apodemus agrarius. The sequence goes on from OZ030016.1 coordinate 104,905,117, forward strand.
GAGAACAACACATCAGCAATCTGTGCCAGGGTAAACCTAGTCATCAAGTGGTGGGGAAATAGCCTTATGAGCCCTCAGGAGGTTCAAGAGCCAGCTAGTAACTACCGGACCAACAACGGCCAGAGATAACCAGATCGCAAAATGCAAAGATAGGAACTTTACTAACAGATATCAAGGCAATATGCCAGGTCCCCAATAGCAGTAAGTCCCTGATACCCCAACACACCAGAAAAACAAGATTTGGATCTAAAATCACTGGTCAGGATGCTGATAGCAGAACACATAGATACATCTTTTACAGAAGTACAGGAGAAAATGGCTCAACACATAGTAGCCCTTACAAGGCAACCACAAAAATCACTTAAAGAAACTCAGGAGAATATGGATCAAAAGTTAGAAGCAATTAAGGAGGAATTACAAAAACCACTTAAAGAACTGCAGGAGAACGTGGGTCAACAAGTAGAAGTTATGAAAGAGAAAACACAAAAATCTCACAAAGAAATACATGAAAATACAAATAAGCAAGCAGAAGATCTGAACAAAAACATCCAGGCTCTAAAAACAGAAGTAGAAACAACTAAGAAATCACAAAGGGAGACAACTTTGGAGATAGAAAACCTTGGGAAGAAATCAGGGTCCATAGATGCAAATATCAAAAATAGAATACAAGAGATAGATGAAAGAATTTCAGAGGCCAAAGGTACCATAGTAACTGTTGATTCAACAGTCCAAGAAAATGCAAAATGCAGAATGCTTGTAACCCAAACATCAAGGAAATCCAGGACACAATGAGAAGAACAAACCTAAGGGTTATAGGTATAGATGAGAGAGAAGATCTACAACTTAAAGGGCCAGCAAATATCTTCTACAAAATTATGGAAGAAAACTTCTCCAACCTAAAGAGAGAGATGCCCATGAATATACAAGAAGCCTACAGAACTCCTGACTGGACCAGAACAGAAATACCTCCCATCACATAATAATCAAAACCCCAAGTGAACTAGGCAAAGAAAGAATATTAAAGGCAGCAAGAGAAAAAGTCCAAGTAATGTATAAAGGACAACCTATCAGGATTACACCAGACTTATCACTTGAGACCATGAAAGCTAGAAGATCCTGGGCAGATATGCCGACTACAAGAGAACACATATTTCAGCCAAAACTACTATATCCAGCAAAATTCACAATCGTTATAGATGGAGAAACCAAGGCATTCCATGACAAAACCATTTTTTTCACATTATCTTTCCACAAACCCAGTCCTACAAAGGAAAATGGGGGAAAAACACCAACACAAGGAAGGAAACCACACACCAGAAGAAGCAAGAAAGAAACCCCCTCTCATCAAATTCAAAAGAAGATAATCACTCAAATATACAAAAATAATTTCAAAAATGTCAGGAAGTATTAATTACTATTCCTCAATATCTCTTAACATCAATAGACTCAATTCCACAATAAAAAGACATAGACTAACAGACTGGGTATGGAAACAGGACCCTACATTTTGCTTCATACAGGAAACACATCTCAATGTCAAAGACAAACACTTCCTTAGAGTAAAAGGCTGGAAGACAATTTACAAGAAAATGGTCTCAGGAAACAAGCCAGAGTAGCCATTCTAAAATCAGATAAAATTGACTTTCAATTTAATGTCATCAAAAGAGACACAGAAGGTCACTTCTTGCAGGTCAAAGGGAAAATCCACCAAGAAGAACTCCCAATACTAAACATCTATGCTCCAAATACAAGAGCACCCTCATTTGTAAAAGAAACTCTACTAGAGCTTAAAGCACACATTACACCTAACACAATAATTATGGGTGACTTCAACACTCGAATCTCCTCAATGGACCAATCAGGAAACCAGAAACCAAACAGGGACACAGTGAAACTAATTGAAGCTTTGGACTAATTGGATTATATATATATATATATATGTATATATATATATATATATATATATATGTGTGTGTGTGTGTGTGTGTGTGTGTGTGTGTGTGTGAATGTGTGTATGCACACACATATATATGTGTGTGTGAGTGTATGTGTGTTAAAGACACCAAATGATACCTTCTCCAAAATCAACCATATAATTGGTCAGAAGACAGATGTCAACAAATACAAGAAGATCCTACTAATCCTATGCATCCTATCAGATCACTGTTGAGTAAAAATGTTCTTCAGTAGCAAGAAAAACAACTGAAAGCCGACATACACATGGAAACTGAACAATAATTTATTCAATGACAGCTTGGTCAAGGAAGAAATAAAGAAATCAAAGATGTTTTAGAATTCAATGAAAATGAAGGTGCAACCTATCCAAATCTATGGGACACAATGAAAGCAGTGCTGAGAGGAGAACGCATAGCCCTGAGTGCCTCCAAAAAGAAACTGGAGAGAGCATACACTAGCAGCTTAAAAAAACACCTGAAAGCCCTGGAACAAAAAGAAACTAATTCACCCAGGAAGAGTAGAAGACAGGAAATCATCAAATTGAGGGCTAAAATTGATCAAGTAGAAACAAAGCGAACCATACAAAGTATCAACAAAAACAGGATCTGGTTTTTTGAGAAAATCAACATGATAGATAAGTCCTTAACCAAACAAACCAATGGGCATATAGACAGTATTCAAATTAACAAAATTAGATATGAAAAGGGGGATATAACAAGAGAAACTGAGGAAATTCAAAAAATCATCAGATTCTACTACAAAAGCCTATATGCAATGCACCTGTATAATCTGGAGGAAATGTACAATTTCAAAGACAGATACCAAAAACCAAAATTAAATCAGGATCAATTAGATCAGCTAAACAGTCACACAACCCCTAGAGAAATAGAAGGGGTTATAAAAAGTCTCCCAACCAAAAATAAAAATTATGGGACCAGATGGTTTTAGTGCAGAATTTTATCAGATTTTCAAAGAAGGCCTAACACCAATACTCTTCAAACTATTCCAGAAAATAGAAACAGAAAGAACAGTGCCCAACTTGTTCTATGAAGCCACAATTATGCTGATACCAAAACCACACAAAGATCCAACAAAGAAAGAGAACTATAGGCCAATTTCCCTTATGTATATTGATGCAAAAATATTAAATAAGATACTTGCCAACTGAATTCAAGAGCACATCAAAATGATCATTCACCATGATCAAGTAGGCTTCATCCCAGGGATGCAGGGATGGTTCAATATATGGAAATCCATCAATGTAATTCACTTCATAAACAAACTCAAAGAAAAAGGGCAAGGACACTCTCATTTGTAAAAGAAACTTTACTAAAGCTCAAAGCACACGTTGTACATAACACAATAATTGTGGGGGCCCTCAACACTCCACTATCGTCAATGGACCTATAAGGAAAACAGAAACTAAATAGTGACACAGGGAAACTCATTGAACCTTTGGACCAATTGGATCTAACAGATATATATATATATATATATATATATATATATATATATATATAACTTTTCATCCTAAAGCAAAAGAATATACCTTTTTCTCAGCACCTCATGGTACCTTCTCCAAAATCGACCACATAATTGGCCACAAGACAGACCTCTACAAATATAAAAAGATTGAACTAATCCCATGCTTCCTATCTGATCACCATGGAGTAAGAGTGTTCTTCAATAGCAAAAAAAAAAAATCCTCATATGCATGGAGACTGAACAATATTCTATTCAATGATACCTTAGTCAAGGAAGAAAGAAAGAAAGAAATCAAAGACTTTTTAGAATTTAATGAAAATGAAGGCACAACATACCCAAATCTATGGGACTCAATGAAAGCAGTGCTAAGAGGAAAACCCATAGCCCTGAAAACCTTCAAAAAGAAACAGGAGAGAGCTTATACTAACAACTTAATGGCACACCTGAAAGCTCTGGAACAAAAAGAAGCAATTTAACCCAAGAGGAATAGAAGACAGGAAATCATCAAACTCAGGGCTGAAATCAATCAAGTTGAAACAAAGAGAACCATACAAAGAATCAACAAAACCAGGAGCTGGTTCTTTGAAAAATCACCAAGATAGATAAAGCCCTAGCCAGACTTGAGAAAGGGCACAGAGACAGTATTCAAATCAACAAAATTAGAAATGAATAACAACAGAAACTGAGGAAATTCAAAAAACCATCAGATCCTACTAAAAAAGTCTATACTCAACCCAACTGGAGAATCTGGAGAAAATGGACAGTTTCCTAGACAGATACCAAATACCAAAATTAAATCAGGATCAAATAGATCAACTAAACAGTGCCATAACCCCCAAGGAAATACAAGAGGTCATAGAAAGCCTTCCAACCAAAGAAAAGCACAAGACCCGATGGTTTTAGTGCAGAATTCTATCAGACCTTCAAAGAAGACCTTATACCAATACTTTTCAAACTATTCCACAAACTAGAAACGGAAGGAACACTACCCAATTAATTCTATGAAGCCATAATTACCCTGATACCAAAACCACACAAAGACCCTACTAAGAAAGAGAATTTCAGACCAATCTCCCTTATGAACATCGATGCAAAAATACTCAATAAAATTCTTGCCAACCGAATCCAGGAACACATCAAAATGATCATTCTCCATGATCAAGTTGGCTTCATCCCAGGGATGCAGGGATGGTTCAATATACAGAAATCCATCAATGTAATCCACTACATAAACAAACTCAAAGAAAAAAAAAACCACATGGTCATCTCATTGGATGCTGAAAAAGCATTTGACAAAATTCAGCATCCTTTCATGCTAAAAGTCTTGGAAATCACATGAATTCAACATAGTAAAAGCAATTTACAGCAGACCGATAGCTAACATCAAGGTAAATGGAGAGAAACTTGAAGCAATCCAACTAAAATCAGGTACTAGACAAGACTGCCCCTCTCACCATATCTCTTCAATATAGTACTTGAGGTACTAGCTAGAGCAAATCAACAACATAAGGAAGTCAGAGGGATACAAATTGGAAAGGAAGAAGTCAAACTGTCACTATTCACAGATGATATGATAGTATACTTAAATGACCCCAAAAACTTAACCAGAGATCTCCTACAGATGAAATACAACTTCAGCAAAGTGGCTGGCTATAAAATCAACTCAAGCAAATCACTAGCCTTCCTATACTCAAAGGACAAGCAAGCTGAGAAAGAAGTTAGGGAAATAACACCCTTCACAATAGCCAAAAACAATATAAAGTATTTTGGTGTGATTCTAACCAAACAAGTGAAAGATCTGTATGACAAGAACTTCAAGTCTTTGAAGGAAGAAATCAAAGAAGACCTCAGAAGATGGAAAAATATTTCTTACTCTTGGATTGGCAGGATCAATATAGTAAAAATTGTCATCTTGTCAAAAGCAATCTACAGATTCAATGCAATCCTCATCAAAATCAATTCAATTCCAAATAAATTCTTCATAGATCTAGAAAGAACAATTCTTGAATTCATCTGGAGTAACAAAAAACCCAGGATAGTTAAAACTATTCTCAACAATAAAAAGACTTCTGGGGAAAACAATATTCCTGACCTCAAGCAGTACTACAGAGCAACTGTGTTAAAAACTGCATGGTATTGGTACAGGGACTGGCAAGTAGATCAATGGAATAGAATTGAAGACCTAGAAATGAACCCACAGAGTTATGGTCACTTAATCTTTGATAAAAATCTACAAACATCCAGTGGAAAAAAAGATAGACTTTTCAACAGATAGTGCTGGTTCAACTGGAGGTCAACATGCAGAAGAATGCAAATTGACCCACTCTTATCACCTTGTACTAAGATCAACTCCAAGTGGGCCAAGGACCTCCACATAAAGCCAGACACACTGAAACTAATAGAAAAGAAACTGGGGAAGACCCTGGAGGACATGGGCACCGGGGGAAAATTCCTGAACAGAACACTAGTACCTTATGCTCTAAGATCAAGAATTGACAAATGGGACCTCATAAAATTACAAACTTTCTGTAAGGCAAAGGACACTGTCAGAAGGACAAAATGGCAAGCAACAAATTGGGAAAAGGTCTTCACCAACCCTACATCTGACAGAGGGTTAATATCCAGTATAAACATAGAACTCAAGATTGACACCAAAGAAATAAATAACCCTATTAAAAATGGGGTACAGAGCTAGCAATGAATTTTCACCAGAAGAAATTCAGATGGCCGAGAAGCACCTTAAAAGATGTTCAACATCATTAGTCTTCAGGGAAATGCAAATCAAAACAACTCTGAGATTCCACCTCACACCAATCAGAATGGCTAAGATTATAAACTCAAGAGACATCAGGTGCTGTTGAGGATGTGGAGAAGAAGAACACTCCTCCACTGTTGGTGGGATTGCAAGATGGAAAAATGTGGAAATCAGTCTAGCGGTTGCTCAGAAAATTGGGCATGGCACTTCCAGAGGACCCTGTCATACTTCTGGGCATATACCCAGAGGATTCCCCTGCATGCAATAAAGACACATGCTCCAATATGTTTATAGAAGCCTTCTTTATAATAGCCAGAAGCTGGAAGGAGCCCAGATGTCTCTCAAAGAGGAATGGATACAGAAAATGTGGTATATTTATACAATGGAATACTACTCAGCATTTAAAAATATGAATTCATGCAATTTGTAGGCAATTTGTTGGATCTGGAAAATATCTTCCTAAGTGAGTTAACCCAATCACAAAAGAATACACGTGAATTGCAATCACTGATAAGTGGATATTAATGAGCCCAAAAGCTCTGAACACTCAAGGCACAATTAGCAAATCAAAAGATTCCCAAGAGGAATGAAGGAGAAGACCCTGGTCCCTAAAAGACTGGTTCCAGTTTTGTAGGAGAATACCAGAACAGAGAAAGGATTGGGGGGCAATTAGGGAATGGGCAGGGGGGAAGAGGACTTATGGGACATATGGTGAGGGGGAATGGGGAAAGTATAAAGCCTTTGGAATGTAAACAAAAATAGAAAATAAATAAATAAATAAATAAATAAATAAAATAAAAAATACAAATATCTCCACTTCATTTTTGGATTACATTCTAATTGTGTTTGTATTCCTACCATTGTATCTGTTGATATTACCATAAAAATGTTCAATTTTTAATTTTTTCCTGAGAATTTCCCTTATTTAATCAGTAATATGATATAGGAAACCTTCAGTTTTGTCAGAAAATGTCTCCACTTAATTTTCAAATATGTGATAATTCTATTTGTATACCTATCATTGAATCTGAGTTTTTTCCAAAAATCTTCAATTTTATCAGTGATCATATGTAATACTCAGTTTTATGATACATATGTTAGATTACAATCTTCTGTTCTACCAGAATATATCTCCACTTCCCTTTTCAATTACATTCTAATTATATTTGGATGCCTATCATTATATCTCAGGTTTTTTTTTTTTTTTCAAAAAAATCTAAAATTTTGTTATCCTATGTAATCCTCAATTTACTCATGGATATTTTATGTGAAAAGCTTCCGTTCTGTCAGAAAATAACTCCACTTCACTTTTCAATTATGTTCTAATTGTATTTTTATGCAGACCATTGTATCTGAGTGTTTTTCCAAATAAATCTTCAATTTTATCACTTATCCTATGTAATCCTGAATTTCATCATACATATTTTAGATGAAAATCTTCAGTTCTTTTAAAAACTGTGTCCTCTTCCTTTATCAATAATATTCTAGTTGTATTTGTATGCCTATCCTTGTATCTGAGTTTTTGTTTTCCAAAATATCTTTAATTTTATAAATTATCTTATGTTGTCCTCAATTTAAACATATATATGTTAGAGGAAAATAATCGGTTTTATCAGAAAATGTCTCTATAACTTTTTCAATTACATTCTAATTGTGTTTGTATGCCTATCATGGTATCTGTGAAAATTGTCAAAAAAATCTTCAAATTTTACAGTTTTGTAATGAATTTAGATATTTTTATCAGATATTTCTTATGCAAAATTCTTCACATTTATCAGAAAGTATCTCCACTTCCTTTTTCAACTATATTATTATTTGTTTTTATGCCTACTATTGTATCTGTGAAAATCACCAGAAAAATCTTCAAATTTTATAGTTTTCCTATGAATTTCCTTCATTTTATCAGATATGTTATGTAAAATTCCTTAGATGTATCAGAAAATATCTCCACTTCCTTTTTCAACTATATTATTATTTATATGTATGCCTACCATTGTATCTGTGCAAATTACCACAAAAATCTTCAAATTTTAACACTTTCACATGAATTTCCACAATTTGATCAGAAATGTTATACAAAAATCTTCAGTTTTATCAGAAAATGTATCCACTTTCTTTTCCACTTATTTATTGTTGTACTTGTATGCCTTTCATTTTATCTGATATTTTATCACAAAAATCTTCAATTTTATCAATTTTCCTATGTTATCATCCATTTTATCATACATAAGTTCGATGTAAACTTCAGAATTAACAGAATATATCTCCATGTCCTTTTCAATTGTATTCTAATTATATTTGTATGCCTATCATTGTATCCGAGGTTTTTTTTTCTGAATACATCTTCAATTTTATAAATTATCCTATGTAATTCTCAATTTTATCATACATATGTTAGATAAAAATCTTCAATTTTATCAGAAAATGTCTCCTCTTACTGTTTCAATTGAACTCTAATACTATTTCAGTGCTGGTCACTGCATCTGAGTTTTTTTTTTTTCAAAAAATCTTCAATTTCATAAAATACCATGCTTTCCTCAATTTTATTATACATAAACTTAAGGAAAATCTTCAGATTCATAGGAAAATGTCTCCACTTCCTTTTTCAATTACATTCTAATTTTATTTGTATGAGTACCATTGTATCTATGAAAATTACCACAAAAATCTTCAATTTTAAAGTTTTGCTAAGAATTTTCCTTACTTTATCAGAAATATGATATGCAAAATCGTTAGTTTTATTAGAAAATGTCTCTACTTCCTTTTCAATTATCTGACAATTCTTTTTGTATTCCTATCATTTTATGTGAGATTTTTTCCAAAAAATCTTCAGTTTGATCAGATATCCTATGTAATCCTCAATTTTATCATGTAGATTTTAGTTGAAAATCTTCAGTTCTAATATAAAATGTCTTCACTTCCTTTTTTTAATTGAATTCTATTTATACTTGTATGGTTATTGTTGTATTTGAGTTTTTTAAGAAAATATCTTCAATTTTATATATTATCTTATGTTATACTAATTTTTAATAGATTTTTTGGAGGGAAATCCTCAATTTTAAATAAAAATGTCTCCAATTTATTTTTGACTACATTCTTATTGTATTTTTATGCCTTCCATTGTATCTGTGAAAATAAACACAAAAAATTTAAATTTTTAAATTTTTCCTATGAATGTCCCTTACTTTATCAGTAACATGATATATCAAATCTTCAGTTTTGTCAGAAAATATCTCCACTTCATTTTCAAATATGTGATAATACTATTTGTATACCTATCATTGTATCTGAGTTTTTATCCAAAAACATCTTTATTTTATCAGTTATCATATATAATCCTCAATTTTATGAAGCATATGTTATAATAAAATATTCAGTTCTATCAGAAAATATCTCCACTTCCTTTTTCAATTATAGTCTATTTATATATGGATGCCTATCATTGTATCTGAGGTTTTTTTGTTCAAAAAAAAAATAAAATTTTATCAGTTATCTGATGTAATCCTCAATTTTATCATGCATATTTTACATAAAAAGCTTCAGTTCTATCAGAAAATATCTCCACACATCTTTCATTTATATTTGAATTGTATTTGTATGAAGGTCATTGTTCCCTGCCCCCAAAGGTCCCACATGCGCTTTCCCTCCCCGTGTTCCCCCATCCACCCTTTCCCACTCCCCTGTTCTGGTATTCCCCTACACTGATGCTTTGAGCCTATCCAGAACCAGGGTCCCCTCCTTCCTTCTTGTCAGACATCATTTGTTATGTGAATTTTGTGTTTGGTGTCCCAAGATTCTAGGCTAATATCCACTTATCAGTGAGTGCATACCATGGGTTTTCTTTCGAGGCTGGGTTACCTCACTTAGTATGATGTTCTCCAGCTCCATCCATTTCTCTAAGAATTTCATGAATTCATTGTTTCTAATGGCTGAATAGCACTCCACTGTGCATAATTACCACATTTTTTGTATCCATTCTTCTGTTGAGGGACATCTCGGTTCTTTCCAACTTCTGGCTATCATAAATAATGCTGCTATAAATATAGTGGAACATATATCCTTATTGCATGCTGGGGAATCTTCTGGGTATATGCCCAGGAGTGGTATGGCTGGGTACTCCGGAAGTATTGTGTCCAGTTTTCTGAAGAAACGCCAGACTGATTTCCAGATTGATTATACCAGCTTGCAGTCCCACCAGCAGTGGAGGAGTAAAATTGAAATTTTTTGTAGTAATTTTCACAGATACAAAAGTAGGCATAAAAGAACAATTAGAATGTAATTGAAAAATGAAATGGAGACACTTTTATTCAAAATTGAAGATTTTCCTCTAAAATATCTATGATAAAATTAGGGATAACTTAAGATTATGTGGAAAATGGAAGATTTTTTTGAAAAAATACTCAGATACATGACAGGAATACAAATACATAAATGAAGGAGGAAGTGGGCACATTTTCATATACAACTGAAAATTGTCATATAACATGTATGATAAAATGAGGATATCATAAGGTAATTTATAAAATTAGACTTTTGGAAAAACACACAGAAACAATGATAGACATAGAAATACAATTAGAATACACCTGAAAAAAGAAAGTGGAGACATTTTCTGATATAACTGAAGATTTTCACCATATGTATGATAAATTAAAGGATTACTAGGGTAATTGATAAAATTGAAGATTTATTTGGACAAAACTCAGATAAAATGATAGGCATAAAAATACAATTAGAATATAAATAAAAGAGATGTGGAGACAAGTTCATATAAAACTGAGGATTTTTATCTAATATATGTATGATAAAATGAGGATAATATAACATAATTTATAAAATTAAAGATTATATTTAAAAAACACAGATAGATTCATAGGCATGTAAATACAATTAGAATGTAACTGAATAAGGAAATGGAGATATTTTCAAAAAGTAATAAAGATTTTCAACTATCATATATATGATAAAATTGAGGATAACATAAGAAAATGTATAAAATTGAAGATTTTTTGAAGAAAACTCAAATACAATGATCGCCATACAAATATAATTAGAATTCAATTGAAAAAGGAAGTGAAGACATTTTATGATAGAATTGAAGATTTTCATCTAAAATCTGCTTGATAAAAATGAGGATTACATTGGAATCTGATAAAATTGAAACTGAAACTTTTTTTTAAATCTCACATAGAATTATAGGCATACAAATAGGATTATCAGATGATTGAAAAGGAAGTGGAGACATTTTCTGATAAAACTAAGATTTTCTATAATATATTTCTGATAAAGTAAGGAAAATTCATAGGTAAAATTTAAAAATTGAATTTTTGGTGGTAATTTTTGGTGTAATTTTTACAATACAATTGTAAGCATACAAATGCAATTAGAACATAATTGAAAAAGGAAGTGGAGCCATTTTCCTATAAAACTGAATATTTTCCTCTAACATATGTTTGATAAAATTGAGAAAAACCTAGGATAATTTATAAAATTGATGATTTTTTGCAAATACTCAGAAACAATGATAAGCTTACAATTACTATTAGAATTCAATTGAAAATTGAAAACGAGACATTTTCTCATAAAACAAGATTTTCATTTAACATATGGATGATATAATTGAGGATTACATAGGATAACTGTTTAAATTGAAGATATTCTCTAGAAAAATCTCAGATACAATGATAGGCTTACAAATACAATTGGAATATTATTGAAACGGGAAGTGGAGACATTTTTGTATAAAACAATATTTTCATCTAATATATTTATGATAAATTTGAGGATAACATAATTTTTAAATCTGAAGATATTTTTGAAAAAGAAAACTCAGATAAAATGATAGGCATACAAATACCATTAATATACAGTTGAAAAGTAACTGGACACATTTTGTGATAAAACTGAAGATTTTCATCAAACATATGTATTATAAAATTGAGGATTAAAAAGAAAAACTGATAAAATTGATGATTTTCTTTGAAAAATGTCATATACAATAATAGGAATCCAAATACAATTATCACATAATTGAAAAAGGATATGGAGATATTTCCTGATAAATCTGAAGAATTTTGCATAACATATATCTGATAAAATTATGGAAATTCATACGAAAATTAAAATTTTGAAGATTGTTGAGTTACTTTTCACAGATACAATGATAGACTTACAAACACAATTAGAATGTAATTGAAAAAAAAGGAATATATATATTTTCTGATAAAACTAAAGATTTTCATTTAACATATGTATGTTAAAATTGAGGATTACATAAGATAATTTATAACATTTAAGATCTTTTGGAAAACAAAAACTCAGATACAAGGATAGGCATACAAATAAAATTAGAGTATTATTGAAAGGAAGAGGACACAATTTTGTAAGGAACTGAAGATGTTCTTCTAACATATATATGATAAAATTGAGGATTACATAAGATAATTGCTAAAATTGAATATTTAGAAAAATACTCAGATACAATTATCTGCATACAAATACAATTAGAATGTAATGGAAAGTGGAAGTGGAGACATTTTGGTATTTGGTGTTTTTTTTGGTAATTTTTGGTTTTTCTGTGGAGCCCTGGCTGTTCTGGAACTCACTCTATAGACCAGGTTTAACTCGAACTCAGAAATTCGCCTATCTCTGCCTCCCAAAATGCTGGGATTACAGGCATGCGCCACCCCTGCCTGGCTAAAAAGGCTTCTTTTTTGTTTGTTTGCTTGCTTGTTTGCTTGCTTGTTTTTCAAGACAGGCTCTATAGTCCTGGCTGTCCTGGAACTCACTGTCTAGACCAAGCTGGTGACATATTCATAAAGAACTAAAGATTTTCATCTAACATATATATGATAATTTTTAGGATAACATAAGATAATGTATAAAATTGATGATTTTTTGAAGAAAACTCAAATACAATGATAGCCATAAATATATAATTAGAATTTGATTAAAAAAGGAAGTGGAGACATTTTATGATAACTGAATATTTTTTTTATCTAAAACATGCATGATAACATTGAAGATTACATAGGATGTATCATAAAATTGAAGATTTGATTTGGAAAAATCTCAGATACAGTGATAGGCATATGAATACAATTAGAATATAATTGAAAAGGAGGTGGAAACTTTTTTGTATGAAACTGAAGATTTTCATCTAACAAAAGTATGATAAATTGAGGATAACATAATTTTTAAATCAAGATTTTTTTGAAAATGGAAACTCAGAATCAATGAGAGGCATACAAATACAATCAAAATACAATTGAAAAATGACCTCGACACCTTTTCTGATAGATCTGAAGATTTTCATCTAATATATGTATAATAAAATTGAGGATTACATAGGATAACTGATAAAATTGAAGATTTTCTTGAAAATATCTCAGGTAAAATTATAGGCATAAAAAGGCTATTATCACATTACTGGAAAAGGAAGGGGAGATATTTTCTTACAAAACTGAAGATTTCATGTAACATATTTCATATAAAATAAGGGAAATTGATAGGAAAAATTTAAAAATTGAAGATAAATGTGGTAAATTTCACAGATACAATTGTATGCATACAAATACAATTAGAATGTAATTGCAAAAAAGAAGTAGAAACTTTTTTCTATAAACTTGAAATTTGCCTCTAACATTTGTATGATAAAATTGGGGATAATTTAAGGTAATGTATAAAATTGAAGATATTTTGAAAAAAATTCAAATGCAATGATAAGCATACAAATGCAATTTGAATACAATTGAAAAAGGAAATGATACATTTTCTGATAAAACTGAAGATTTATATCTAACATATGTGTGATAAAATTGAGGATTACATATGATAATTAATATAATTGAAGACATATTCAGAAAAAAATCTCGGATACAATGATAGGCATAAAATACAATTAGATTATAACTAATAGACACATGGAGACATTTTCAAATAAAACTGAATAATTTAATCAAATATATGTATGATAAAAATGAGGATAACATAACATAATTTATAAAATTAAATATTATATAAAAACTCCTCAAATACATTGATATACATATAAATACAATAGGAATGTAATTGAACAGGGAAATGGAGACATTTTTGTCAAGTAATGAACATTTTCATCTAACATATGTAAGGCAAAATTGAGGATAACATAAGATAATGTATAAAATTGAGATTTTTTAGAAAACAAACTCAAATACAATGATAGCCATACAAATATAATTAGAATTCAAATGAAAATGGAAGTGGATACATTTTATGTTAGAACTGAAGATTTTCATCAAAAATAAGCATGATAAAATTGATGGTTACATAGTATATCTGATAAAATTGAAGATATTTTTGGAAAAATCTCACATACAGTGATAGGCATATAAATAGAATTATAAGATAATTGAAACAGAAATGGAGACATTTTCATCTAACATATTTCTGATAAAGTAAGGTAAATTCATAGGAAAATTTTAAAAATTGAAGATTTTTGTGGTAATTTTCACAGATACAATGGTAAGCATACCAATACAATTAGAATGTAATTGAAAAAGGAATTGTAGCCAAATTCCAATAAAACTGAAGATTTTCCTCTAATATATGTGTGATAAAATTGAGGAAAACTTAGGATAATTTATAAAATTGATGTTTTTTTTGCAATATACTCAGATACATTGATAAGATTACAAATACTATTAGAATTCAGTTGAAAAAGACTAGACATTTTCTCATAAAACTGAAGACTTTCATTTAACATATGTTTGATAAAATTGAGGATTACATAGGATAACTGATTAAATTGAAGATATTCTCTAGAAAAATCTCAGATACAATGATAGGCATACAAATACAATTAGAATATAATTGAAAAAGGAGGTGGAGACATTTTTGTACAAAAGTAATGATTTTCATGTAACATACATTTGATAATATTGAGGATGACATAATTTAATTTTTAAATCTGAAGATATTTTGAACAAGAAAACTAAGATACAATGATAGGCATACAAATACAATTAGAAAACAATTGAAAAAGAACTAGATATATTTTGTGAAGAAACTAAAGATTTTCATGTAACATATGTATGATAAAATTGAGGATTACATAGTATAACTGATAAAATAGATTTTCTTTGAAAAATCTCTGATACAATGATAGGCATATAAATAAAATTATCACATAAATGTAAAAGGAAGTGGAAATATTTTTTGATAAAACTGATGATTTCTTATATCATATTTCATATAAAATAAAGGAAATTCATCAGAAAAATTAAAAATTGAAGATTTTTGTGGTAATTTTCACAGATACAATGGTACACATACAAATACAATTAGAATGTAATTGAAAATGGAAGTGGAGACATTTTCCTGTAAAATAAGATTTTCCTCTAACATATGTATGATAAAATTGAGGATAACTAAAGGTAATTTATGAAATTGAAGATTATTTGAAAAAAACTCATGCAATGACAAGCATACAAATACAATTACAATACATTTGAAAAAGGAAGAAGAGACATTTTCTAATAAAACTGAAGAATTTTATCTAACATATGTATGATGAATTAGAGAATTACGTAAGATAATTGATAAAATTGAAGATATATTGAGAAAAAAACTTGGATACAATGATAGGCATACAAATACAATTAGAATACAATTGAGAAAGGACATGGAGACATATTCTGTTAATTCTGAAGCATTACATCTAACTGATGGATGATAAAATGGATGATAACATAGGATAATTGATAAAAATGAAGATTTTTGTGATAACATCTCAGATACAATGAAAATCATAAAAATATAACTATAAATAAGTGAAAAATAAATGAAGACATTTTCTGATAAAACTGAAGATTTTCATCTAACATGTATGTTTAAATTGAGGATTACATAAGATAATTTAAAAAACTGAAGATATTTTGGAAAACAAAAACTCAGATACATGGTAGGAATACAAATACAATTAGAGTATTATTGAAAAAAAGAAGAGGACACATTTTTGTAAATAACTGAAGATTGTTATCTGAAATTTTTTTTCAAAAACTTCTTCAATATTATAAATTTTCTTATGTTATCATTCATTGTATCATACATAAGTTACATGTAAATCTTTGGAATTAATGGAATATGTCTCCTCTTCCTTTTTCAATTGTATTCTAATTTAATTTGGATGCCAATCATTGCATCTGAGGCTTTTTTTGGAATAAATCTTCAATTTTGTTAATTATGCTATGTAATCCTCAATTTTATCATATATATGTTAGATGAAAATCTTCAATGTTATCATAATATGTCTCCTCATCCTTTTTCAATTTTATTCTAAGTGTATTTGTATGCTTATCATTGCAACTGAGGTTTTTTTTTTCAAAAAATCTTCAATGTTATAAATTATCTTATGTTATCCTCAATTTTAATATGCATATGTTAGAGGATTTTCATTAGTTTTATAGGAAAATGGCTCCACTTCCTTTTTTCATTTACATTCTAATTGTATTTGTATGCTTACCATTGTATCTGTGAAAATTATCTCAAAAATCTTCAATTTTTAAATTTTAACTGTGAATTTCCCTTATTTTATCTGAAATATCTTATATGAAATCTTCAGTTTTATCAGAAAATTTCTCTATTCCTTTTTTCAATTACATTCTATTTGTGTTTGTAAGCCCATCATTGTATCTGTGAAAATTATCAAAGAACTTTAAATTTTACAGTTTTCGTATGAATTTCCATAATTTTATCAGATATATGTTATGCAAAATTCTTCAGATTTATCAGAAAATATCTCCAATTCCTTTTACAGCTATATTATTATCCATTTGTATGACTACCATTCTATCTGTAAAAATTACCATAAAAATCTTCAAGTTTTAACATTTTCACATGAATTTCCAAAATTTTATTAGAAATATTATACAAAAATCTTCAGTTTTATCAGAAAATATCTCCACTTTCTTTTTCACTTATATTCTAATTGTATTACTATGGCTTTAAGTATATCTGAGATTTTATCAAAAAAAAGCCTTCAATTTTATCAAGTTTCCTATGTTATCATCCATTTGATCATACATATGTTATGTGAAAATCTTGTTTTATACAAAAAAGTCTCCAGTGACTTTTTCAATTATATTTTAATTGTATTTGTATTCCTATCCTTGTATGTGAGAATTTACTAAGAAATTCTTCAATTTTATCAGTTATCCTATGTAATCATTTGTATCATACATGTTATATGAAAAGCTTCAGATTTTTCAGAAAGTGTCTAGTCTTACTTTTCACAGTATTCTAATAGTCCTTGTAATCTTATCAATGAATCTGACATTTGTTGCAAAAAATACTTCAATTTTAAAAATTATCCTAAGTTTTCCTCAATTTCATCAAACATAAGTTAGAGGAAAATCTTCAGTTTTATCAGTAAATGTGTCCACATCCTTTTAAAATTACATTCTAATTATATTTGTATGCCTACCATTGTATCTGTGAAAGTTACCACAAAATATTCAAATTTTACAGTTTTCCTATGAATTTCCATAATTTTATCAGATATATTTTATGCAAAATTCCTCAGATTTATCAGAAAATATATCCACTCTCTTTTTCAACTATATTATTATTTATATGCTTACCATTGTATCGTGAAAATTACAACAAAAATCTTCAAATTTTGACATTTTGACATTTATTCCCATAATTTACTCAGAAATGATATACAAAAATCTTCAGTTTTATCAGAAAATATTTCCACTTTCTTCTTCACTTATTTATAGCTGTATTTGTAGGCCTTTCCTTGAATCTGAAATTTTATTAAAAAATCTTCAATTTTTTCACTTGCCTATGTTGTCATCCATTTTATCATCCATAAGGTAGATATAAATCTTCAGAATTAACAGAATGTCTCCAAGTACTTTTTTCAATTGTATTCTAATGGTATTTGCATGCCTATTATCCAAGTTTTTTAAATAAAAATTGAATAAATCTTCAATTTTATCAATTATCCTTTGTAATTCTCAATTTTATCAAATATATGTTAGATAAAAATTCTCAGTTTTATCACAAAATATCTCCTCTTCCCTTTTTCAATTGTATTCTAATTGTATTTGTATGCTTATAATTGCATCTGAGTTCTTTTTCTTAAAAATCTTCAATTTCATAATTTACCTTGTTATCTTCAATTTTATCATACAAAAGTTAGAAGAAAATCATCAGTTTTATAGGAAAAAATTCTCCACTTACTTTTCCACATATTTATTGGAACATACTATTTATTTGTACATGTAGGCCTTTCATTGTAACTGAGATTTTATCACAAAAATCTTCTATTTTGACAATTTTTCTATGTTATCATCCATAAGGTATATATAAAGCTTCAGAATTAGAATATATCAAAACATTTTTCAATTGTATTGTAATTGTATTTGTATGCCTATCATTGTATCTGAGTTTTCTTTTTTCAAAAATATCTTCAGATTTAAATATTATCCTATGTTATCCTCAATTTTATCATACATATGTTAGATGAAAATTCTGTTTTATACAAAAATATCTCCACCTCCTTTTTCAATTATATTCTAATTGTATTAGTATGCCTATCATTGTATCTGAACTTTTAGTAGAGAATAACTTGAAATTAATCAGTTATAGTATGAAATCTTCAATTTTATTATACATATGTTAAAGGAAAATTTTCAGTTTTATGAGAAAACATTTCAATTTCTTTTTCAATTGAATTCTCATAGTACTTGATAGCTCATCATTGTATCTGAAATTTTTGCAAAAAATCATCAATTTTATAAATTATCCTAAGTTTTTCTCAATTTTATTATACACATTAGAGGAAAATCTTCAGTTTTATAGAAAAATGGCACCAATCCTTTTTCAATTTCTTTCTAATTGCATTTGTATGTTTGCCATGGTATCTGTGAAAATTATCACAAATAATCTTCAATTTTTTAATTTTTGTTATGAATTTCCCTTACTTTTTCAGATATATGTATATATATAATACAAAATCTTTAGTTTTATCAGAAAATCTCTCCACTTCCTTTATAATTATCTGATAATTCTATTTGTAAGCCTATCATTGTATGTGAGGTTTTTTAAAAGAATTTCAAATTGATCAGATATTTTTTGTAGTCCCCAATTTTATCATGAAGATTTTAGATGACAATATGCAGTTCTATCATAAAATGTCTCCACTTCCTATTTCAATTGAATTCTAATTATATTTGTATAGCTATTATTGTATTTGAATTTTTTAAAAAAATCTTCAATTTTATACATTATCTTATTCTTAATTTCATCATATATATGTTAGATGAAAATATTACTTTTTGAAAAAGTGTCCATTTTCTTTTTCAATTACACTATACTTTTATTTATATGCCTATCAATGTATCTGTGGCTTTTTAAAAACATATTCAATTTTATAAATTATATTATGGTATCCTCATTTTTATCATACATTTATTAGGTGAAAATCCTGTTTTATATGAAAATGTCTCCACATTTCTTTTAGTTGTATTCTAGTAGTATTTTATGCCTATCATTGTATCTGAGTTTTGCCCAAATAAACCTTCAATTTTATTAAATACCCTAGCAATCCTTTATTTTATCATACATATGTTAGATGAAAATCTTCAGTTTTATCAGAAAATGTCTCCATTTTTCAGTTTTATTTTAATTGTATTTCTAACAATTTCTAACATATATATGATAAAATTGAGGATTACATAGCTTAATTGATAAAATTGGATCTTTATTCAGAAAAAAATCTCGGATACTATGATAGGCATACATATACAATTAGAATACAATTCAAAAAGGATTTGAAGACATATTCTGTTAATTCTAAAGTTTTACATCTAACTAATGTATGATAAAATTAATAACATAAGATAATTGATAAAATTAAAGATATTTTTGATAAAATCTCAGATTCAATAATCTGCATACAAAGACATTTATTCAGTTTCAATGAAATTACATAAGATAATTGATAAAATTGAAGATTTACTTGGAAAGACCTCAGAAACCATGATCTGCATACAAAGACATTTAGGATATAATTGAAAGGGGAAGTGGAGATATTTTCTGATAGAGCTGAAGATTTTCATCTAAAATATCGATGATAAATTTAGGATTACATAAAATAACTGATAAAATTTTAGATTTAAAAAACTCAGACACAATGATTGGCATCAAAATATAATTAGAATATAATTGAAAAGGGAAGTAGAGATATTTTCTTGTAGAATTGAAGATTTTAATCTAGCATATGTATCATAAAATTGAGGATTACTTCTGATAACTGATAAAATTGAAGATTTTTTTTGGAAAAAACTCAAATACAATGAGAGACATACAAATAGAATTATCACATAATTGAAAATGAAGTGGAGACATTTTCAGTCAAAACTGAAGTTCTCATGTAACATATTAAGGATAAAGTAAGGGGAAATTTTTAAATTTTCATAGAAAAAATTTAAAAATTGAAAATTTTGTGGCAATTTTCACAGATACAATGGTAGGCAAACAAATACAATTAGAATGTAATCGAAAAATGAAGTGGGGACACTTTTGTTTAAAATTGAAAATTTTCCTCTAATATATCTATCACTAAAATTCAGAATAACTTAAGATAATTTATAAAATTGAGTTTTTTGAAAAAAAATCAGATACAATGATAGGCATACAAATACATTTAGAATATAATTGAAGGAGGAAGTGGAGACATTTTCGTATGCAACTGAGATTTTCATATAACATACATATGATAAATTGAGGACCTCATGAGATAATTTATAAAATTAAAGGTTTTGTGGAACAAAAAGCTCAGATAAAATTATAGGCATAGAAATACAATTAGAATACAACTGAAAAAGGAGACAATTTCTGATAAAACTGAAGATTGTCATCTAACATATGTATGATAAAAATAGAGGATTAAGACGGTAATTGATAAAATTGAAGATTAATTTAGAAAAATCTCAGATACAATGATAGTCATAAAAATACGATTAGCGCCGGATGGTGGTGGCACACGACTGTAATCCCAGCACTTGGGAGGCAGACGCAGGCTGATTTCTGAGTCTGAGGCCAGCCTGGTCTACAAAGTGAGTTCAGGACAGCCAAGGCTACACAGAGAAACCCTGTCTCGAAAAACCAAAAAAATAATTAATTAATTAATTAATTAAAGAATAAAAAAATACAATTAGAATATAACTTAAACAGATGTGGAGACACTTTCATATAAAACTAAAGATCTTCATCTAATGTATATATAATAAAAATGAGGATAACATAATTTATAAAATTGAATATTTTTTAAAGAAACACAGATAAAATGATAGGCATATAAATACAGTTAAAATGTAATAGAAAGAGAAAGTAGAGACATTTTCATAAAGAACTGAAGATAAAATTAGAAGATTTTTGTGGTAATTTTCACAGATACAATGATAAGCTTACAAACACAATTAGAATGTAATTGAAAAAAGGAATAGAGACATTTTCTGATAAAACTGAATATTTTCATCTAACATATGTATGTTAAAATTGAGAATAACATAAGATAATTTATAAAATTGCAGCCATTTTGGAAAACAAAAACTTAGATACCAGGATAAATTTTAGATGTTTTTTGAGAAAAACTCAGATACCATGATAAGCATCCAAATATAATTAGAATGTAATTGAAAAGGGAAGTAGAGAGATTTTCTGGTGGAATATACTTAAAGAAGAAAGTGCAGACATTTTCATATAAATCTGAAATTTCCATATAACACATATGATAAAATGAGGATATTATAAGGTAATTTATAAAAATAAATACTTGTTGGGGAAAATACTCAGATACAATCATAGGCATAGAAATACAATTAGAATACAACTGAAAAATGAAGTGGAATATTTTCTGATGAAACTGAAGATATTCATCTAATATATGTATGATAAAATAAAGTAATACTAGTGTAATTGATAAAATTGAATATTTATTTGGACAAATCTCAAATATAATGAGAGGCATAGATATAGATTTTTTAAAAAAAAACCTCAAATACAACGATAGGCATACAAATATAATTAGAATTCAATTGAAAAATAAAGTGGAGACATTTTATGATAGAACTGAAGATTTTCATAAAAAAATATACATAATAAGGTGGGCGGTGGTGGCATGCACCTGTAATCCCAGCACTAGGGAGGCAGAGGCAGGCAGATTTCTGAGTTAGAGGCCAGCCTGGTCTACAGAGTGAGTTCCAGGACATCCCGAGTTACACAGAGAAACCCTGTCTCAAAACAAAACAAAACAAAACAAAACAAAACAAAACAAAACAAAAACAAAATATATGCATGATAAAATTGAGGGTTACATTGGATATCTGATAAAATTGAAGATATTTTTGACAATGTCACATACAATGATAGTCATATAAGTAGAATTATGAGATAATTGAAAAGGAAGTGAAGACATTTTCTGATAAAACTAAAGATTTCATATAACAAATTTCTGATAAAGTAAGGGAAATTCATAGGAAAAAATAAAAATTGAAGATTTTGTGGTAATTTTTACAGATATGATGGTAAGCATACAAAAACAATTAGAATGTAATTGCAAAAGGAAGTGGAGCAATTTTCCTATAAACCTGAAGATTTTCCTCTAACATATGTGTGATAAAATTCAGAAAATCTTAGTATAATTTATAAAATTGAAGATTCTTTTGCAAAAAACCTCAGATAAAGTGATTGGTTTACAAATACTATTAGAACTCAATTGAAAAACAAAGTGGAGACATTTTCAGATAAAACTGAAGATTTTCATCTCACATATGTATGATAAAATAAAGGATTATTAGGGTAATTGATAAAATGGAAGGTTTATTTGGACAAAACTCGCATGCTATGATAAGATTACCAAGACAATCAGAATACAATGGAAAAAGGAAGACAGGATATTTTCTGCTAAATCTGAAGATTTTCATGTAACGTATGTATGATACAATTGAGGACTACATAGGACAACTGATTAAATTGAAGATTTTCTTAGAAAATTCTCAGATACAAAGATAGGCATACAAATATAACAAGAATGTAATTGAAAAAGTAGATGGAGACATTTTTGTATAAAACTTAAGATTTTCACCTAACATATGTATGATAATATGTATAACATACAAAAATTGATAAAATAGGTTTGTTTTTTTATAAAAATTCAGATATACTTAAAGGCATACTAATACAATTAGAAAATAAGTGAAAAAGAAAGTGGAGGTACTTTCTGATGAAACTGAATATTTTTGTATAACATTTAAAAATTATGGAGATTCATGTGAAAATGTTAAAATTTGAAGATTTTTGTGGTAATTTTCACAGATAGAATGGAAGGCATGAACATAAATGATAATATAGTTGTAAAAAGGATTGGAGACATTTTCTGATAAATCTGAAGAATTTTACTGAA
This sequence comes from Apodemus agrarius, assembly GCA_964023405.1. Taxonomy (NCBI): domain Eukaryota; kingdom Metazoa; phylum Chordata; class Mammalia; order Rodentia; family Muridae; genus Apodemus; species Apodemus agrarius. The sequence goes on from OZ030016.1 coordinate 104,928,768, forward strand.
CATATATCTGATAAAATTATGGAAATTCATAGAAAACTGTAAAATTTGAAGTTTTTGTGGTAATTTTCAAAGATAAAATGATAGGCTTACAAACACCATTATAATGTAATTGATAAAAGGAATAGAGAAATTTTCTGATAAAACTGCAGATTTTGTTTAACATTTCTGATAAAGTAAGATAAATTCATAGGAAAAATTTAAAAATTGAAGATTTTTGAGGTAATTTGCAAAGATACAATGGTAAGCATACAAATACAATTAGAATGTAATTGAAAAAAGGAAGTGAAGCCATTTTACTATAAAATTGAAGAAAATCCTTTAACATATGTATGTTAAAATTGAGGATAGCATCAGATAATTTATAAAATTGAAGTTTATTTTAAAACTAAGATGCAATGATAAGCATACAAGTACAAATAGAATACAATTGAAAAAGAAAGAGGAGACATTTTCTGAAAAAATTTAAGATTTGCATGAAACATATGTATGAAAAAATTGAGGATAGCCTAGGATAATTGATAAAATTGAAGATTTATTCAGAAAAAACTTGGAGACAGTGATAAGCATACATATACAATTTGAATACTATTGAAAAAGGAAGAGGAGACATTTTGTTAATTCTAGAGATTTATATCTAACTTATGAATGAAAAATGGATGATAACATAGGAAAATTGATTAAATTGAAGATTTTTTTGATAAAATCTCAGATTCAATGAAAGGCATACAAATAAGATTATAAGTGAAAAAGTAAGTGGAAATAGTTCCTGATAAAACTGAAGGTTTTATATAATATTTCTGATAAAACTATGATACTTTATGAGAAAATGTTAAAATTTGAAGATTTTTGTGGTAATTTTCACAGATACAATATTTGGTATATGAATAAATAATAATATAGTTAATAAGAAAGTGGAGATATTTACTATTAAATCTAAAGAATTTTGCATAATCTATATCTGATAAAATTATGGAAATTCCTAAGAAAACCGTAAAATTTGAATATTTTTGTGGTAATTTTCACAGATACAATGATAGGCTTACAAACACAATTAGAATGTAGTTGAAAAAAGGAATAGAGACAATTTCTGATAGAACTGAAGATTTTCATCTAACAAATGTATGTTAAAATTGAGGATAATATAAGATAACATAAAATTGAAGATATTTTGGAAACCAAAAACTCAGATACAAGGATAGGCATACAAATATGACTAGAGTATTATTGGAAAAGGAACTGTAGACATTTTTGTAAAGAACTAAAGATTTTCATCTTTTATATATGATAAAATTGAGAATTACATAGGATAAATGATAATTGAAGATTTTCTTAGAAAATTCTCACATACAATGATAGGCATACAAATACAATTAGAATACATATGAAAAAAGATGTGGAGACATTTGTATAAAACTGAAGGTTTTCATCTAACATATGTATGATAAAATTGAGGATAACATAAGATAATTTTTGAAACTGAAGATTTCTTTGAAAAACAAAACTCAGATACAATGATATGCAAAGATAAACAATTAGAATACATTTGAAAAATTAAGTGGACATATTTTCTGATAAAACTGAAGATTTCATCAAACATATGTATGATAAAACTAGGGATTACGTATGATAGCTTATAAAATTGAAGATTTCTTGGAAAAAGCTCAGATACCATGATAGGCATACAAATACAATAATCACATGATTGAAAAAGGAAGTGGAGACATTTTCTGATAAAACTAAAGATTTTGTATCCCATATTTCATATAAAATAAGGGAAATTCTTAGGAAAAATTACAAAATTGAAGATTTTTGTGGTAATTTTCACAGATAAAATGTTACCTGTAAAAAAATTAGAGTCTAATTGAAAAAAGAAGTGGAGACATTTTCCTATAAAACTGAAGATTTTTCTCTAACATATGTATGATAAAATTGAGGATAATTTAAGATAATTTATAAAATTGAAGATATTTTTTCAAAAAATTCAGATGAAATGATAAGCATACAAATCCAATTAGAATACAAATGAAAACAAAGTGGAGACATTTTCTGAGAAAACTGAAGACTTTCATCTAAAATTTGTAGGATAAAATTGAGGATCAAATAGGATTAATGATAAAATTGAATTCTATTCAGAAAAAAACTTAGATACAATGATAGGTTTACAAATACCATTAGAATAAATTGAGAAAGGAAGTACAGACATTTATAGTTAATTCTGAACATTTATATTTAATTTATGTATTACAAAATAGATGACAACATAGGAAAATTGGTAAAATTAAAGGTATTGTTGATAGAATCTCAGATACAATGAAAGGCATGCAAATACAATTAAAATACAAGTGAAAAAGAAAGGGGAGACATTTTCTGATAAAACTGAAGTTTTTGTATAACATTTTTGATAACATGGAAATTTATGTGAAAATATTAACTTTGAAGTATTTTGTGGTAATTTTCACAGATACAATGGTAGGCATACAAATAAGATGATGATGTAGTTGAAAAAGGAAGTGGAGATTATTCTGATAATCCGAAGAAGTTTGCACACCATATATCTGATAAAATTATTGAAATATATAGGAAACTGTAAAATTTGAAGATTTTTGTGGTTAATTTTCACAGATACAATGATAGGCTTACAAATACAATTAGAATGCAATTGAAAAAAGAAATAGAGATATTTTCTGATAGAACTGAAGATTTTCATCTAATATTTGTATGTTAAAATTGAGGATAACATAAGACAATTTATAATATTGAAGATATTTTGGAAAACTCAGATACAAGAATAGGCATACAAATACCACTAAAGTATTATTGAAAAAGGAAGAGGAGATATTTGCATAAAGACCTGAAGATTTTCATCTAAACAATGTATGAAAAAAATGAGGATTACAAATGATAACTGATAAAATTGAAGATTTTTTTGGAAAAAACTCAGATACAATTGTCGGCATACAAATACAATTAGAATATATAGGAAAAGGGAAGAGGAGATATTTTCTGATAAAACTGAAGATTTTCATCTAAAATATACATGATAAAATTGAAGATTACATAAGGTAACTGCTAAAATTGTAGGTTTTAAAAAAAACTGAGATACAATGAGAGGCATCCAAATAAATTTAGAATATAATTGAAAATCAAATTGGGGATATTTTCTGGTGAACTGAAGATTTTAATCTAACATATGCATGATAAAATTGAGGATTACATATGATAACTGGTAAAATTAAAGATTTTTTAGGAAAGTGCTCAGATACACTGAGAGGCATACAAATAGAATTATCTCATAATTGAAAATGAAGTAGAGTCATTTTCTGACAATACTGAAGACTTTGTATAACACATATCTGATAAAGTAAGGGAAAATCATAGGAAAATATTAAAAATTGAAGATTTTGGTGGTAATTTTCACAGATACAATGGCAGGCATACAAACACAAGTAGAATGTAATTGACAAATGAAGTGGAGACATTTTCAATTAAAATTGAAGATTTTCCTCTAATATATTTATGAAAAAATTGAGAATAACTTAAGATAATATATAAAATTGAAGATTTTTTTGAAAGAAAATCTCAGATACAATAATAGGCATACAAATACATTTAGAAAATAATTGAACAAGGAAGTGGAGACCTTTTTGTATAAAACTGAAGATTTTCATATAACATACATATGATAAATTGAGGATATCACAAGGTCATTTATAAAGTTAAAGACTTTTTGGAAAAAATTCATATACAATGATAGGCATAGAAATACAATTAGAATACAATTGAAAAACAAAGTGGACACATCTTCAGTTAAAACTGAAAATTTTTATATAACATATGTATGATAAAAGAGATTACTAGGGCAACTGATAAAATTGAAGATTTATTTGGAAAAACTCTGATATAATGCTAGACATAAACATAGAAATAGAATATAACTAAACAGACTTGAAGACATTTTCATATAAAATTGAAGATTTTCCTCTAATATATGTATGATAAAATTGAGAATAACATAATTTATAAAATTGAATACTTATTTTAAAAAACTCACATACCATCATAGGCATATAGAGTAAATTAGAATTTAATAGGGTTAGGAAGAGCAATTTCCAAATTCAACTGAAATAACAAAAAACCCAGGATAGCTAAAACTATCATCAACATTAAAAGATTTTCTGGGGGAATCAATGTGCTGGACCTCAAGTGATACTACAGAGCAGTAGTGTTAAAAACTACATGGCATTGGTACAGTGACAGGGAGGTAGATCAATGGAATAGAATTGCAGACCCAGAAGTAAACCAACACATCTATGGCCAATTGATCTTCGACAAAGGAGTTGAAAACATCCAGTGGAAAATGATAGCCTTTTCAACAAATGGTGCTGGGTCAACTGGACGTCAACATGCAGAAGAATGAAAATTGATCCATTCTTATCTCGTTGTACTAATCTCAACTCCAAGTGGATCAAAGACCTCCACATAAAACCAGACACAATAAAATAAATAGAAAAGAAACTGGGGAAGACCCTAGAGGACATTGGATCAGGGTCAAAGTTCCTGAACAGAACACCAATTGCTTATGCTTTAAGAGCAAGAATAGATGAATGGGACCTCACAAAACTACAAAGTTTCTGTAGAGCAAAAGACACTGTCAAAAGGACAAAACAGCAACCAACAAATTGGGAAAAGATCTTCACCAACCCTACATCTGACAGAGGCCTAATATCCAATGTATACAAAGAACTCAAGAAGTTAGACACCAGAAAACCAAATAACCCTATCCAAAAATGCGGTACAGAGCTAAACAAAGACTTTTCACCTGAAGAAATTCAGATGGCTGTGAAACACATTAAAAAATGTTGAACATCATTAGTCATTAGAGAAATGCAAATCAAAACAACCCTGAGATTTCACCTCACACCAGTCAGAATGGCTAAGATTAAAAACTCAGGAGACATCAGGTGTTGGCGAGGATGTGGAGAAAGAGGAACATTCCTACACTGCTGGTGGGAGTGCAAGCTGTTAAAACCACTCTGGAAATCGGTCTGGAGGTTGCTCAGAAAACTGGACACTATACTTCCGGAGGACCCAGCCATACCTCTCCTGGGCATATACCCAGAAGATTCCCCAGCATGCAATAAGGATACATGCTCCACTAAGGTCAGCCTTATTTATAATATCCAGAAGCTGGAAATAAACCAGATGTCCCTCAATGGAGGAATGGATACCAAAAATGTGGTTTATATACACAATGGAGTACTATTCAGCCATTAGAAACAATGAATTCATGGAATTCTAAGAGAAATGTATGGAGCTGAAGAACATCAGACTGAATGTGGTAACCCAGTCTCAAAAGAATACCCATGGTATGCACTCACTGATAACTGGATATTAGCCTAGAATCTTGGGACACCAAAGACACAATTCACATACCATATGATGTCCGACAAGAAGAAAGGAGTGGACACTGGTGCTGGAAAGGATCAAAGCAACAGTGTAGGGGAATACCAGAACAGGGAAGTGGGAAGGGTTGGATGAGAGAGCAGGGGGAGTGAAAAGGGCATGTGGGATCTTTGGGGGGGGAGAACAATATCTGATAAAATTGATTTTTTTTGGAAAAATCTCAGATATACTGATAGTCATACAAATACAATTAGAATATTATTGAAAAGAAGGTAGAGACGTTTTTGTATAAAACTGAAAATTTTCATCCTACATATGTATGATAAAATTGAAGATTTGTTTGAAAAAGAAATCTCAGATTCAATGATAGGCATACAATTACAATTAGAATACAATTGAAAAGGGAACTGGACACATTTTCTTATAGAGCTGAAGGTTTTCATCTTACATATGTATGATAAAAGTGAGGATAACATAGGATAAGTGATAAAATTGAAGATTTTCTTTGAAAAATCTCAGCTAAAATGATAGGCATACAAATACAATTATCACGTAATTGGAAAAGGAATTAGAGACATTTTTTGACAAAACTGAAGATTTCATGTGACATATTTCATATAAAATAAGGGAAATTCATAGGAAAAATTTAACAATTGAAGATTTTTGCGGTAAATTTTACAGATACAATGGTATGAATACAAATACAATTAGAATGTAATTGCCAAAAGAAGTGGAGACATTTTACTATAAAACTGGAGGTTTTCCTCTAACATATGTATGATAAAATTGAGGATAACTTAAGGTAAATTATAAAATTGAAAATATAATGAAAAAACTCAGAATCAACGAAAAGCATGCAAATACAATTTGAATATAATTGAAAAAGGAAGAGGATACATTTTCTAATAAAACTGAATATTTTTATCTAACCTATTTATGATAAAATTGAGGATTATATACAGTAATTAATAAAATTGAAGACTTATTCAGAAAAAATCTCAGATACAATGATAGGCATAAAAATACAGTTAGATTATAATAAAGACATATAGAGACATTTGCATATAAAATGGAAGATTTTCATTTAATATATGTATGATAAAAATGAGGATAACATAACATAACTTATAAAATTGAATATTATTTAAAAAACCCTCAGTTACAATAATAGGCATATAAATACAATTAGAATGTAATTGAAAAGGGAAATGGAGATATTTGTGTATATAATGAACATTTTCATCTAACACATGTATGAGAAAATTGAGGATAATATAACATAATGTATAAAAGTGAAGATTTTTTATGAAAACTCAAATACAATGATAGCCATACAAATATAATTAGAATTCAATTGAAAAAGGAAGTGGAGACATTTTATGATAGAACTGAAGATTTTCATCAAAAATATGCATGATAAAATTGAGGGTTATATAGGATATCTGATAAAATTGAAGATATTATTGGAAAAATCTTACATACAGTCATAGGCATAAAAATAGAATTATCAGATAATTGAAACAGAAGTGGAGCATTTTCTGATAAAATTATAGATTTCGTATAACTTATTTCTGATAAAGTAAGGGAAATTCATACGAAAAATTTAAAACTTAAAGATTTTTGTGGTAATTTTCACAGATACAATGGTAAGCATACAAATAAAATTAGAATGTAATTGAAAAAGGAAGTTGAGCCAAATTCCAATAAAACTGAAGACTTTCCTCTAACGTATATGTGATAAAATTGAGGAAAATTTAGGATAATTTACAAAATTGATGGTTTTTTTTGCAAAATACACAGATACAATGATAAGATTACAAGGACTATAAGAATACAATTGAAAGATTAAGATGAGACATTTTCTGATAAATCCGAATATTTTCAGTTATTATATGTATGATAACATTGAGGATTACATAGGATAACTGATTAAATTGAAGATTTTTTTTAGAAAATTTTTTTGTGAAAATTACAACAAAAATCTACAAATTTTACAGTTTTCCTATGAATTTCCATAATTTTAATTGGATATATGTAATGCAAAATTCTTTTGATTTATTAGAAAATATCTCCACTTCTCTTTTCAACTATTTTATTATTTAAGTGTATACCTAACATTGTATCTGTGAAAACTATAATAAAAATCTTCAAAGTTTAACATTTTCTCATAAATTTCCATAATTTTGTCAGAAATATTATAGAAAAGTCATCAGTTTTATCAGATAATATCTCCATTTTCTTTTTTGATTTTACTCATATTGTTTTTGTATGCCTTTCATTGAATATGAGATTTTATCCAAAAAATCGTCAATTTTCTCAATTTTCTTAAGTTATCATTTATTTTATCATACATAACTAAGATGTAAATCTTTAGAATTAGCAGATTATGTCTCCTTTTCCTTTTTCAATTGTATTCTAATTGTATTTGTATGCCTATTGTATCTGAGTTTTTTTCTGAATAAATCTTATTTTTATCAATTATACTATGTAATCTTCAATTTTATCATACATTTGTTAGATGAAAACCTTCAATTTTATCAGAATATATATCCTCTTCTTTTTTCAATTGTGTTCTAAGTGTATTTGTATGCTTATCATTGCAATTGTTTTTTTTTTCAAAAAATCTTTGATGCTATAAATTATCTTATGTTATCCTTAATTTTAACATATGTATACTAGAGGATTTTCTTCAGTTTTATAGGAAAATGGCTCCGATTAATTTTTCTATTATGTTCTAATTGAATTTGTATGCTTACCGTTGTATCTGTGAAAATTACCTCAAAAATTTTCAATTTTTAAATTTTAACTATGATTTTCCCTTACTTTATCTGAAATGTTATACAAAATCTGTTTTATCAGAAAATGTCTCTATTCCTTTTTTCAATTACATTCTAATTGTGTTTTAATCCTACCATTGTATATGTGAAAATTACCACAAAAATCTTCAAGTTTTAACATTTTCACATGAATTTCCAAAATTTTATTAGAAATATTATACAAAAATCTTCAGTTTTATCAGAAAATATCTCCACTTTCTTTTTCACTTCTTTTCTAATTGTATTAGTATGCCTTTAAGTATATTTGAGATTTTATCAAAAAACCTTCAATTTTATCAAGTTTTCGATGTTATCATCCTTTTTATCATACATATGTTAGGTGAAAATCTTAAGTTTTATTCAAAAACGTCTCCAGCTACTTTTTCATTTATATTCTTATTGGATTTGCATGCCTATCCCTGTATCTGAGAATTTTCTAAGAAAATCTTCAATATTATCAGTTATCCTATGTAATCCTCATTTGTATCATACATACGTTATATGAAAATCTCCAGTTTTATCAGAAAATGTATTTTCTTCCTTTTTCACTTGTATTCTAATAATCTTTGTAATCTTATCATTGCATCGAGTTTTTTGCAAAAAATACTTCAATTTTATAAATTATCCTAATATTTCCTCAATTTTATCAAACATATATTAGAGGAAAATCTTCAGTTTTATAGGAAAAATGTTTCCACATCATTTTACAGTTACATTCTAATTATATTTGTATGGCTACCATTGTATCGGTGAAAATTACCACAAAAATCTAATTTTATAGTTTTCTTATGAATTTCCATAATTTTATCAGATATACATCATGCAAAATATCACCATTTCCTTTTTCAACTATATTATTTTTATATGCCTACCATTGTATCTGTGACAATTACTAGAAAAATCTTCACATTTTAAAATTTTGACATGAATTTCCATAATTTACTCAGAAATAATATACAAAAATCTTCATTTTTACCAGAAAATATCTCCACTTTCTTTTTCACTTATTTATACTTATATTTGTATGCCTTTAATTCTTTCAGAGATTTTATAGCAAAAATCTTCAATTTTATCAATTTTCCTATGTTATCATCCATTTTATCATACAGAAGTTAGATGTAAATCTTCAGAATTATCAAAATATAACTTCATGTCATTTTTTTCAATTGTAGTCTAACAGTATTTTCATGCCTATTATTGTATCCGAGTTTATTTAATAAATTTTCAATTTTATCAATTATCCTTTGTAGTTCTCAATTTTATCATACATGTTAGATAAAAATATTCAGTTTTATCATGAAATATCTCCTCTTCCTTTTTCATTTGTATTCTAATTGTATTTGTATGCTTATCATTGAATCTGAGTTTTTTTCCAAAAAATCTTCAATTTCATAAATTAAGTTATCCTCAATTTAATCATGCAAAGGTTAGAGGAAAATCATAAGTTTTATAGGAAAATGTCTCCACATCCTTTTACAATTAAATTCTAATTGTAGTTGTATGAGTTCCATTGTATGTATGAAAATTACCACAAAAAATCTTCAAATTCTTAATTTTTCCTATGAATTTCACTTACTCTATCAGAAATATGTTATACGTAATTGTTAGTATAATCAGAAAATGTCTCCACTTCCTTTTAAATTATGTGATAATTCTATTTGTATGCCTAAGAGTGTATGTGAGATTTTTCCAAAAAAAAACCTTCAATATTATCAGATATCCTATATAATCCTCAATTAATCAAGCATATTTTAGATGAAAATCTTCAGTTCTATCATAAAAAGTCCCCACTTTCTTTTTCAAACGAATTTTAATGATATTTGTATGGTTATCATTGTATTTGAGGTTTTTTTTTCAAACAAATCTTCAATTTTATACATTATCTTATGTAATCCTCAATTTTATCATACATATGCTTCATTAAAATCTTCACTACATTATGAAAATGTTTCCATTTCCTGAAGGATTTCAATGAACATATGCATGTTAAAATTGAGGATTACATAAGATAATTTAGAAAATTTAATATATTTTGGAAAACAAACACTCAGATACAAGGATAGGCATACAAATACAACTAGAGTATTATTAAAAAAGGAAGAGGGCACATTTATGTAAAGAACTGAAGATTTTCATCTAACATATGTATGATAAAATTGAAGATTACATAAAATAATTGATAAAATTGAAGATTTGTTTGGAAAAATAGATACAATGATCTGCATACAAATACAAATAGAATATAATTGAAAAGGGAAGTGGAGATATTTTCTGATAGAACTGAAACTTTTCATCTAAAATATGCATGATAAAATTGAGGATTACATAGGATAACTGATAAAATTTTAGATTATTTTGAAAAAACTCAGATACAATGATAGGCATCCAAATATAATTGGAATAAAATTGAAAATGGAGGTGGAGATATTTTCTGGTAGAACTGAAGATTTTAATCTAACATATGGATAATAAAATTGAGGATTGCATATCATAACAGAAGAATTTTTGGCAAATCTAAGATACACTGATAAGCATACAAATATATTTAGAATATAATTGAAGGAAGACGAGGAGACCTTTTCAAATAAAGCTGAAGGTTTTCATATAACATACATATGATCAAATGAGGATACCATAAGATAATTTATAAAATTAATAATATTTTTGGAAAAACACTCAGATTCTATGATAGGCATATAAACACAATTAGAATACAACTGAAAAACAAAGGGGAGACATTTTCTGATAAAATTGAAGTGTTCATCTAACATATATATGATAAAATAAAGGATTACTAGGGTAATTGATAAAATTGAAGATTTATTTGGACAAAATTCAGATACAATGATAGGCATAAAAATATAATAAGAATATAACCAAAAAAAACAGACATTTTCATGTAAAACTGAAGGTTTTCATCTAATATATGTATGATAAAATGAGGATAACATAATTTATAAAATTGAATATATTTTTGAAAAATCAGATACATTTATAAGCATATAAATACAATTAGAGTGTAATTGAAAAAGAAAATGGAGACATTTTCATAAACTAATGAAGATTTTCATCTAACATAGGTATGATAAAATTGAGGATAACATAAAATAATATATAAAATTGAAGATTTTTTGAACGATACTCAAATACAATGATAGCCATACAAATATAATTAGAATTCAATTGAAAATGGAAGTTGAAACATTTTATGATAGAACTGAAGATTTTCATCTAAAATCTGCATGATAAAATTGAGGATTACATAGATCTAATAAAATTGAAGAATTTTGGAAAAAAATCTCACATACAATGATAGGCAAACAAATAGAATTATCAGATAATTGAAAAGGAGTGGAGACATTTCATGATAAACTAATGATTTCATATAACATATATCTGATAAAGTAAGGGAAATTCATAGGAAAACTTTAAAATTGAAGATTTTTGTGGTAATTTTCATAGATACAATGGTATGCATACAAATAAAATTAGAATGTAATTGAAAATGGAAGTGGAGACATTTTCCTATGAATATGAAAAATTTCCTTTAACATATGTGTGATAAATTTGAGGATAACTTAAGGTAATTTATAAAATTGAAGAATTATTTGAAAAAACTCGAATGCAGTGATCAGCATAAAAGTAGGATTAGAGTACAATTGAAACAGGAAAAGGAGACATTTTCTGAAAAAAACTGAAGATTTTTATCTAACATAAGTATGATAAAATTGAGAATTACAGAGGATAATTGAAAAAATTGAAGATTTATTCAGAAAAAACTCGGTTACAATGATAGGCATACAAATACAAATAGAATACAATTGAAAAACGACGTGGAGACATATTCTGTTAATTTTGAAGATTTATATCTAACTTATGGATGATAAAATAGATAACATAGGAAAATTGATAAAATAGACTATTTTTGATAAAATCGCAGATATAATGAAAGGCATAGAAATACAAGCATAAATAAGTGGCAAAGAATGTAGAGACATTTTCTGATAAAAGTGAAGATTATTGTATAATATTTCTGATAAAATAAGGGAAATTCATGTGAAAATGTTAAAATTTTAAATATTTTGTAGTAATTTTCACAGCTACAATGGTAGGGATACAAATAAATAATAATATAATGGAAATAGGAAGTGGACATATTTTCTGATAAATCTGAGAAGTTGCATAACATATATCTGATAAAATGAAGGAAATTCATGGGAAAACTAAAATTTGAAGATATTTGTGGTAATTTTCACAGATACAATGATAGGCTTACAAATACAATTAGAATGTAATTGAAAAAAGAAATAGAGACATTTTCTGATAAAACAAGATTTTCATCTAACATATGTATGTTAAAATTGAGAATAACATAAGATAATTTATAAGCTAGAAGATATTTTGGAAAACAAAAACTCATTTACAAGGATAGGGATACAAATACAACTAGAATATTATTGAAAAAGTTAGAGGAGACATTTGCTCAAAGGACTGAAAATTATCTAACCTATGTGTGATAATATTGAGGATTACAAAAGATAATTGATAAAATTGAAGATTTATTTGGAAAAAAACTCAGATACAATGGTTAGCATACAAATAAAATTAGAATATAAATAAAAGGGAAGTGGAGATATTTTCTGATAGAACTGAAGATTTTCATCTAAAATATGCACAAAAAATTGAGGATTACATAGGGTAACTGGTAAAATTGAAAATTTTTTGAAAAAAAACCCTCAGATTCTATGATAGGCATTCAATTATAATTAGATTATAATTGAAAAAGGAAGTGGCAATATTTTCTGGTGAACTGAAGATTTTTATCTAACATAAGTAAGATAAAATTGAGGATTACATATGACAACTGATAATATTGAAGTTTTTTGTAAAAAGCTCAGATAAATTGATAGAAATACAAATAGAAATATCTTGTAATTGAAAATGAAGTGGAGACATTTTCTGACAAAACTGAAGATTTTGTATAACATATTTCTGATAAAGAAGGTGAAATTCATAGGAAAAATTTAAAAATTGAAGTTTTGTGTGGTAATTTTCACAGATACCATGGAAGGGATACAAATACAATGAGAACATAATCAGAAAAAGAAGTGGAGATATTTTCGATTAAAACTGAAGATTTTTCTCTAACATGTGTATGATAAAATTGAGGATAACTTAAGTTAATATACAAAATTGAGTTTTTTTAAATAAAAACACAAATACAATGATAGGCCTACAAATAAAAATAGAAAATCATGAAAACATCTGTGAAGACATCATAAAAAACTGAAGATTTTCATCCAATATATGTATGATAAAATTAAGGATAACATAACGTAATATATAAAATTAAATATCTATTTAAAAAACTCACATACCATCATAGACATATACATACAATTAGAATATAAATGAAAAAAGGAAGTGGAGACATTTTCGCAATGAACTGAAACTTTTCATCCAACATATGTATGAAAAAATGAGGACAACAGGAGATAAAGAATAAACTTGAAGATTTTTTGGAAAAAATCTGAAATACAATGATAACCATAGAAATAAAATTAGAATTTACTTGAGAAAGAAAGTGGATTACATAAGATATCTGACAAAATTGAAGATTTTTTTGAAAAATCTCACATACAATGATAAGGATACAAATACAATTATCACATAATTGAACGGAAGTGAAAATATTTTCTGATAAAAAAGATTTTGTATAACATATTTCTGATAAAGAAAGGGAAATTCATAGGAAAAATTTAAAAATTGAAGATTTTTGTGGTAATTTTCACAGATACAATGGTAGGCACACAAATACAATTAGAATGTAATTGTAAAAGGATGTGGAGATATTTTCCTATAAAACTGAAGGTTTTCCTCTAATATATGTTTGATAAAATTGAGAAAAACTTGATGCAATGATAAGATTACAAAGACTATTAGAATACAATTGAAAAAGGAAGACGAGATATTTTCTGATAAAACTGAAGATTTTCATTTATCATATGTATGATAAAATTGAGGATTACTTAGGATAAATGATTAAATAGAACATATTCTTAGAAAATTCTCACATACAAGGATAGGCATAAAAACACAATTAGAATATAATTGAAAAAGTAGCTGGAGACAATTTTGTATAAAACGAGATTTTCACTTAACATATGTATGATAAAAATGGATGATAACAGAAAACTTGATAATAGAAAATATCTCCACTTTGTATTAGTATGCCTTTAGGTATATCTGAGATATAATTAAAAAAACCTTCAATATTATCAAGTTTTCTGTTATCATCCATTTTTATCATACATATGTTAAATGAAAATCTCGTTTTATACAAAATTGTCTCCAGCTACTTATAAATGAAAAGGTGGAGATATTTTCTAATAAACTGAAGATTTTTGTATAAAATTTCTAATAAAATTATGGAAATTCATGTGAAAATGTTAAATATTGAAAATTTTTGTGTAAATATTGACAGAATGGGAAGCATACAAATAAATAATAATATAGTTATAAAAGGAAGTGGAGTTATTTTCTATTAAATCTGAATAATTTTCCATAACATATATCTGATAAAACTATGGAAATTCAAAAAAAAGTGTAAAATTTACAGTTTTTGTGTGGTAATTTTCACTGACAAAAATGATAGGCTTACAACCACAATTAGAACATCATTAAAAAAAGGAATAGAGATATTTTCTGATAAAACTTAAGATTTTGTATAACATATTTCAGGTAAGGTAAGGGAAATTCATTGGAAAAATTTAAAAATTGAAGATGTTTGAGGTAATTTTCAAAGATACAATGGTAAGCATACGAATACTATTAGAATGTAATTGAAAAAGGAAGTGGATCTATTTTCTTATAAAACTGAAGAAAATCCTCTAACATATGTGTGTTTAAATTGAGGATAACATAAGATAATTTATAAAATTGAAGTCTTTTTGAAAAAACTCAGATGCAATGATAAGTGTACAAATACAGTTAGAATACAATTGAAAAAGGAAGTGGAGACATTTTCTGATAAAAGTGAAGATTTTTATCCAATATAGGTATGATAAAATTGAGGATTAAATGGGATAATAGATAAAATTGAAGATTTATTCAGAAAAATACTCTGAGACAATGATAGGCATACAAATACAATTAGAATACAATGTAAAAAGGAACAGGAGATATTTTCTGTTGATTCTCAAGATTTAAGTCCAATTTATGTATGAAAATGGATTATAACACAGGAAAACTGGTAAAATTGAAGATTTTTTGATAAAAATCTCAGATTCAATGAAAGGCATACAAATACAATAAGATTATAAGAGAAAAAGAAAGTGCAGATATTTTCTGATAAGGTAAGGGAAACTCATAGAAAAATTTAAAAATTGAAGATTTTTGAGGTTATTTAGACATACAATGGAAAGCATACAAACACAATTAGAATGTAATTGAAAAAGGAAGTGGAGCCATTTTCCTATAAAACTGAAGAAAATCTTCTAAAATATGTATGTTAAAACTGAGGATATCATGAGATAATTTATAAATTGAAGTATTATTTTGGAAAAAACTCAGATACAATAAGAATACAAATTCATTTAGAATACAATTGAAAGCGAAAGAGAAGAATTTTTCTGATAAAATTGAATATTTTCATCTAAGATATATATGAAAAAATTGAAGATTGCATAGGATAATTTATAAAATTGAATATTTATTCAGAAAAAAGCTCGGAGACAAGGATAGGCATGCAAATACAATTCGAATACTATTGAAAAAGAAAGAGGAGACATATTCTGTTAATTCTAAAGATTTACATCTAACTTATGAATGAAAAATGGATGAGAACATAGGAAAATTGATAACATTGAAGATTTTTTTGATAAAATCTCAGATTCAATGAAATGCATACAAATACATTAGGATCATAAGCAAAAAAAGTGGAGACATTATCTGATAAAAATGAAGATTGCTCTATAATATTTCTGATAAAATTATGGAAATTTAAGAGAAAATGTTAAAATTTGAAGGTTTTTGTGGTAATTTTCACAGATACAGTGTTAGGTATATGAATAAATGTTAATAGGGATAAAAAGGAAGTGGAGATATTTTCTGATAAATCTGAAGTGAAAGAACTGAGCAAAACCATCCAAGATCTGAACACAGAGGCAGAAACAACTAAAAAATCACAAAGGGAGACAACTTCGGAGATAGAAAGCCTTGGGAAGAAATCAGGGGTCGTAGATGCAAATACCAACAACAGAATACAAGAGATAGAGGTAAGAATCTCAGATGCTGAAGATACCAGAGTAACCATTGACTCCACAGTCAAAGAAAATACAAAAATGCAAAAGGCTTGTAAGACAAAACATCCAGGAAATCTAGGACACAATGAGAAGACCAAACTTAAGGATTATAGGGATAGATAAGAGTGAAGATCTACAATTTAAAGGGCCTGCAAATATCTTCAATAAAATTATGGAAGAAAACTTCCCTAACTTAAAGAGAGAGATGCCCATGAATATACAAGAAACTTACAGAACTCCAAACAGACTGGACCAGAACAGAAATACCTCCTGTCACATAATAATCAAAACCCCAAATGTACGAAACAAAGAAAGAATTTTAAAGGAAGGAAGATAAAAAGGCCAAGTAACATATAAAGGAAGACATATCAGAATCACACTAGACTTCTCACCTGAGACCACAAAAGCTAAAAGATCCTGGGCAGATCACATGCAGACTCTAAGAGAAAACAATTGTCAGCCAAGAATATTATAACCAGAAAAACTCTCAATAAACATAGATGGAGAAATCAAAATATTCCATGACAAGACCAAATTTACACAATATCTTTCCACTAAGCCAACTCTACAAAGGATAATAGGAGGAAAATTACAATACAAGGAGGGAGACTGCACCCTAGAAAAAGCAAGATAGTAATCTTCTCCCATCAAACTCAACAGAAGATAACCACTCACAAACAAAAATAACATCAAAAATGACAGGAAGAAATACTCACTATTCCTTAATATCT
Source organism: Apodemus agrarius (assembly GCA_964023405.1). Taxonomy (NCBI): domain Eukaryota; kingdom Metazoa; phylum Chordata; class Mammalia; order Rodentia; family Muridae; genus Apodemus; species Apodemus agrarius. The sequence goes on from OZ030016.1 coordinate 104,946,021, forward strand.
CTTAACATCAATGGATTCAATTCCCCAATAAAAAGGCATAGACTAGCAGACTGGATACGGAAGCAGGACCCTACATTTTGTTGCATACAGGAAACACACCTCAGGGTCAAAGACAAACACTACATTAGAGTAAACGGCTGGAAGACAATTTTGCAAGCAAATGGTCTCAGGAAGCAAGCTGGAATAGCCATACTAATATCAGATAAAATTGACTTTCAACCTAAAGTCATCAAAAGAGACACAGAAGGTCACTTCTTGCTGGTCAAAGGAAAAATCCACCAAGAAGAACTCACAATTCTAAACATCTATGCTCCAAATGCAAGGGCAACCTCATTCATAAAAGAAACTTTACTAAAGCTCAAAGCACACATTGTACCTAACACAATAATTGTGGGGGACCTCAACACTCCACTATCCTCAATGGACCGATCAGGAAAACAGAAACTAAAGAGGGACACAGGGAAACTCATTGAAACTTGGGACCAATTGGATCTAAGAAATATATATAGAACCGATCATCCTAAAGCAAAAGAATATACCTTTTTCTCAGCACCTCATGGTACCTTCTCCAAAATCGACCACATAATTGACCACAAGACAGACCTCTACAAATATAAAAAGATTGAACTAAACCCATGCTTCCTATCTGATCACCATGAAGTAAGAGTATACTTCAATAGCAAAAAAAAAAAAAAAACCAGAAAATCCTCATATACATGGAGACTGAACAGTATTCTACTCAATGATACCTTAGTCAAGGAAGAAATAAAGAAAGAAATCAAAGACTTTTTTAGAATTTCATGAAAATGAAGGCACAACATACCCAAATCTATGGGACTCAATGAAAGCAGTGCTAAGAGGAAAACTCATAGCCCTGAGTGCCTTCAAAAAGAAACAGGAGAGAGCATATACTAACAACTTAATGGCACACCTGAAAGCTCTGGAACAAAATGAAGCTATTTCACCCAGGAGGAGTAGAAGACAGAAAATCATCAAACTCAGGGCTGAAATCAATCAAGTTGAAACAAAGAGAACCATACAAAGAATCAACAAAACCAGGAGCTGGTTCTTTCAAAAATCAACAAGATAGATAAACCCCTAGCCAGACTTATGAAAGGGCACAGAGACAGTATTCAATTCAACAAAATTAGAAACAAAAAGGGAGATGTAACAACAGAAACTGAGGAGATTCAAAAAATCATCAGATCCTACTACAAAAGTCTATACTCAACACAACTGGAGAATCTGGAGAAAATGGACAATTTCTTAGACAGATACCAAATACCAAAATTAAATCAGGATCAAATAGATCATGTAAACAGTCCCATAACCCCCAAGGCAATACAAGAGGTCATAGAAAGCCTTCCATCCAAAAAAAGCACAGGACCTCATGGTTTTAGTGCAGAATTCTATCAGACCTTCAAAGAAGACCTTATACCAATACTCTTCAAACTATTCCACAAAATAGAAACAGAAGGAACACTACCCAACTCATTCTACAAAGCCATAATTACCCTGATACCAAAACCACACAAAGACCCAACTAAGAAAGAGAACTTCAGACCAATCTCCCTTATGAACATTGATGCAAAAATACTCAATAAAATTCTTGCCAACCGAATCCAAAAACACATCAAAACAATCATTCACCATGATCAAGTTGGCTTCATCCCAGGGATACTGGGATGGTTCATATATGGAAATCCATCAATGTAATCCACTACAAAAAACAAACTCAAATAAAAAACACCACATAGTGATATCATTGGATGATGAAAAAGCATTTGACAAAATTCATCACCCTTTCATGCTAAAAGTCTTGGAAAGAACAGGAATTCAAGGCCCATACATAAACATAGTAAAAGCAATTTAGAGCAGACCAATAGCTAACATCAAGGTAAACGGAGAAAAACTTGAAGCAATCCCTCTAAAATCAGGGACTAGACAAGGCTGCCCCCTATCACCATATCTCTTCAATATAGTACTTGAGGTACTAGCTAGAGCAATTTGACAACATAAGCAAGTCAAAGGGATACAAATTGGAAAGGAAGAAGTCCAAATATCACTATTCACAGATGATATGATAGTATACTTAAGTGACCAAAAAAAAAAAAAACTCCACCAGAGAACTCCTACAGCTGATAAACAACTTCAGCAAAGTGGCTGGTTATAAAATCAACTCAAGCAAATCAGTAGCCTTCCTATACGCAAAGGATAAGCAGGCCGAGAAAGAAATTAGGGAAATGACAACCTTCTCAAACAAAATAAAATATCTTGGTGTGACTCTAACCAAACAAGTGAAAGATTTATATGACAAAAACTTCAGGTCTTTGAAGAAGGAAATTGAAGGAGACCTCAGAAAATGGAAAAATCTTCCATGTTCGTGGGTTGGCAGGATTAATATAGTTAAAATGGCAATCTTACCAAAAGCAATATACAGATTCAACGCAATACCCATCAAAATCCCAACTCAGTTCTTCATAGAGTTAGAAATAGCAATTCCCAAATTCATCTGGAATAACAGAAAACCCAGGATAGCTAAAACTATCATCAACAGTAAAAAAAAAAATTGTGGGGGAATCAATATCCTGGACCTCAAGAAATACTACAGAGCAGTAGTACTAAAAACTGCATGTTATTGGTACAGTGACAGGGAGAAAGATCAATGGAATGGGATCGAAGACCCAGAATTGAACCCACACATCTATGGTCATTGATCTTCAACAAAGGAGCTGAAAACATCCATTCAGATGGCTGAGAAACACCTTTAAAATCGTTCAACATCATTAGTCATTAGAGAAATGCAAATCAAAACAACCATGAGATTTCACCTCACACCAGTCAGAATGCCTAAGATTAAAAACTCAGGAGACATCAGGTGTTGGCAAGGATGTGGAGAAAGAGGTACACTCCTCTACTGCTGGTGGGACTGCAAGCTAGTACAATCACTCTGGAAATCAGTCTGGCAGTTTCTCAGAAAAATGGACATGATACTTCCAGAGGACCCAGCCATACCACTGCTGGGCATATACCCAGAAGATTCCCAGCATGCAATGAGGATACATGCCCCACCATGTTCATAGCAGCGATATTTATAGTAGCCAGAAGCTGGAAAAACACAGATGTCCCTCAACAGAGGAATGGATACAAAAAATGTGGTATATATACACAATGGAGTACTATTCAGCCATTAGAATTCATGAAATTGTTAGAGAAATGGATGGAACTGGAGAACATCATACTAAATGAGGTAACCCAGTCTCAAAAGAATACCCATGGTATGCAGTCACTGATAATTGGATATTAGCCTAGACTCTTGGGACACCAAAGACATAATCCACATATCAAATGATATCCGACAATAAGGAAGGAGTGGACACTGGTGCTGGAAAGGATCAAAATATCAGTGTAGGGGAATACCAGAACAGGGAAGTGGGAAGGGGTGGATGGGTGAACAAGGGGAGGGAAAAGAGCATGTGAGACCTTTGGGGGATGGGGAACCAGAAAAAAAGGAAGTGAAATGTAAATATAGAATATATCCAATAAATAATCTTAAAAAAAGACAATTAGAATGTAATTGAAAAATAAATGGAGATATTTTCATAAAGCAATGAAGATTTTCATCTAACATATGTATGATAATATTGAGGATAACATAAGATAATGTATAAAATTTAAGTTTTTTGAAAAAAACTCAAACAATAGCCAAACAAATATAATTAGAATTCAATTGTCTAATTGTATTTTATGCCTATCATTGTATCTGAGTTTTCTTTTTCAAAAATATCTTCACATTTAAAAATTATCTTATCATCAATTTTACCATACATATGTTAGATGAAAATCTTCAGTTTTATGCAAAAATGTCTCCTCGTCCTTTTTCAATTATATTCAAATTGTATTTGTATGTCTATCATTTTATCTGAGAATTTTCTAGAGAATATCTTCAATTTAATCAGTTATCCTATGTAATCCTCAATTTTATCATATATACATTAAATGAAAATCTTCAGTTTTATGAGAAATGTCTTGTCTTCCTTTTTCAATTGAATTCTAATAGTATTTGGAAGCTTATCATTGTATCTGAGTTTTTTTGCAAAAGAATCCTCAATTTTATTAATTATCCTAAGTTTTCCTCAATATTATCACACATATGTTAGGGGAAAACCTTCAGTTTTATAAGAAAATAGATCTACTTCCTTTTTCAATTGCAATCTAATTCTATTTGTATGCTTACTATTGTATCTGTGAAAATTACCACAAAAATCTTCAACTTATAAATTTTTCCCATGAATTTCCCTTACCTTATCAGAAATATGTTATATGAAATCATTAGTTTTGTCTGAAAATGTCTCCACTTCATTTTCAAATATATGATAATTCTATTTGTAAGCCCATCATTGTATCTGAGTTTTTTCCAAAAATTCTTTAATTTTGTCATTTATCATATGTAATCATCAATTTTATGATACATGTTAGATTAAAATCTCAGTTCTACATGATAATATCTCCACTTCCCTTTTCAATTATATTATCATATTTTGATGTCTATCATTGTATCTGTGTGGTTTTTTTCAAAAGATCTGAAATTTTATCAGTTATCCTATGTAATCTTCAATTTAATTAGGCATATTTTAGATGAAAATCTTCAGTTCAATCGGAAAATATTTCCACTTCTCTTTTCAATTATATTCTAATTGTATTTGTATGCAGATCATTGTATCTGAATGTTTTTCCAAATAAATCTTCCATTTTATCAATTATCTTATGTAATTGTTAATTTTATCATACATGTTAGTTGAAAAATTTCAGTTTCTTACAAAAATATGGCTTCTTCCTTTTTCAATAATACTCTAATTGTATTTGTATGCTTATCCATATATCTGAGTTTTTCTTTTCCAAATAGCTCTAGTTTTATAAATTATCTTATGTTATCCTCAATTTTAATATACATGTTAGATGAATATCTTCAGTTTTATCAGAAAATGACTCTATTCCTTTTTCCAATTACATTCTAATTGTGCTTGTAAGCCTATTTTTTATATCTGTGAAAATTACCACAAAAATCCTCATATTTTACTGTTTTCCTATGAATTTCCAAAATTGTATCATAAATATGTTATGCAAAATTCCTCAGATTTATAAGAAAGTATTCCACTTCCTTTTTCAGATATTACTATTTATTTTTATGCCTACCATTGTATCTATGAAAATTACCACAAAAATCTTCAATACTTATATTTTTCTATGAATTTCCCTTACTTTCTCAGAAATATGTTATACTAAAAGTTTAGTTTTATCAGAAAATGTCTCCACTTCCTTTTCACTTATCTGATAATTCTATTTATATGCCTATCATTGTTTGTGAGATTTTTCTAAAATATCTTCAATTTGATCAGATATCCTATGCAATCCTCAATTTTATCATGCTGATTTTAGATGAAAATCTTCAGTTCTATCATAAAATGTCTCCAATTCCTTATTCAATTGAATTCTAACTATATCTGTATGGCTATCATTGTATTTGAGCTTTTTTTTAAAAAAAACTTCAGTTTCATACATTATCTTATGTTATCCTCAATTTTATCATACATATGTTAGATGAAAATCTTCATTACTTTATGAAAATGTCTCCATTTCCTTTTTCAATTACATTCTAATTGTATTTATATGTCTATCAATGTATCTCAGTTTTTTTAAAAAAATATTCAATTTTATAAATTATTTTATGTTATCTTCATTTTTATCATACATATATTAGATGAAAATCTTGTTGTATATGAAAATTAAACTTTCATATTTACTTATATTCTCTTTTGGTTACATTCGAATTGCATTTTTATGCCTATCAGTGTATCTGAGTTTTGTCCAAATAAATCTTCAATTTTATCAATTACCCTAGTAATCCTTTATTTTATCATACATATGTTAGATGAAAATCTTCAGTTTTATCAGAAAATATCTCCATTTCGTTTTTCAGTTGTATTCTAATTATATTTCTATGCCTATCATTGTATCTGAGTGTTTTTCCAAAATATCTTTAACTTTATAAATTACCTTATGATATCTTCATTTTATCATACGTATGTAATATGAAAATCTTCAGTTTTATTTGAAAATATCTCCATTTCATTCTTCAATTACATTATAAATGTATTTGTATGCCTATCATTGTATCTGATTTTTTTGAAAAAAATCTTCAATTTTATAAATTATTTTGTTATCCTCAATTTTATCATAGATATCTTAGAGAAAAATCTTCAATTTTAAATAAAATGTATCCACTTAATTTTTCGATTACATTCTTATTGTATTTGTATGCCTATCATTGTATCTGTGAAAATTACCAGAAAATTTTCAATTTTTAATTTTTTCATATGAATCCCTTAATCATTAATATAAGAAACCTTCAGTTTTGTCAGAAAATGTCTCCACTTCATTTTCACATATGTGATAATTCTCCTTGCATGCCTACATTGTATCTGACTTTTTTTCCAAAAAGAAATTTTTAATTTTGTCTGTTAACATATGTGATCCTCAATTTTATGATACTTATGTTAGATTAAAAGCTTCAGTTCTATCAGAAAATATCTCCACCTCCATTTTCAATTATATTCTTCTTACATTTGTATGCCTAACATTGTATCTGAGATTTTTTTCAAAAAAAATCTAAAATTTTATCAGTTATTCTACATTATCCTCAATTTTATCATGCTTATTTTAGATGAAAATTTTCAGTTCTATCAGAAAATATCTCCACTTCCATTTTCAATTATATTCTAATTGTATTTGCATATAGATCTTTGTATCTGAGAATTTTTAACATAAATCTTCAATTTTATCAATTATCTTATGTAATCCTTCATATTATCATACATATGTTAGATGAAAATCTTCAGTTCTTTACAAAAAAGTGTCCTCTTCCTTTTTCAATAATACTCTAGTTGTATTTGTATGCCTATCCTTGTATCTGATTTTTTGTTTTAAAAAATGCCTTCAATTCTATAAATTACCTTGAGTTATCTTCAAGTTTATCATAAATGTTAGAGGAAAATCACCAGTTTTATAGGAAAATGTCTGCATTTCCTTTTTCAATTACATTCTAACTGTATTTTTATGCATACCATTATATCTGGCAATCAGAAGGCAAGGAATTCTTCAGAGTCCACACCATATCTGAGATTTTTCAAAGAAAATCTTCAATTATATCAGTTATCCTATGTAATCCTCAATTTTAACTTATATATGTTAGTTGAAAATCTTCAGATCTATCATAAAATGTTCCAGTTCCTTTTTCAATTGTATTATAATTGTATTTGTATGCCTATCATTGTATCTGAGTTTCTTTTTAAAAAATATCTTCAGATTTAAAAATTATATTATGTTACCCTCAATTTTATCATACATATGTTAGATGAAAATCTTCAGTTTTATACAAAAAAGTCTCCACCCCTTTTTTCAATTATATTCTAATTATATTTGTATGCCTATCATTGTATCTGAGATTTTTCTTGTGAATATTTTACATTTAATCAGTTATCCAATATAATTCTCAATTTTATCACACATATGTTACGTGAAAGTCTTCAATTTCATTGAAATGTCTCATCTTTAGTTTCAATTGAATTCTAATAGTATTTGTAAGCTTATCATTGTATCTGAGTTTTTTTGCAAAATAATATTCAATTTTAATAATTATCCTAAGTTTTCCTCAATTTTATCGCATATATGTTAGAGGGAAATCTTTAGTTTTATAGGAAAATGGCTCCACTTTCTTTTTCAATTACATTCTAATTGTATTTGTATGCTTACCATTGTATCTGTAAAAATTACCAAAAAATCAATTTTAAATTTTTCCTATAAATTTCACTTGCTTTATCAGAAATATGTTACACAAAATCTTTACGTTTTTCAGAAAATGTCTCCACTTCCTTTTCACTTATCTGATAATTCTATTTGTATGCCTGTCATTGTATGTGAGATTTCTCCAAAAATATATTAAATTTTCTCAGATATCCTATGTAACCCTAAATTTTATAATGCATATTTTTGATGAAAATCTTCAGTTCTATCATAAAATGTCTCCACTTTCTTTTTCAATTGAATTCTAATTTTATTTATATGGTTATCGTATTTCAGTTTTTTCAAAAAATCTTCAATTTTATACATTATCTCCTGTTATCCTCAATACATATGTTAGATGAAAATCTTCATTACTTTGCAAAAATGTTTTCCATTTCCCTTTTCAATTAAATTCAAATTATATTTATGCCTATCATTGTTTCTGATTTTTTCCAAAAAACTCTTCAATTTTATCAGTTTTCATATATAATTCCTAATTTTATGATACATATTTTAGATTAAAATCATCACTTCAACGAGAAAATATCTCCACTTCCCTTTGCAATTACATTCTAATTATATTTGGATGCCTATCATTGTATCTGACTTTTTTCTCAAAAAAAATATAAAATTTTGTCAGTTATTCTATGTAATCCTCAATTTTATCATGCATATTTTAGATGAAAATCTTCAGTTCTCTCAGAGAATATCTCCACTTCCCTTTTCAATTATATTCTAACTGTGCTTGTATGCAGATCATTGTATCTGAGTATTTATCCAAATAAATCTTCAATTTTATCAACTACTTTATGTAATCCTCAATTTTATCATACATATGTTAGATGAAATCTTATGTTCTTTTAAAAAATGTTTCTTCTTCCTTTTTCAATAATACTCTAGTTGTATTTGTATGCCTATCCTTGTATCTAAGTTTTTGTTTACCAAAATATCTTCAATTTTATAAATTAAGTTATGTTATCCTCAATTTTAACGTACATATGTTAGATGAAAATCTTCAGTTTTATCAGAAAATGTCTCTATTCCTTTTTTCAATTTCATTCTCATTGTGTATGTAAACCCATCATTGTATCTGTGATTATTACCACAAAGATCTTCAAATTTTATACTTTTCCTATGAATTTCCATAATTTTATGAGAAATGTAATGCAAAATTCTTCATATTTATCAGAAAATACTCAACTTCATTTTTCAACTTTATTAATGTTGTATGCCTTCCATTGTATGTGTGAAAATTACCACAAAAATCTTCATATTTTAACATTTTCACATGAACTTCCATAATTTTATCAGAAATGTTACACAAAAATCTTGTTTTTATCAGAAAATGTTTCCACTTTCTTTTTCACTTACATATAGTTGTATTTGTATGGCTCTCATTTTATCTGAGATTTTATCAAAAAATCTTCAATTTTATCAATTTTCCTAAGTTATCATCCATTTTATCATATAAGTTAGATGTAAATCTTCAGAATTAACAGAATATGTCTCCACTTCATTTTCAACTGTATTCTAATTGAATTTTATGCCTATCATTGTATCCAAGATTTTTGAATGAATATTAAATTTTATCAATTATCATATGTAATCCTCAATTTTATCATACATAAGTTAGAGGAAAATCTTCAGTTGTATAGAAAAATGTACCCACTTCTTTTTGCAATTACATTCTCATTGTATTTGTATGCTTACCATTTTATCTGTGAAAATTACCACAAAAATCTTCAATTTTTAAATTTTTCCTATGAATTTCCCTTAATTTATATGAAATATGTTATATAAAATCTTCAGTAAATGTTTCCACTTCCTTTTCTAATTATATGATAATGTATTTGTATGCCTATCATTTTTCTGAGATTTTTCAAAGAAAATATTCATTTTTTATCATTTATCCTATATAATCCTCAATTTTATCATACATATGTTAGATTAAAATCTTCAGTTCTATCAGAAAATTTGTCCAGTTCCTTTTTCAATTGTACTCTAATTGTATTTTTATGCCTATCATTGTATCTGTGTTTTCTTTTTCAAAAAAATCTGTTTTAATAATTATCTTATGTTATCCTCAATTAATCATAAATATTAGATGAAAATCTTCAGTTTTATAAAAAAAGTCTCCACCTCCTTTTTCAATTATATTCTATTTGTATTTGTATGCCTATTATTGTATCTGAGATTTTACCAAGAAAATCTTCAAATTAACAAGATATCCTTTGTAATACTCAGGTTTATCATGCATATTTTAGATAAAAATATTCAGTTCTATCATAAAATGTCTCTGCTTCTTTTTTCAAAAGAATTCTAGTTATATTTGAATGGCGATCATTGTATTTGAGTTTTCTTATAAAAAATCTTCAATTCTATACATTACCTTATGTTATCCTAAATTTTATCACACATATGTTAGATGGAAATCTTCAGATCTTTATGAAAATGTCTCCACCTTCTCTTTCAATTACATTCTAATTGTATTTATATGCCTATCATTGTATCTGTTTTTTTAAATATTCAAATTTATAAATTCTTATGTTATCCTTATTTTTATTACACATACATTATATGAAAATCATCAGTTTTATATGAAAATGTCTCCACATGTGTTTGAATTATATTCTAATTATATTTTTATGACTATCACTGTATCTGAGTTTTTTCCACCTAAATCTTTAATTTTATCAATCACCTTATTAATCCTCTATTTTATCATACATATGGTAGCTGAAAATCTTCAGTTTTTCTCAGAAAATTTATCCACTTTGTTCTTCAATTGTATTCTAATTGTATTTCTATGCCTATCACTGTATTTGTGTTTTTTTAAATATTCAATTTTATAAAATGCGTAATGTTATCCTCATTTATATTAAACATACATTAGATGAAAATCATCAGTTTTATATGAAAACGTTTCCACATCTATTTTAGTTATATTCTAATTGTATTTTTATACCTATCATTGTATCTGAGTTTTGTCCAAATAAATCTTCAATTTATCAATTACCCTATTAATCCTCTATTTTATCATACATGTTAGATGAAAATCTTCAGTTCTTTTACAAAACCTGTCCAGTTCCATTTCCAATTGTATTCTAATTGTATTTGTATGCCTATCATTGTATCTGTTTTCTTTTTCAAAAATATTTTCAGATTTAAAAATTATGTTACCCTCAATTTTATCACACATATGTTAGATGAAAATCTTCAGTTTTATACAAAAAAGTCTCCACCTCCTTTTTCAATTATATTCTAATAGAATTTATATGTCTATCGTTGTATCTTAGAATATAATGTATGTGTAATAAAAATGAGGATAACATAAGAATTTATAAATTTGAATATTTAAAAAAAAGATACAATGACAGGCATATAAATACAATTAGAATGTAATTGAAAGAGGAGGTGGAGACATTTTCATAAGGAACTGAAGATTTCCATCTTACATATGTATGATAAAATTTAGAATAACAAGGTAATGTATAGAATTGAAGATTTTTTGAAGAAAATTCAAATAAAATTATAGCCATTCAAATATAATTAGAATTCTTTTGCAAAAAAGCTGAGACATTTTATGATAGAACTTAATATTTTTATCTAAAATATGCATGATAAATGTGAGTATTACATAGGATATCCTGTTAAATTGAAGATTTTCTTGGTAAAAATCTCAGATACAATGATAGGCATACAAATACAATTAGAATATAATTGAAAAAGGAGGTGGAGATTTTTTGTATAAAACTGAAGATTTTCATCTAATATTTATGGTTAATTGGGGATAGCATAAGATAATTTTTAAAACTGAGATTTTTTTGAAAAAGAAAACACAGATACAATGATAGGCATAAAAATACAGTTAGAGTACAATTGCAAAAGGAAGTGGACACATTTTCTGATAGAACTGAAGATTTTAATCTATCATATGTATGATAAAATTGAGGATTACATAGGATAAATGATAAAAATGTATATTTTCTTTGAAAAATCTCAGATAAAATGATAGGTATAAAAATACATTATCATATAATTAGAAAAGGAAGTGGAAACATTTACTGAAGATTTCATATAACGTATTTCATATAAATTAAGGGAAATTCATAGGAAAAATTTAAAAATTGAAGATTTTTGTGGTAATTTTCACAGATAAAATGGTAAGCATACAAATACAATGAGAATGTAATTGCAAAAAGAAGTGAGTACATTTTTCTATACAACTGAAGATTTTCCTCTAACATATGTATGATAAAATTGAGGATTACATAAGATAATTGATAAAATTGAATATTCATTTAGAAAAATCTTGAATACAATGATAGGAATAAAAATTCAATTAGAATACAGTTGAAAATGAAGTGAAGACATACTCTGTTAATTCTTAAGATTTACATCTAACTTGTATGATAAAAGGGATGATAACTTAGGAAAATTGATAAAATTGAAGATTTTCTTTGATAAAATGTAAGATAAAATGAAAGCCATACAAATACAACTATATATAAATGAAAAAGAAAGTGGATACATTTTCTGATAAAACTGAAGATTTTTGTGTAACATTTCTGATAAAATTATGGAAGTTCATGTGAAAATGTTAAAATTTGAAGATGTTTGTGGTAATTTTCACAGATACAATAATAATATAGTTGAAAAATGAAGTCGAGTACTTTCTGATAAATGTGAAGAATTTTGCATGACATTTCTCATAAAATTATGGAAATTCATAGGAAAAGTGTAAAATTTGAAGTTCTTTGTGGTAATATTCACAGATACAATGATAGGCTTACAAACACAATGAGAATGTAATTGAAAAAAGGAATAGAGATATTTTCTGATAAAACTGAAGAATTTCATCTAACATATGTATGTTAAAATTGAGGATATCCAATGTAATCCTCGTTTTTATCATGGAGATTTTAGATGAAAATTTTCCATTCTATCATAAAATGTCTCCACTGCCCTTTTCAAAGGAATTCTAATTATATTTGTATGGTGATCATTATATTTGAGTTTTCTTCAAAAAATCTTCAATTTTATACATTTTCTTATGTTATCCTCAATTTTATCATATATATGATAGTTATAAATCTTTATTACTTTTTGAAAATATCTCCATTTCCCTTTTCAGTTACATTCTAATTGTATTTACATGCCTATGAATGTATCTGAGTTTTTTAAAAATAATATTCAATTTTATAAATTATGTTATATTATCCTCATTTTTATCATACATATATTAGATAAAAATCCTCAGTTTTATATGAACATGTCTCCACATCTCTTTTATTTATATTCTAATTGTATTTTTATGCCTATCATTTTATCTGAGTTTTTTCCAAATAATTCTTCAATTTTATCAATTACCCTAGTAATCCTTTAATTTATCATACATATGGTAAAAATCTTCAGTTTTATCAGAAAATGTCTCCACTTTCTTTTTTTAGGTGTATTCCAATTGTATTTCTATGTCTCTCATTGTTTCTGTGTGTTTTTACAAAAAGTCTTTAATTATATAAATTATCTTATGATAGCCTCATTTTATCATACATGTGATATGACAATCTTCAGTTGTATATGAAAATGTATCCACTTCCTCCTTCAATTATATATTTGTATTCCTGTCAGGTATCTGAGTATTTTTTCCAAAAAATCTTCCATTTTACACATAACCTTAAGTTATCCCCAATTTTATCATAGATATTTTAGAGGAAAATCTTCAATTTTGAATAAAAGTATCTCCACTTCATTTTTTGATTACATTCTAATTGTTCTTGTATGCCTACCTTTGTATCTGTGAAAATTACCACAAAATTTTCAATTTTAAATTTTTCCTATGACTTTTTCTTACTCTTTCAGTAATATGATATATGAAAAGTTCAGTTTTGTCAGAAAATGTCTCTACTTCATTTTCAAATATGTGATAATTCTATTTGTATGTATATCGTTGTATCTGAGATTTTTTTCAAAAAAATCCTCAATTTTATCAGTTATTATATATAATCCTCAAGTTTATGATACATATGTTAGATTAAAATCTTCAGATCTACTAGATAATATCTCCAATTCCCTTTTCAATTTCATACTACTTCTATTTGGATGCCTATCATTTTTCAAAAAAAATTTATCAGTTATCCTATGTAATCTTCAATTTTATAATGCATATTTTAGATGAAAAGGTTCGATTCTATGAGACAATATCTCCGTTTCTCTTTTCAATTCTAATTGTATTTGTATGTAGATAATTGTATTTGTGTATTTTTACAAATAAATCTTCAATTTCATCAATTATTTTATGCAATCCTTAACATTATCATACAAATTTTAGATGAAATCTTCAGTTCATTACAAAATGTGTCCTCTTCCTTTTTCAACAATACTCTAGTTGTATTTGTTCTCCTATCCTTGTATCTGAGTTTTTGTTTTCCAAAATAAATTTTATAAACTACCTTATGTAATCCTCAATTTTAACATACATTTGTTATATGAAAATCTTATAAGAAAATGTCTCTATTCCTCTTTTCAATTATATTCTTATTCTGCTTTTAAGCTCATCATTGTATCTCTGAAAATTACCACAAAAATCTTCAAATTTAAAATTTAATTATGAATTTCCATAATTTTTTCAGATATGTTATGCAAAATTAATCAGATTTATCAGAAAATATCTCCACTTAGTTTTTCAACTATATTATTACTCATTTCTATGCCTTCCACTGTATCTGTGAAAATTACTATGAAAATCTTCAAATTTTACAGTTTTTCTATGAATTTCCATAATTTTATCAGATGTATATTATGCAAAATTCCTCAGATTTATCAGTCTGTTTGGAGTTCTGTAGGCTTCTTGTATATTCATGGGCATCTCTCTCTTTAGGTTGGGGAAGTTTTCTTCCATAATTTTGTAGAAGATATTTGCTCGCCCTTTCAGTTGTATATCTTCCCTATCATCTATACATATAACCCTTAGGTTTTTTCTTCTCATTGTGTTCTGGATTTCCTTGATGTTTTGGTTTACAAGCTTTTTGCATTTTGCCTTTTCTTGGACTGTTGAATCAATGGTTTGTATGGTATCTTTGGCATCTGAGATTCTTTCTTCTCTCTCTTGTATTCTATTTTTGATATTGGCATCTATGGACCCTGATTTCTTCCCAAGGTTTTCTATCTCCAAAGTTGTCTCCCTTTGTGATTTCTTAGTTGTTTTTACTTCTGTTTTTAGATCCTGGATGTTTTTGCTCAGATCTTCTGCTTGCTTGTTTGAATTTTCATATATTTCTTTATGAGGTTTTGTGTTTTCTCTTTCATAACTTCTACTTGTTGAACCACATTCTCCTGTAGTTCCTTAAGTGGATTTGTAATTCCTCCTTATTGGCTTCTAACTTTTGATCCATATTCTCCTGAGTTTCTTTAAGTGATTTTTGTGTTTGCCTTGTAAGGGGTTCTACATTTTGATCCATTTTCTCCTGTACTTCTGTAAGAGATGTATCTATGTGTTCTGCTATCAGCATCCTGACCAGTGATTTTAGATCCAAATCTTGTTTTTCTGGTGTGTTGAGGTATCCGGGACTTACTGCTATTGGGGAACTGGGTTCAAATGCTGCCATATTGCCATGATTTCTGTTAGTAAAGTTCCTATCTTTGCCTTTTGCGATCTCATTATCTCTGGCCTTAGTTGGTCCTGTAGTCACTAGCTGGTGCGTGAACCTCCTGAGGGCAAGTAAGGCTATTTCCCCACCACTGGATGACT